>JAQLOL010000024.1:27676107-27689034 GCA_029783665.1 Naso thynnoides | reverse complement strand
AGTAAAAATGAGAGTGTCATAATTTTTAAAGGCCTTCTCCACCACTGTTTACAACAGACAATGACTATAAAGTTGTTTTTCCTCCTTCCATTCTCCTCTTCCTCTCCTCTGGTCACTCACCAGGTGAAAACTTCCCTCAGGTTGAACTTATTGATCCTCATCATGAATCCGCTGCTGGTTTGGTTTCGGGAGCTCGTGTCTCTGTCTGCATCCTCCTCCGACTGTTTCGTATCCATGTCGCCACACGAGTGATGGAGGAATCCACTCTGACTTTAACACGCTCTGGAATCTTTGACTTCCACAGAGCTGAATGATTAACCGGCTCAGAGGACAAAGATTACTCTGTCACTTATCTGTGAGAGGTTGTGCTCTGCATTAAAGACAGCCTGCAGCACTTAAGATAAGAACTGATGATTAAAGAGAAGTTTTTTTAAAAAAAAGTCTCCACTCTCATTTTCACTCTCAGCTGTTTCATGCTGATGAGAAAGCAGCTTGTGTTGAAGAAACAAAAAAAGCTTCATCAGTGTGTTTCTTATGGAAAAGCTGTGATTGAAGTTGTGAGGTACAAACAGTTTACGTGAATATTTCAGTTTTACAACTTTATGAAATAATTCTGAGGGGAGGGGAATTGTGATTTGAATCCATTCCAATCACATCAAACTGTAAGAATTTGCTCTTGATGAGTTTTAAAGTGATTTTCGGAGCTCTCGGTGATCATGACCTCATCCCGAGCCGGCTGTAGCACCTGTCTCGCGAGATTCTGCGAGGTGATAAGTTGAAGAAATATGGCGACGTCTAATTTGTTAAAGGTAAGAAGCGCTTGAAAATACCGTATTTCCCTTATTTGTGTGCAGATTTAAACTCTGCGCTTTCAGACATAATGCGGCGGTTTATCTGCACTGTAACGGCAGATGTCTGAGTTTCCGGTCGCGGTAAACGTTCGGAATAAACGCGCACAGAGGTGCGCTCGTTGTTGGAGTCCGGTGTTGTGTCGAATGTTTTTTTTTTCCCCCTCTGACTCGAACAGAACCGGGTCTCGAACCGAACCCCGTCCCCTCTTCTCCCGTCATTCTGAACCGAACCCCCCCCCCCCAGCGTAGCCGTTAGGATAGCCGTTAGGATAGCCGTTAGGATAGTCCAGCCTCTGTACGACGGGGAACCAAGAGCCAAAAAGCCCGACGTGACCCGAACCAAACCGTAAACTAAACACCGGGGAGCACCGGCGGGAACGCGGCCCCGGAGAGAACGCGAACTCCCCCCCCCAGCACGGCCGTTACCGTTACCGCTAAGCTGCGGAGCTGCTAGCGTGCTAACGCCAGTGAGCGAACAGCTGGCCAACGAATCAAGATGAACCTGCCAAAGGCCGTGATAAATATAATTTATCCGGGCAGCACAGCCGGTAATGACCGGGCGGTTTGTGCGGTGACCGTCCAGGCCTCGGGTGAACGTGACCGACCGGTGAAATAATGAAAAACCCGGTACAGGTAAGTCAGCGTCGGCAGGGGAGGGGGAGGCTCCCTCCTCCGCCCCGTCCGACCCCTCACTGTCCTCGGCTCATATCCGCGCATCAACAGCCCGACACTTATCATGTTTTAATGTTTTAAAAGGAAATCCAGCTAATTTTTATCGTTTAAATCTGAGTTTTGTGAACTGGCAAAGTGTTGGAGCTTTATTTTCCAACGATGCAAGTGATAAAAATTAATCTTTAAGTTTAACTTATTAATCTGCTGAGCAGTTTAGCTAAAAAAAATCCAAACTGTCTGTCCCCATTTTAGGATTGGCTGTTGGGTATATATGTGGCATTAATTTTATTAATAAACTGACATTAATATTAAATAAAGTACATTCAAAGAGTCAAGAGGAAAAAAATGCGTGGAAACAGGTTTACAGTGATGCAGAAACAAATGTGTAATAAAGCTGAAATGAGGTATGATCTGATCCATCTTTCAGTCTATTCATCTTCCTTTAATAATTTTTCATTACATTTTTATTACATCACCAGTGAGCAGTGAGCACCATCTGGTGAAAAATCAACTGATTCTCATCGTGCTATTTTACAAAAAGCTGAGTTTGTATTTGTAGCTTTTAATAAGAGTTAATTTGATAAAATATCGATGCTGGGTTTCTATGAATCAGTACAATATCATCGCACAAAATATCGTGATTTTACGGTGTATTGATTTTTTTGCTCCACCCGTTGTTAATTCAGTGGAAAAGGTTGGAGCAATGCGTTGGAAACAGTTCGTTTAAAGCAAAATTCAGAGGTCAAACTGTGTTTTTGTTTGTTACTCACAATTAACACCGTATTTCCCCTCGTCTGTCAACACAAAATACCCTGATATGACAAAGGAAAAACAGAGTTTTAGAAATGTTTCTAATGTTATTA
This sequence comes from Naso thynnoides, assembly GCA_029783665.1. NCBI lineage: Eukaryota > Metazoa > Chordata > Actinopteri > Acanthuriformes > Acanthuridae > Naso > Naso thynnoides. Next base: position 27,686,648 of record JAQLOL010000024.1, on the reverse strand, counting down.
GAAAAAAGTGAATTTTCATATTGGCGTAAGCGTCGAGACCCTTAACTCGGCGATAAGCTGAAGCACCTGAAGTCCTCGAGACGTCCCCGCGGACCCTCTGAATGTCTGACAGCTTGTAATTCTGTCTCTGTCTTCTCTCGCTCTCTCTCCCCAACACCTCCTTCTTCATTGCTATTTTCTAACCTTCCTCTTCCTCCTCCCACTTCATCCATCCCATGTTCTCCTCCAGAACAAGGGGTCCCTGCAGTTTGAGGACAAGTGGGATCTGATGCGGCCCATCGTTCTCAAGCTGCTCAGACAGGAGGCCGTCACCAAGCAACAGTGGTTCGACTTGTTCTCGTAAGAGACGCTCTCCGCTCTGGCCTGTAGAACTTTCTGTTTTTTTTTGTTTTTTTTTTGCACAGCTGCTGCTGCTGCTTCAGATCCTAAAACAGTTTCCAGTCCAGTTTCCAAAGGTGAATTGACCCAATATAAATGTTTGTGATGGTGGTAGAAAACTGGAGCACCCAGAGGAAGAACATGCAGACTCCACACAAAGAGGCCCTGACTCAGGCTGTGTTTGTTGTCTGGTGTTTTTTTTAAATGATATTTTAGACACCTGAATCTTAAAAACCATGTGGTTTTTTTTAGCGGCAGCAGTCTACATGGATGTCACATGTTCTGTAAAGTAGATATCAGACACGCTGTTTAAGACACATTATAAATGGCTGTGGTGAAATCCCATTTGCTTCTCGTTTACCCTCCAGAGACGTCCATGCTGTGTGTCTGTGGGACGACAAAGGACCAGCCAAAATCCACCAAGCCCTCAAAGAAGACATCCTAGACTTCATCAAACAGGCACAGGCTGTAAGCTGTGTGTGTGTGTGTGTGTGTGTGTGTGTGTGTTTATGTGTGTTTGGTTGGTTTGATTTTTGTGGGATTTCGTTAGAGCAGGGCGATATGGCCGAAAAACTCAAACCACGAATTTTCTTTTTTTATACCACATTCGATTTTCAATTTTAATCTTTTTTTTTTTTTTTTAACTACAGAAGACAAAGGAATTATTTAAATACCCCCCCAATATCCCCCAATTTGGGATTAATAAAGTGCCGGCCTTTGGCCAGAGCTGAAAGAGAGACAGAGAGTGGAGAGCTACCGTATTTACCCTAATTAAAGGGAGAATCAGTTTTGACAATTTTTGTTTTTAACATTGTCCAAACAAATTAATTTGAATTTCAATTAAAATCAATTAATTGCCCGGCAATAGTTTTTCGGACCTGCACTACACTCTCCTCTCTCTCTCTCATCTGCTCTTAAAGTAATAGAGATAAAATGTGGAGCAGTTGTTGCAGGGAACAAAGCATCAGGTTATTACATAATTATTTATGGTTGACCTCTCAGCACCTTTAACTTTCGCTTGCATCTGTCGCCACGGAAGCGAGTGCTGAGCCACCAGGACGACACAGCATTGCTAAAGGCCTACATCGTAGAGTGGAGGAAGTTCTTCACCCAGTGCGACATCCTGCCGAAGCCCTTCTGTCAGCTGGAGATCACGCTGATGGGCAAACAGGGCAGCAACAAGAAAACAAACATGGAGGACAGCATCGTACGCAAGGTGAGAGGAGGAAGCAGCGAAACGCGGCAGGTTGGGAGGTCGGGATGTGAGTCAGGAAGCTGAGCACAAGAGGCAGAAGCCATGGAGAAAACTTACTGAGTTTATCGGTGCTACAGGTGGGCTGCAGTGAGCAACAAAGGGTCAGTTAGCCGAAAAATCTCATATGAGAGAACAACTTGAGGGATTAATGGTGTTATGTTTGTTTGATCCACCTAAGGAAGGTCTCAGAAACATGATTTCATGTGGACATTTGCTGTAGAGGAGGAGGTTGTGGGTGAGAGAAAATGATTCAGCGGGCAGATGGAAGAAGTTTTGTTAAAATAAATTTGGTTTACCTATTCTTGGGCGGTCACAAATGGAGTGTAACTTAATTATTTTACTGTGTTATCTGAACTTGATGCAGTCTTGCTTTCGTTTTTGTAGCTGATGCTGGACACATGGAACGAGTCGATCTTTTCCAACATTAAGAGTCGCCTGCAGGACAGCGCCATGAAGCTGGTGCACGCCGAGAGGCAGGGCGAGGCCTTCGACTCCCAGCTGGTTATTGGTGTGCGAGAGTCATACGGTAAGAAACGTGGGGGGAGATGATCTAAAAACTGCTTAACACCAGTAAAAGAGGATAACTGTTAATGGTCACTTTTCGTCCCATGATCCTCCTCTTCCATCAGTGAACCTGTGTTCGAACCCAGAGGACAAGCTGCAGATTTACAGGGACAACTTTGAGAAGGCGTACCTGGACTCCACAGAGAGGTTCTACAGAACGCAGGCGCCGTCCTACCTGCAACAGAACGGCGTCCAGAACTACATGAAATATGTGAGACACAATAACGCAGATTATTATAAGTGCGAGTGTTCGTATGAATAATGAAGGAACCTAGAAATGTAGAAAAAAGGACTCGCCAGTAAATACTGCGCTGAAGGGAGGAGTGCTACAAATGTGGCTACAAGTTTAATTAACCTGAGAAATGATGTCGCCCCCTTGTGGTAATATCCGGGAACGTTGCCTTCTGAGTTGTATCTATTTTAAAGGCGGAGTCGGCAGCATTTGTTCATCGCCGTTTGTAAACACAACATTCAAATTAGGCCCCTCCTCCCAGCTGAACACCACCAGAAGTATTGTCGCGTGTACTTTTATACTGCTTATGGCTACACAGCAAGCTATGCAGGAGTGTTACATTTGTTTTAATGGAAAAGTTGATCATTTAGCAAGCTAACATGCTAACTGCCGGTGTTTAGCATCTACCTGTTCGACAGAAAGCGCCCAACTCTGCGTCACTCTTCATCCCCAGCCTCTCCTTCAGTGCTTGAAAGTGGCTGAAAGCCAAAGTGAGGTTCACTCTTGTTCTAGAACGAGCTTTGTCCGCTTGACGTTTCGCCTCGCTGGCGCTATATTTCCTTTACTTTGCTGCCACGTCCACACCTGTAATTTTCTTGGGTCTGAGTGGCGTCGAGTCTCTGTGCTCCCAACCTCTCCTGTGCGCTGTCATTGGCCAGGGGAAACACACCTTCTCCATGCCCAGTCTCGCCTTGAGATGTGAGATGTGAGAAGAGGGAAGTTACCTTGAGTTTATGTATGAAAGCACTGCATTCACTGGTTCATTCAGTGTTTGTGTAACCTTGATTTTCCGTCTCCATGTTTGTGTTCATGTGTCTCTCTGCAGGCAGACGCGAAGCTGAGAGAAGAAGAGAAGAGAGCGCTCCGATATCTCGAGACACGTCGTGAATGTAACTCTGTCCAAGCAGTAAGAGTCTCTGACAGGTTTAAGAGTTGTAACATTACTTTATATTTAGTTTTTATTGTCAGTTTCAGGCAGTTATTTGCCGAATCTGTTTTCACATCACATCACACAGTGTCTGCGCATACGGCAGCATCATAGATTCTAACATGAAACTTTGCTAAAATTGCTGCATATTTGCTTTTGTGAAACATAAACAAATGACTTCACTGACGGCTGTGCTGATCAACAGTTTCATTAAACGGTCTGGATTAAACGACCGTGTAAAATGAAGTGGTTTCTTGTTGCCCTCAGAGGGAAGAAAGAAGAAGAGTCTCATTGAATTGATCTGCTGCAGTGTTAATTTCGTCAGACGAGACTAGACAAAATATATTCGTCAACGACGGGTTTTTCATGACGAGAACGAGACGAAGACGAGACGAAATCAATACCCTTAAACGCTGACTGTGACGATATTAACACACATTTTTTGTTGATGAAAAAAGATGAGACGAAATCTACTTCATTTAATAAAAACTTAATAAAATGTTTCTTTCCTTTTTCGTCATAGACTTTTAAATTACAATCCAAAAAGTCCATTCATTGGATGTGCGTTAGTTTTTTCTCTTCGTGTGCGGCTGTGTGCTCATGCCGGTCTGTGTGTGTGTGACTGAGGAGCACACACCCACACCGCTGTCTGCGTAGTGTAGTGCGGCGAGAACAAAGTTAAAACCTGCTGCTGCTCAATACACAGTCATTTCACGTGTTAACCTGTGTTTCAATAAATGTATTCCTGCCTGAAACCAGGCACCTTTAGAAAAGTGGCATTCTTAATCATTCAACATGTTGAGCTACTTCATCAGGTAACAATCACATAAACCTTAGAGATGAGTGAAAAAAAGACTAAAATGAATCTATTGGTTAGACTAGATTTTTTAATTAACATCACTGTCAAACTGCGTTCAAAGACTGAAAAAAGACTGTTGACTAAAACCAGACCAAAACACTTTGGATTTTCTTAGACTAAAACTAGACTAAAATACTTTGGAATTTAGTCGACTAAAACTAGACTAAAATGCCAAGACTTTTCTTCGACTTAAGTGTGACTAAACAAAAAAGAATACAAGTTGACTAAATATGACTAAAACTAATAAGGGCATTTGACACAAGACTAAGAATAAAACTAAATTGAAAAATAGCTGACGAAATTAATACTGCATAGTGGCCAGAAACATGTAAGCATGAAGGGCTACTCTGTGTGTGTGTGTGTGTGTGTGTGTGTGTGTTTATTAGCTATCACAGAGCACAGTGTAAAATCCACCAATTCTTGTGCATTATGTAAACACAGTTGTTTATATCGATGAACCAGAGCTTGCCAGTGTCCCATTGTACACTATCTGCTCCTGCACGCACATTCTCTGTCAATACACACATGCGCATATGAGCATGAGTACACACACACTCACACACACTCACACACACACACTACATTAAAAGACATGTGACACACATTGTATTGATGTTATAACACTTTTTTTAAAACTTATAGCTGAAGTGTTTATCAAGCTGTGATCAAAGTCTTAAAGAAATCCCTTTAATCAAGTGATATTTGGCGTATGTGCTTATAAAATAAAATATAAAAGATTAGTTCAGCATTGCAGCATCTGCTAGTGTCTTACATAAAGAGAAATATTGATAAACTGGATTATTTATACAGCACGCTGACTCTTCCCTTCTTCTCCAATTTCATTTTTCACCCTTTTTCTTCCCCCTCCTTCATGCTCACTCCCTCGGTCTTCTCCGTGTCTCTTTCAATAGCAGCAAATCTCCAGTGTTTACATCGCTGCTGCATGGAGAGCTTAAATGGCAATATTTGAAGAATGTCAGCAAAAGCCAAGCTCTAACCTCAATCTCTCTTGCTCTCTCAAACACAAATACGCACCAAAAAAAATGGAAGGAACTAAAAAGGGATCACATGTGGAGCTCTGAAACACCGTGTTTGCTTGATTGCATTGCCTTGCTAAAATTGGAGTGTCCCGCTTCACACTGTTCTATTAGTATTGCCCTGGACTGGCTCTACATCAGCTGCTGGGGTGATGGAGGAGAGCAGAGAGAGGTAAGAAAAGTAACAGTGTAGAGGAGGAGAGCTGGGTTCAGTGCACTCTTGGACCCAATGTTCCCAGATGCTCTGGTGCAGATGTGTTGTCTCTTTCCACAGGCGACATTAGACACAGGACCAAAATACAGAAATACTGCTCGCCCAGGGACCAGAGTGCACACACACACACACACAAACATGCTATTAATTGTTACACAACTCCATTTTATTTTATTTTATTTTTTTTAACAAAATTTTAGAATGTGCAAAATGTTTTACAGCAATTTATGTTAAAACCAATTCCAATTTAAGTAGTGGTTAAGTTAATTAACTATTATTTTTATTTTAACCTGTGATTACTGATTTCTTCTCCACTGACGGAAAATGTTTGCTAGTCTTTTTGTTGTTATTTTAGACCCTTTGCCTCACACACTCACAAACCTAATTCTGTATGATTTATGAGCTATTACATTTGCATTCAATCGTGCCAAATTATCACTTAGTCACCTTTTTGGAGGCTAGTTGCATATAAAAACAAAATAAATTCCAGGCTGAGGTGTTTGCACATTCTCTGTTCATGTAAAGGCAAGTTTACACCAGAAATTCATGACAAGACAAGCGGAGACTTGCAACTACTTACAATGCACCAGTCTGCAATGTATGGTTTCCATAGCAACGACTCAGCACTTCCACTCTAACTACAAACTTTTTTTTTTTCTGTTGCTGATAATGATAAATAAGTGGCATCAAAAACATGAATGAGGACACTGATAGTGAATTATTTGCTGTAGTTGCAATTTCAGTACTGAAGAAATGGCAAAAGACTGAAAACACAAGAGGGTCAAGAATTTGGAGCCATCCTTTGGGCGCTCCAACGGAAATCTACAGTAAATTTCTCTTGTTTATTTCCGTAGCAGTTCAGACATTTAGAGGAGTTGTTGTAACCTCTTCATAAGCAAAAAAAAAACAAAACACCAACTACTGACACAGCATTTCACTGGGGGAAAGCCGGCTCGAGTCAAGCTGCCACAAATCAGTTTGCACCGCCGCAGTCGTTTCGATCGCCGTGAATCTTTAGCGGCCTTCACAGGTAAGATGGTCAGCAGACACTCAGAACCTGCGTTTACATTGTCCAGGGTTGAAAATGCAGCTCATTGTACTTTATAAATATAGGTAATAAGGTAATAATAATAAGGTAGCCTCACTTCTGTTTGTGCCTCTCAGAGGTGGGAAAATTTCAACTTCTCAGGGGCAAAAATTCAATTTGGGACGAATTCAAAAATGTCATTATTATGATTATCACAGTGTGCTGTATTATCTTGACAGTGTATATCAAATGTGGCTTAAAGTTGAAAACATTTTTGGAAATGATAAAAATACAGAAAACGTGTTTTTTTTTCAGAACTGCGCAACAAAAACTATAAATGCCCGATGTGTTTAGAAGTGAAGCAAAACTGAAAAGTAGTGACTACTAAAAATTATACTGGCAGTAATCTGATTTGCCCATCATCCCTTTTGCATTCATCAGAGCTGGAACCAGGGGTTGAAGCTGGGAAGCAAATATTTAGATAATCCATTAATTCTTTAAAGCACACCCCACAACCCCTCCCTCTTATTTGTGAGGATTTGCTTCTTTTTCTCAGTCTAATGTGCAAGTAAAGTTTGGCTCACGGACATTGTGATGGGCATGTTCCCACTAATCTATCATCTACCGAACGATTATTTAGTTAATTTAGGAAATAACTGGTCAATTACTTAACGAGCAAAATGTTTGCTGGTTGCAGCTGAAGCGTTCATGGGTTATTGTGGCGATAATGGCACCAGGATACAAACTCTCTTATACCTGACAGCATTTGTTGAGATATACAGTGTGGTGCCAACGTCAGCTCTGCATACAGGAATCATGTCCCTCGCAGACAGTTCCTAGACAGCTACATTACAAGCAATCAACAGTGATCAGGTCAAGGGTCACATGTACCACTGCCCAGGCCACTGATGAAAGCAAATTGAAACACACGTCTGTAAAGTACAGAACATGTATTTCACTGATTGCGTACCCTGTTACACACACAAATGCACACGCACACGCACACACTCATCTCCCACTTGTCTTACTCTGAGGCCTCCATCACACTTTCATTTTCTGATTGTGTAATCTGCCCCTGAACCAGATACACACACATTCACTTCCAAGCACGCACACACACGCACACGCACGCACACAACGGAGCTGCTCCTCCACTCACCTCCTGAGCCACGAGAGACGAGATACGGACTGCCCTTCGGACCCTGGCATTCCTCCCCCCCTCCTGGGGGAGGCTGTCTCGCCCACTCAGCGACATCTCGCTCATCTGATCTGCCCAGGAGCCCCGGCCCACGGGCACGGGGATGTCCCACCGGGCATTCCCTGTCCCTCCCCAGCTGGCCCCCCGTGCCCGCCCGCCATCCGTATTCCCCCGTCCTGCCACTCCGTCGGCCGTCCTCCCCCCTCCGCTCTCCCCCAGAGACGGAAAGGGCGAAGACGGCAACACAGTTGGCACTGTTGGCACCGTCACTGTGCCCCCAAGGCCTCTTCGTTTCCTCCTCCACCTCCTCACCCTCGTCTTCCTTGCCCTCTTTCTCCTCCCCCTTAACCGTGCTGTCACTGGTCGGCCCACCAGTGACAAAGAGTTTTGGCTCCTGGTGTTCGTTCCTCTGCCTCCCCTCAGGCTCTATTCTCTCGTGCTTCTCCGCTGTCAGTCTGGCGCTCTATTCCTTTGTTTTGTTCACTTTTTCTATTAGTCCGTCTTTCATTTTCTGCCTATGTCTCAGTCTGTCTCTTGGGGCTGGTAGAGAAACAGAGCACGATCAGATCCACAGCTGTAGCCAGTCTGACTGAGCGCTCAGCCAAACTGCTGCTGCTGTTCAGACTTCCCTGCGCTCAGCTCTCTCTCTCCCTCTCCCTCTCCTGTGTTGGAGCTCTCTCAGTTCGTCTGCACAGGGGCTCTCTCCCTCCCTTGTTTTGCAGGATCTCTCTCCCTCTCTCTCCTAACTGAACTCGCTCTTTATCCAGGATTTCCTTTTGTTCCCTCTTTCAATACACCTGATCTCTCTCACACACACACTTTCTGGGGTGTCCCTCTGCTGCTCTCTTGCTAAGCTTTTTTGGGCTCTCTTTTTCCCCTTTGCATCTCCTGTTCTTACGCTTAATCTATGCTTCATCTTTTAAAGCTGAATTTTTTTTTTATTCCACTCCATCTCTTTCTCGCTGGATTATAAAATTGCTTCTCTTAATATATTACCCTGCCCTCCAGTTTTACATCTCTCTGTGTACTCTATCATACATACATAATCTAGGTTTTTATTTTCAAGGAGATGGACCGGGACTTTTTCTCTTTTACAGACAGTTCTAAGTGCGCAGCATTGAGACGCGTTAAAACAGTTTCATTAAACTACAGCATTTGATGTGTGGTTAGTTGCATAGTTACTCATTCATGCACTGAGTATTGGTTGGATGGGGGTTGGCTACAAAAAAATCAATAAGAATACAAAATGTAACAAATAAAACTTTGCTGTCTGCTAACGCTTAGTTTTGGATATGTCCCATGAAAATCTTTACCCTGTGTCATTAAAGTGATGTGTTTCCTGCAGAAGGAGCAGACATTTTGGTTGCAATAAATGAGAGCTGAAGAGGATATTTAGGCTTGTGAGCTACAACAGCTGGCAAAAGTGGCGCCTACAGACAGTCAACATCAAAAATAAAAGCAAAAATTTCTATTCCCACTTCAAATTTCATTATTTAGTCATTTTTTGGGTCTTTTTCTTTTCCTCCTTCCCCTCTCCCTGTTTAAATCTCAGCCCCTGTCACGAATAATTGCTATCCTACATAGAAGTCCATCCCTCCCTCCGTCCATCCAGTCAGCCTTCGCAAACTCTCTCTCTCTCTCACTCTATCATCCCCTTCTGTTCGTTTCTCATTACTGACCATACTGCTGGATTAGTTTGCGTGTGTGTCTTTGTGTGCGTGTTTATGTGTGTGTACGAGTGCACGCGTTACACCCTCAACCGGGATTCTGCTTCCACAGCTTTTGGGTTTGTATGTCGCTGCCTTTATCTCCCTCTTTACTTCACTTTTTCCCTCTCAATTACACTTCAGTAGCTTTAATGCCAAAGCTTTCAAACAAAAAACATGTTGTCTAAGCAATGTGGATTAGTTCAGTACGTCAGCAACCCTCCCAGAGTGCCTTTAAACATAAGAGTGAATTCCTGCCACCTACTGTGATGCTCCGGGTTGCGTTACCTCTGACCTCAACTGTGGAGCAAGTGAAAAGAGGATTTCCCTTCAGGGGTTTTAAAAAGTATTGGATAATGATTTCTTAAATTATTAAATACCGCCTTCTCCTTTATGAAGTGAGTAAGCTCCACTGTCCTAAAGGGCCCTTTATACCAACTGTGGAGTGTTTGGACTGTTCTTAAAATAACACCACAAGGAAAACTTTATGCTAAAAAAAAACCAACAACAACTTATCGAAAGAAAACTTTGACCTTTGAAAGATTTGACCAAAGACCATTAACACATTCAGCAGCATTGTTGCTGGTCAAAAGCAACTGAGCTGGTGATAACTCACTAACGGGCTGACCTGCGTCATGTCAGCCAATCATTGGTCTTTAGCTGTGGCCGTGCTTCATATTGATTTGTTGTGAGCCTATTTCTGTAATGGTAGGTTATGATTCATACCAAATGATGCTGGCTTCTGCTGACCTAGTTTGGGTGTGTGGAGGTGTGGGTGCATATTTGTGTGTGTGGATATTTGTAATTTTATTGGGTTATAGTTTGTTTCCAGCAACCATCATCACTCTTTCAAAACCTCCAAAATTTAACAGAGAAGTGGCAGCAACGCCGAACATAACAGCATTTAGTTTTTTGGAAGAAGCAGCCAAACCGATGGAAAAAAAAAAACAATAATTGCAACAGCCTGGAAATATTCCTTGATGAATCGCACTGAGAATAGTCTGCTTTATGAATCTCATTAGCAAACCAAAATTGTTTCAGGCAGAGCCTAGAGTGAGTGTGTGTGTGTGTGTGTGTGTGTGTGTGTGTGTGTGTGAGAGAGAGAGAGAGAGAGAGAGAGACAATATCTCTCAACACACACAC
>JAQLOL010000024.1:27656297-27670419 GCA_029783665.1 Naso thynnoides | reverse complement strand
ATTCTCTGCCTACAGCTGTTAGTTTGCATCATAGCTTGTAACATTAATGTGTAACGTTAGCCTACAGAAAATAGAGGTAACTGGTCTCGGGCTGATAACTTGTTTCTCAGTCACATGTAAACACATGACCTCATCACCATCCATCCTGCCGTCTCTCTCTCACTCGCTTCCAAAACAAATGCACATCTTGCCGGTGTTATGCTGAGTTCTGCCTGCCTGGCACCTGTTAGCAAAGATCTTTAGGACAGTAGGCGCTTGTGTCACTACCACTTTTGTCCCAATGGGGGCGCCAGACTCAACAAAAAACTGAAAGTTCCTCGTAGTCCCTTAAAACTTAGAATATTTGAGATATTAATTGTCTGTGTCTTTGTGTTATTTCCTCAGCAAAAACTCCAAAGTGCAGAAGCGAGGAAAAATCAACCTGATTGGTCGGCTGCAGCTGACCACAGAGCGAATGAGAGAAGAGGAGAATGAAGGAATCGTTCAGCTTAGAATACTCAGAACTCAGGTACACAAATGTGACACTCACCTTGTGTTGACGCTGGGCCGTCCACAGGCTGAACTCTCCACCTAAATTCTGCTTTTGATGTTTTGCTCTTTTTTTGTTTTTGTTTTTTTTTCCCCTTTTGGGTTTTGCTCCTTTTTTGAAAAAATTCTGACAGACTGACGCTTCAAGACAGAAAACTTTACATCAGTGTCACCTCCAGTACTTAGTTCTCTTCAATACATTTATAATCAATACTAGTTTTCCGCTAATATTCTAAATATGACAATGTTTGGAATTTGACACAGCTCATTTGAACAGCATAGTCCGCCTCATTACGAATGACACATTTTCTGATTAGGACGTGTGGGGTAGGTCAGTATTATTTCTCTGGACGCGGATCAGGTAGGACTTGTGCCTCTTTACGGCATATGATCAGCTTTTTGTGTTGTAAACAAACCAGACAACAGTTGACAAAATTTGCAGAAGGGCAACAACGAGGGTTCACCACCAGAGGAACATGACTCATCGTAAAACTTGAATTTTAGTGGAATATTCCTTTTTAATTTGCCATGTAGACGGCTTAGTCGGAATATTGTTGTTTTCTGAATACAGAACATTGTGTGTACGTAAACATACTCATTGTGTTGTCATTTCGATCAAACGTTTCACTCGCACACAGATTGAGGGAACTCGCTGTAAAATAATTAGTCAGCTGCACTTTACAGTGTGTCTCTCATTCATCCATTCCTACAAAAACACACACACACACACACAGGTGACATTGAGATGCTTCCTGGGAATCTTCCTCTGGAGGCTTTTTTGTCCCATCCAGCCCGAGAATCAAGAGGAGCCGGAAAACGTCGCTTCGCGCTAACTTCAGATAAACTTTGGGTTGCTTTTGTGCAGAATGACAGTAGATTTTGTCCTCCATTTCTCACGCCGGAATCATTTCATGTTAAGATATTTGTTGACAGAATGAACAGGCGGAATGATTGCCGCGACCCAAACCTCTTCCTGTGCTCTTAAAAACGCTTTCTTCAAATCCTAGACGTTGAAGCAGCTGAATGAGACTTTTTTCTAAAGATGTCTGACGACACTTAGACTCATGAAAGGGTCATTAGTCTTCAGATTTCCCAATTTGAATTAAATTTTAAAATGAGTCAGTACAGGATGAGCTTTTGTGGGCAACATTACTTTCCATATTACATTAGTTTTTCTTTTTTTTTTTCCCCATCCAGGAGGCCATCATCCAAATCATGAAAATGAGGAAGAGGATCAGCAATGCACAGCTGCAGACGGAGCTGGTGGAGATCCTGAAGAACATGTTCCTGCCTCAGAAGAAGATGATCAAGGAGCAGATCGAGTGGCTCATCGAACACAAGTACATAAAGAGGGATGAGGCAGACATCAACACCTTCATGTACATGGCGTAGGCGGCGAGGGAGGGAGCGCGGCCTTGCTCTGTTTTTTTACTCCTGGCCTGTGACCGGCGCTCCTGCAAGAGGAGATTGACGAGGAACAAGAGGAAGTGTTTGAAGAAGAGGAGCAGGGCGAGTGTGCTGAAGGACGAGGAAAGAGTTTCTTCAACTAAAACTGGATATTTTTCGTGTTTGTGAGACACCAGAGAGTCCGCTGAGGCGTGAAGTCAGACTGTCTGTTTGTCTCTGCTGCCCTCTAGTGTCAATCAGAGGAAAGGCAGCGTGCGCCGTCTGCCAGCAGCTCAGAGGGAAAAAACTAGTGACATTTTTAAATTAAAAACTTCCTGCCTTACTTTCATCAGCAAGACTGCAGAGGAGGAGGAGGAGGAGGAGGAGGAGGAGAAATCAAACGAGCTGAATCAATCCTTTGCTTTCACTTAACACCACGGCGGCCATGTTTCGCGGCCGCCACTTTGCATCCCTCCTGTTCTACATTTGTCTTATTTTGGAACCGGGAAGCAAAAAACGGCGAGCGAACGCTGCCGTCAGAGAGCGGACACGAGGGGAGAGAAACACAAAACTACCGAGGAGTGTTTTGCCAAATTGAATGTTTGTGTGTGTGTGTATTAGGGTGCATGGTGTGTATCTGGTCTTTTTATTTGTGTGTGTGTGTGTGTGTGTGTGTGCACTTTCAACAGCATGCTGCTTTATGATTATTTTTTTGTTTATTTGTGTTCAGTGGAGGATCTGTCACATGTTGTGTTTGTGTCTGGATGATTTGGGAACTTTTTAAACGCAGACATTCAGTTTTTAACTCTGTGGCGGCAGAGAGTTTTGTCTGTCGCTCTTGTTTGTGTTGGGAGGCGATCACCGAATTAGACAAACCGACAAACCAAATGAAAGAATTCTCACACAGACTGAACTGCCCCCACAGAACTTTCACCTCATTACTTCACGTCTTTGCACATCAGCAGTTCCAGCAAAATGCTGTCAGTCAAAAATAAAACAGTTTTTCATTAAGGTGGCAAGTGAGCGAGCGGCTGTTTTTAGGGGAGAACGCCGTCTGAGCTGTCAGAGTTCATGTAGCTGCCGTGATGTATGAGAGAGTGTGTGTGTGTGTGTGTGTGTGTGTGTGTGTGTGTGTGTGTGTTGCCCTCTCTTTCTCCTTTCAGCCCAACAGACACGTGGTTTTTGTTTTCTGCGTTACTCTGAAGCTTTGGTTCCGTTCAAACTTATTGCAAGTTATTTGATTTTGTACTCAGTGGCCAAGTGGGTGTGTGAGTGTAGCGGTGTGCGGTCTGCTGTTAGAAATAAAGTTCGAATCCAGAACATTCAGCTGAGGCTGGTGTGGTGCTGCAGGAGTCTCACTGGGCCAGTTCAGTGTTTGCTGTTAACGGGTGTCTCACCGTCCTCTGTGGCCTGGTTTGGAGGTGCTTTGCAGTGCGCACACACACACACAGACATGCACACACAGCTGGTGGAGCTTCTCAAGGATGCGTTGACGTGCAGACGGGAGGATTAACCCTTCGGATGATGTGCCGCCGCCTCGGGTCACGCGCTCTGATAGCTGTTAGCTGGAACCTGGTTTTATTTGCACGGTTTGATCTTTGTGAGAAGCGGAGGTCATCAGCCAGGCGTGTCGAAAGAAGCTGAAGCACAAAAATGCTGAAGTCATTTTCGGACGTCTGACTGTCACGATGTGAGATTTTCACGAGAAGATTGTTGTGCCATAAAGAATTCAAAATAATCTTTTTAGGTGAATGGATTACACTCTAAAGAGTGGAGAGAATTGGAGAAAGTTTGTCATTATTTGTACAAAAACATTAATTGCACTTAACAAATCTTTTTTTTGGGGGGGGGGGAGGTGTCAACCAGCAGTGAAGCGCATTACTGCCACCTAGTGAGAAGAAGTGAGAACAGACAGAAACAGATTACTGAAGAAGCACTGAATTATTAACACAATATTATGAGCGTAAAATTAGTTTTTTCAGCCGTAAGCTGTCCTGGACAACAAAAATAACATCTCCTCAGACTTTTTTTGCAGAAAATGGATTTCGTAGTTTGGACGAGAAAGTTTTCCTCATTTTGGACCAAGAATAAAATCAAGATTGACTTTAGATTAAATAATCTAAAATCTCAGACACTATGGTTCATCCTAGATTTTCCTTCTCTGTCTCCTCACAGTGATAAACTTTTATTTTTAGGCATTACAGTTTTAAAACGGACATGTAGCAATTTGAAGTGAAGCCCCCAAAAAACTAAACTTGATCTTTAAAGTGATGTGACAGATGGCCAGGTTGATTCTGATCTGTTTTTACATTTTGGGTTTGTGTTTGGAATTTGTTTATCAGGAAAAGTTTTCCAGACTGAGACTTCAGACAAAATTGAAGTCACAAATAAAAAAAAAAAAGGAAGATGCTGCTTTCTTTCACGTTTTGTGTTTCAAACAGCTTATTTTTGATCTTTGCACATTCTTTAAAATCTTTATCAACTGTGATTCTCCACAGAAAAAAAAATTCCAGATATAAAATGTGTTGATTTTTTTTGCCAAGTAGTTTTTTTTTGTATGTGTCCTTTAAGGGCAACTGAAACACACTGCGGTCACATCAAGGTCGGCAAAGTGTTGATTTGAACTCTCGCTGCTCTCAGACATTCAAAGTATTTTAGGTTTTCAGTCATAATTCGTCCAGCAGCTGCTCCAGATGTTCAGCGCTGTCGGTGAATGAAGCGTCTGATGGGAAACTTCAGTCCAGAGAATTAAAAAAAGGAAGAAGCTGCCGTGTTAGAAACACTGCATGTAAAAAAATAAACACGTCCATTTAAAATCTAATTTTTTTTATCATCCTGCTCAGATGAGACTTTATGTCGTGAGACTTTGTTGTTCTGCTCTGATGTCGATCCTGTTGAGTGGTGAGGAAGAGGAGCGACAGTGAGTGAATGTGTGGGATTGAATTGTTTGTATTTATTCTATATTTATGGAGAAAGTTACTTTCTGTGTCGGTTGAAATGTTTTTCTTTCTTGTTGATGTTTTGTTTTTTGGACAAACGTTTTTTTTATGTACATTCATACAGCTGACAGTATTCATTTACTGCAACTCTCTGTATCAACTTTACTTTGAAGAAAAAGACATTTTTGCCTCAGTTAATCAAACCTCTAATGATTCGATTCAGAGCTGCAGTTTCTCCAAATGCTAAAAGAAATTTCAGTGACTGTGAGAGCAGGATGTTTGAAAGAAACCCCCTAAACCACATTATGCAGTTTTACTCTATGCACAGACACAGTGACTCAGTTTCTGCTGAACATCAAACCCTGTTTTTACACTTTAAACATGCTGGAGAACTTTGAGTTCAGAGAAATGACTCCCAGTAAATTAGGACTTTTTCCAATGTCAAAACTTTCTTCTTCTGTCATTTTAAAAGCTTCCTGAGGTCTTTACCGTCCGTCCTCCTGAACTCAATCATAACATCACTTCCTCCAATTGGTTCAGAAACTTTAAAATTTAATTTTCCTCCCACAACTTGAACTTGTGCTTCCAGCAGCTGTGTGAGGCACATCTGTGCAGTCTCCTACAAACACTCTGCTGGAACATCTGGAGTGCTGGATGTTCAGTGTTTGTTAACATTGTTGGAAATGTGAAAATTCAATTATGTTCATTTCTGAGTTTGAGGGGTAGAACTTAGAAATAAATGTCAGTGCAGAACAACTTTATCACTTCCTGCTGTCTGGCCTCAATAACGAAACATATTAAACACATTTAGGACAAAAACTGAACATACAGGCTTCATGAATACACGTAGTGGCTGAGGAATTGCATTGGGTTTCGTGTACCTAATAAAGTGGACACTTGGAATGTGAATTATGAGAACTTTTGAAGGTTCTGACTCATCTAATATGTCACAATTTCTTGTTTGACGATTCGGTCTTTAAAGGTCAAGTGAGCAACATTTGTTCGCTGTGGCTCGTAAACGCAACATTCAGGCTCAGCGCGTCGCTCTTCATCTCCAGCCTCTCCTTCAGAGCTCAAAGTAGCTTAAAGCCAAACTGAATTTCACGCTCATTCTTCTCATCCCCGTGATGTTTCGCCTCACTAAAGCTTTATTTCCTTTCCTTTGCTGCTTAGTCCACATACAGAATTTTCTCCGGTCTGAACGGCGTCCAGTAGCTGTTTCATCTGCGCACACTCCCCGTCCAGAAACGTCCTGACAAAACCAAAACATCAAACTTCACGCAGGGGGCGGGGCTCTGCATGATTGAGCCAGACTGATTTTGTTTAAGCCTGCTGTTTGTTTTTTTTATGAAAATGCTGCTGACTCTAGCGTAAAAGCTTCACAGTTTTGTTTCCTCTAGCAAACTTAAAATCCTCCAAAATAAAAACATACACGTGTATGTGAGTTTGACTGTTCGGCTTTCAGACCAGCTTTAAACAAACTTCACAGAAAATATATTTCAACTTTTTCATTCTGATTATTTGTCATTTCCTCCGAGGTGACTTTTTAACACTGGTCCTGATCTTATTTTTTTGCCCTTTTGTACGATGTTCTATGTTTTAAATCAGTGCAAACAAAAGAATGTTGTGTTTACAGTCAGTAATCAGTATTAGCCTGTGAACTGAACCGTTTCCTGTCACGTAATCCCCATCAGACGTCCGGTTTTACTTCAGCAGGGTGTTTTTTTCGCCTGCTGAGCGGCTGTGGTTGTTGAGTTTTTTATGTTGTACTCTGTGAAGCTGCCCATCAGCCCGGCCTGCACAGGTGGGCTCTCTTACCTGTAGCCTTGCATAATGACAAACTTGAACTAAACCCAATCAGTCACAGCTCAAACCAGCTGAATGTTTTGCCACTAAATCAGTAAAGACATTAAACTTTGTGCTGTTGCAGCGGGACGACGGTGATTCAACTACTTTCATGTGCTGCGATGTGTTGCTTGTTTCAAATATTTTTTTAAAGTTAAATAATTTATTTCCTGGCAAAATAATAAAAAAAAAACCTGTAAAGACAAACTTCTGTTTTCTCCTTTTCTTCTTAGAGTCTCTGTGCTTGCAGATAAACTGATATTTTTGTGTTACAGTGAATCTTTGCAGAATAATCTCAGCGTCGTGTTTGACGTGAGAACAGTCTGATGTGACAAAACGACAGTCAATGATCACATGAAGGTGTTTTTGATCCGTGTGGCTGTTTAAAAACGGTGTTAGTTTATTTGAACGGCACCTTTCAACAAGGCGATCCGGAGTGCTTCACATGAGACATGACAGACATTGAGACAGTATATAGAAGAAGACAATACAAAAAGAAATAAATAGAATTTTAAAACAGTGGATTAAAAAAAAAACAAAAAACGATTGAGTAAAACTTTAAAGAGTAGAATGAAAATGATACAAATCAGTGGCTGATAGATATGACAGGAGATCTGATCACAGGAAAAGTAAACTAAAGAACTGTAAACAATTTTTTTTTGCACTGGCTACAAATTATTTGTTTCTCTTTCAGAAATGTTTTCATGATATTCAGGTCGTCAAGTCCAGGCACTTCATCGAGTCGTAAACAGACATTTACGGGCTTCAGGTTTCTTGTGTTTGTGTTTTTCTGATGAATTCTTCGTGCTCATCCACACCAAGAACGCTAACCATAAAGAAAACGATACAAAGATAGTTTGAAAAATCATTTCAGCTCCAGTGGACGGCAGAGTCCACACGACAACGTCAACGACCGTGACGGTGGCAGACATTTTCTTTGGGGTCACTTTCAGGGCGATTTGATGAATGACAGAAACGCTGACAGCCAATCAAAATCATCGTACATATGAAGACGTGTTGTTCCTCACTTGTGCCACAAGGGGGAGTTTACCATTAAGTGAGCACATGTGTCAGCTGTGAACACAGCTGGACCTGTTTAAAATGTTTACGTATTCTGCAGAGTAGAAACAAAGGAAGAAAATTATAATTCATGATGAATCTTCATTCAAATGTGCAACACAGGATCCGCACGCTCGGATTAAATAATCCATTTGAATAAAAACAAATTTTAAGCCGATCGATGGCATTTTAGAAACATTTCTTTGTGGTCAAACGTTACTCTAATTACGCAGTCTTGACTCGTGGTTTACATCTAATTAAACACTGAAAGGCTGCAATTAATTCACAAGTCAAAAAACATAATTTTGGTGTTAAAGTTTGTTTTGTCCTCGCTGATGTCTGCGCCGCTGTTTACATCATTATATTATTATGTCATTAATACGTAGCTTGCAGTTATAGTGCTTGGTGTGAACAGCTTTTTACTTTTCTACAAAGTAAACGTAGTCTTCAGTGAAGAAAACTCTTTAACACTGCAGATCATCTGCGTTCAGATGCAAACGAACTTTCAAACATTTTGCCGTAAACTCAATTTGGTAAACTTAATGAAAAATCATCTGACCACTGAATCAACCCTCATGGTCTGTCTTAGATGTTTGTGAGTACTGTACTGGATACTATGGCGACTGTGATGGTTCCAGGGAGGTCGTTGTCACGACGATCGCCCTTGTCCCTTAGGTGGAGCGTCTGCTGGAAATCACCTTGCTCAGCCGGCAGCGTCACCTGACCCATGAAGGAGTCCATCAGCACGTTGTGGTTGTAGATCTGAGAGGCAGAGAGAGATGAGTTCACCGCTCCGTTACAACTGAACACACACACACACACACACACACACACAGACCTCAATGCTGATTGGCTTGTTGGCTTTCTTCCTGTAGAAGAGTCCCTTGGTGTCGAAGTCTGGGCTGCGTGTGTTTTTACAGACGGGCGAACGAACTTTGTCTCCTTCACAACGAATTATTACATAGGGATCTGAATCTGGAGACAGACAGACAGACAGACAGACAGAGACAGACAGGGTTCTTTATTATCAGCAGCTGAGCCATCCTTCAGCTCACGTCATTTAACGTTACTGCAGAGGAAAGAACGGGCAGCTGCATGTTAACATGACCGGAAAATTAAGGTCTGAAATAATTAAGACACAAACTTTTTACTTTTTAACAAGACAAAACATCCAAAATATTTGTACTTAATCTGACATCTTATCTTATAATCACTTAATCAAAAAAACAAATGTGACTAACTCTAATTTATTATGATACGAACGACTCAGCTTGAAAAGTTCAGTCTGATCCAGTTAAACTCATTTCAAGTAAATGATCTCAAACCTCTTTCATAATAAATGAGGAAATAAGTTAAATCCGCTCGCACCTCCGCCAGAGTCTTGTCCTGCGAGTCCGTTTGCCTGCAGCACGTGAACCTGAGTGACCACAGACGGATAACCACACAGGCCGGACCAGCAAGTGTGTGGAGGCTCGTCCAGAGTCAACGCACTACGAGGGACAGAGAGAGAGAGAGAGAGAGAGAGAGAGAGAGGTTGTATTTATTCTTGTGTTCGTGTCTTTATGTTTTTTTCTGGTATTTCAGGTCTCTGCGCTGCTGCTCTGTGTGCAGTTTAAACAGCAGCCTGTAGAACGGCGAGCTCAGTCAGTCAGCGTGTAGGAAATCCCAGCGTGTTCCTACCTGCAGTTGGAGGGCACGTCTGTAAAGATGCGCAGCAGGAAGTCTCCCTCCAGGCCAGGGTCAAAGGTCGTGGGTATGATGACATAGCGCCCCTCCGTCAGGTCGATGCGCACGAACACAGATCGTGAGTTGATGTAGATGCTCCCGCCAACCTTCTGCTGGGTCACATGCATCCGGTAGTTCCTGTTCAACTCCACCTGAGCACAGACAGACGGCAGCAGGTTTTATTGTCTTCATTAGACTTACAGCTGAATCTGTCCCTCCAACCTGCACGACTCTGAAGGCTGACACACTGTAAAACTGAACAGTACAAGCCTACAACCCGTAACCCTGTTAGAGCTGAAGGACGCATTAATGACATGAACACCCGCTGAGCTGACCCTGTGGATGTCGAAGCCTATAGCCAGGTTTTGTCCTTGTCCTCCTCTCAGCGAGGCTCTGCGGTCTTTCTGCTGCAGACAGATCAGCACCTCGTCCTCCGGCTTCTTCACATCAAACACATACTGCAACACAGAGCAAAGAAACACACACAGTTCGCTCAGTCGTCCACAACAGCGGCGTCTCTACTGCAGAGCTCACAGGCTTCAAGAGAAAATAAATCAAAGATATCACCTGCGGGTTCTGGAGGAAGGAGTGCTTGTTGTTGATGCAGCCTCCTGCTCGGTTAAGAAGCGGGTCGTCATGGCGACGCCAGGAGCCCAGCATCACAGCTTCCTCCCAAGTCTTATGCAAACTCAGGTAGGAGGTGTTGATGAGACGACACAGGATGAGGTCTGTGAAGTGGGTGATGAAGTCATCGAATGTCATCCTGTCAGGAGAGAAAAGGAAGAATGTTACAGTCAAAAACCTGGTTTATCTTCAAAAACAGTCAGATTTATGATAGAGAATATTTAAACAAAGAGAGAGAAATGTAAACGTCAGTATAATAAAATCCTGAGAATTATTGTTCGCCTATAAATTGAGAGTGCCACATGCAGGCACCACGAGTCACCATCAGGGGGCAACGTTGCGCTAAAACTCACCAGAATTCTCCGTCATCCTGCACAGTGACACCGATTTTTTCCCTCTCACTTTTACTGACCTTCTTCCACTCTTCAGAGCTGCAAACAGGCAGAACAACATCAGTAACAGTCTGACTGTAAATGTAGACGGCAGACATTAAATATACGGGGGGAAGAAAAAATTTGATTACCAGTTATCACAAGTTGCTGTACCAGAACTTTTATTGAAGTAAAGAACATGAATCTGTGTCCAGATGCCTTCAGCATCATCATCAGAGGACAACTTGGCAATGTGGGTAGACTACACGTCCCAAAGTTTTCACCTGGATGAATGTGTCGTCTCTTGTTTTATGTCTCACTCTCTTTCCTGTCAAAGCCCCTCCCTGTACTCCCACCTCCTCTTCCTCACCTGTCGCTCCACGCCCCATTCCACTCTCTCTGTCCCCAGGGGTTTCTCATGCGGATCATGGTGAGTTTGTCTGACTTGAAGAAGGCCAGCAGGCCGTGGCCCAGCCTCACCCTGCGCACGTCTGTCACCGCGTAGGCGTGGCCCTTCACCAGGCCGCAGTCCAACCGGGCCTCCATGTCTGCTGCACTGGTCGCCTGCAAGGACACGGCGAGCAGCAGTGATGGTTCAGTCAGTCTGTCAATCACTCATTTATTCCTAAATCAATTCATGTAATGACTGAGCTGCTGTGAGGGTTTAAGTTTGTTCTCTTCTCACCCGGATGGAGCAGCTGATGAGGCCGCCTCTGTTGTGGACTTTAAGGACTCTCTCAAACAGCTCGTTGCGTTTCTCTTCATCTTCTTTGAACCCGTTCTCCATCAAGTCCATCGGCTCCGACACACCGCCGGTGAAATCCACGAGAGCGTCGGCTGTGTTGCCTCCATCCAGCGCCTCGTAGCATCCGCTCATCCTAAAGCACACACATCATTAACGCTAACATACAGACTTTTTAAATCGCTCCTTTAATTCACGCTGACTCGTTCTTCTATCTATCCCCTGACTCTGAGGAAAGAAAACAGAAAATGCAACTTCAAGAGTGTTTTCAGGTGTCTCTTGCTTTCTGTTAAAGGTCTTGTTCTTTGTAAACTTTCAGTCGTAGAGTTTTGAATAAGGGGAGGCATTTTGCTCCCACGTCTTCCTACAGGTGAGGGCGACCAAACTGCTGGTCGAAGCGTCTGTCTTTGCACAGTAAAAGGTGGGGCGTGGACATTTCTTTCTTTTTATGACACATGAAACTCTTCTTTGTGCATCACAAACTGGCTGGAAACTAAAAATTATACTGTTGAGAAAACTGATTATGACAATCTGAATCTTAAATAAATTTACTTTGGGATTCTGGATTAATTTTGATTTGAACATTTGGTTCAGTGAGAAAGCATCATTGTAGAATTTGTCGTCACCCTCCGACTGGTTTCATGTACGCAGCGCTTGCGGTGTCTGTGTAAAGTAAGACCGACGACTAAAACACAAACGTGTAGAATCGTCGCACGTTGCAGGAGAGTCCACTGACATCACCATGACAACATCAACGTAAACCTTCTCAGACCTGTTCAAGTTCCTCCAGATTATACAGCACTCACTCATTCATACAGCAGTTTTCATAGTAAATGCACTCCCTGTGCTGATTAAACTGAACCATGCACACACACACACGCACACACGCACACACGCACACACGCACACACACACAAAGGCTCACTTGGCGTAGGCCTTCTCCACCAGCGCGCTCCAGAACTCGTTGCTGTCGTTGGAGTGGCAGTACACCAGCTCTCCATTCACCGTGGGCAGTCGGTCATCGATCACCACGTCCACCCACTCGCCAAACCGCCAGAACCGGAAGTGAAAGATCCCGGCGTACAACTCCGGCTTCTCCTCATCCCACTCCTGGTCCTTCCAGTCAGGAATCACCTGAAAGGATGTGTGTGTCGGGGGGGGGGGACAGAGAGAACACATGAGCTCTCAAAAATCTACAGCTGTCTTGTAAGTTCCTAAAAAGTTGAAAAAATCAGTTCATCCACTCGTTTCCCCTGAATTAACCTTCAGCATCTATAATTAACATGAGCGACTGAGGATTTATGACGTTTTTAACAGGGGACTGAACGCCATCCACCCTCATCCTGTGCTGAGATCCCTACTGTCAACACACACACACATACACACACACACACACACATACAAACACACACAATGCAACAATTCTCAGTGAAGTGTTGGATATAAATAAATAACTGATCCATTGAGCCAAGACCAGTTGAGCTCCCAGAAGCCCTCAGGAAACTCCCAGAGTTCCCTCTCGTACGTCATTGGTGCCTCCTGTTGCCTAGCACCCTCACACATCACCCACCTGTTTAACACCTTAAAAAAAAAAAAAAAAAGCTAAGAGAGTATTTTCATTATTTGATTTGAAATGTCTGAAGATAAATTATTCCACTGATGATGAGTCTGGTTTCAGGTTTCTGCTTCGTTTTTAATTTCAGTTTGTTTTTTTAAATAATGTGAATAATGTGATGAACGTTCCCAGTTTCAACGGCGTGCATCGTGAAGGTCATCCTGAACTGCATATTATACAAACACGAACAGCTCTAAAGGCTTGAAACAAGCACAACAGGGCTGAATAAAAGAGGAGAGAGTTTCTCTCTGGCTGATGCAGTTTTCACATTGATCACATGAACCAGTGCTCTCCTCTGTCCTCTCTCACTGAACGTGTCAGGCTGATCAATAAGTCCTGACAAAACGACCCTGTGGGCAGGAGGACGAGGACCAGTGGGAAACTGCTGCACTGTGGGATGGAAACAGTTGGTAAAGGGGAGGGGAGAGAGAGAGAGTCAGAGAGAGAGAGAGAGAGGCGGGGGTTAAAATCAGACTTTCTCCTGGAGCTCTCTCTCGTTCTGTCTTTCTATCGCAGCATCCACCAACACAGGCAGGCCTCGCCCTCACCTTGACCCGAGATTATCACCTCAGAGTGGGACATGGACGAGCCCAGAGCTCCCTCCAGTGCAATCGTGCTGGAATTTAAAAGAGACACGGCACTGACAGAGGTGAGCTTCTCTTTTTGAAATGGCAACTTCTCATTTGCAGCTACGTGACGACTGTTTCCACGTTACGTGTTTCTGTTTTTACTTTCATCACGCTAACGCAAAACGCAGCATTTTCCTCTGATATTGATGAAATTTTACTCACAGGTACCTTTCTAAATCCTCCGGAGGTGCAGCTTTTCAGCAACATCACTTTTCCGCAGGATTCGCCCGTGTGTTCAAACTGATCTTCATCACATCTGTTTGAAAGTTGTGTGCAGGGTGCTTTGATAATCAATAGCTGGACTCATCAGAGGAGTTAACACACTGTTTACAAGCCTGCCACTCAAAAACACTTGACTTCCTGCAGGTGATGTCACCGTCTGGCTGCACAGTCGAGGTCAACAGCTGTTCTTTGTCACTGTGGGTGAATGTAAACGTGCACCTCTGCTGCACTGACAGGAGAGCAGTTTAGAGCTACAATAATTAGTCCGCCAATCAATTAATCGATCAACATTTTCAAAGAGAAATGCAAAACATTTGCTTCCTCAATGAGCCCAGTTTGTCAGGCTTACATAACTGTCAGTTCCATTTCTTTAGAGTCTGAACAAGTACGCATCTGATGACATCATCTTAGCGATCACTTGAGTAGCCGATAAAAAG
>JAQLOL010000024.1:27643288-27654666 GCA_029783665.1 Naso thynnoides | reverse complement strand
CTGCGGTTGTGTTACCTGCTGCCCTGTTAGGAATCCAGCTTCCTCAGAGGTTTGTCATTTACTGCACTTGAACCATAAAAGTCACATCTGACTCTCGTTTCCCTGCGCAGGTTCAAAATGTTAACCAAATGGTTAACTCTCACAGCTTTTCTGGTTGGCTCAGTGAGTCCAGGAGGAGCAGCTTTTACTGTAGCACCGACCTGCAGGGTCGAAGGTCATCCAGAGGCAGAGCTGAGTTTAAACTGCGGAGATGGAAAGAGTGCAGGTCTGTAAAAAGTAAAGCACCAGCAGAGCCCCACCTCCATACCTGACAATTTCATTTTACTATATTTCACCTTAATATTCTGCTTAGTGTCAATAGTGACGATCACGAGGATGAGGAGCAAAACTAATGGCAACTCCTCTCTCGTGTAGGTGTGGTCCAGTACTGGCACACTCCCTTTGGAGACCTTCAGACTCCCGGCTTCCACAGTAAACTGGACCCTGTTTACATGCCTGATGACGGCAGTCTGGTGGTCCCAAACGCCAGCATTCACCACAGCGGCCTGTACTACTGCCTCCTGCAGCATGCAGAGGGAACTACACTGTGGCCGTACGAGCTCCATGTTAGTCACAACACTCAAAAGAACCAAGAACACAGCAGATATGAGAAATGCAGCAGCCGTGATGTGTTCAGGTTCAGAAGGGACGTCGGGTCTGACGCAGAGAGGCAGGAGGAAGGCATTTCAGACCAGCTGTTTGCAGGAGCTGTGGCGGCGTCAGTGTTGCTGACGTTTGTGCTGGGATTCAGCGCCGGAGCTCTGAGCAGGACTCATATTCTCAGGTGCGTTCAGGGTCGTCACATCTGGGCTTTTATTCATTCCAGAATCAGATTTTAAACCTGACATTAATTCTGTGGATTTGTGAATTGTACAACTGTGAATTTTGGATATGTGGATGTATTTTTCTTGCCCTACCAGTCTGTAATGTTTCACAGTAAACGGGAAAACGAGAAAATGAAAGCTCATCAGAGAAGAAAGTCATGAAACAGCTTATTTAAACTCTGTGTCAGCAATGATCAAAACTGTAGAACACATGGTTTGTTAATAAAACTCCAATTACACTATTTCTCTTTTAGGTGTTTAGGGGCCGTCAATACGAGGCTGCGGTCACCACGGCATCAGCAAAGTGACACACTGGACAATGGCTTTGTGGTTACCAAGACAACCCCAGTGCCACGGCACAACCAGGCCTTTCAGATGGAGCAGGTGTCGGACGACAACTCTGCAAAACGTGCAGCCATGGAGGCGACATCTTCATCTCCTCCTCCCAAACCTCAGAGAAGCTTCCGGATCCAACAACAGGAGCAGAAACTCACAGCATACCTGGAGACATGTGACTACATGAAAACCAAAGAGAGATGGACAGAGGAGGTGGCAAGAAGTCAAGATGAGAGGAGTGAAGGGAGCAACGGGGAGAGAGAGGGGGAGGGAAAAGAGTTTTATCTGTCAGAGGATGGAGGGAGTCAAACTGAAACAGATGAGGATGGGCGCAGTGAGGAAGGAGTGAAGAAAGATGGACGAGAGAGCAGGGAGGAGAAGAAGGAAGGGAGACACGACAAGGAGGCAGAGGAGGCACATGAGCAGGAGAACAGGAGCAAGGAAGGAGAGAGAGGTAACAAGCAGAGAGGGAGAGAAGAGGAGAGAGAGGAGACAGAGGGAGATGGTGGAGAAAAGAAGGGAACAGAGCAGAAGAGAGAGACAGACATTTCCAGCAAAGATGGTGAGACAGGCCGTAAAAAAAAGGACACAAAGAAAAACGACACCGCAGGAGGAGAACCATCGTCCTCCTCCACCTGCCAGGGCCGTCGCAGCCGTGTCATTCGCCTGTACCAGTATGACGATGACGGACAGCGATACTGCCACCTCCCAGAGCCCGTCTCTGATGAGCCAGTCCCCGCCCCCAGGCTCACACACCGCTCTGTCTCCCTGACACGCCTCAGTGCCATCATGGCCGCCGCCTCAGCAGGGCCGCTGGACACCAGGGAGACAGGGAGGGTGGAGCAGCAGCACTTCCAGATGGAGACATGAGACATTATGGAGGATGGACAACATAATGACATCATCACATCAGAAGCATTACAAACCACAGAGATACATTTGTACTTATAACTGAATCCTGGATGTTGTGCCAATCAATACGAAGCAGCCTGTTATACTTCCATTTCCTTTTATTACTGTGAAAACATCTACAAACAAGACACAAAATGGGAAAAAAATAATTATCCACAAACATAAATTCCACAGCTCATCTCTCAGTTCATTTTTAAAAATTCTTATGTAAGAACTTTCCCCTCATTTGCTTTTCTCCAAATTAACACTAGAAAAACTCAGCGAGAGAAAAGCTTCTTCACCACAGAGTCGATCTCTGATGGGATGTGAGTGTACCGAGAGTCCAAAGGGATTAAGCTGTCGTCCGTGTGTGTGTGTGTGTGTGCGTGTGTGTGCGTGTGTGTGAACTGCTGGGAGTCTATTTAAATGGTGGGTGGCTGTTGGTTCACAGTTTTCCTTTTTCTGAAATGATAGAGATTCCTCCTGTGTTGGTGGTTTTTGTTTGTTTTCTCTCCCTCTTTCTCCTTTTTGGTGTCGTGACGTCGTCTGCTACGAAGCTGACCAGTTTTTCTGCCACTCCACAAACTCGTCTAGCAGCACTGGCCCTGCACACAAAACAACAACAATAACATAAATACACAATAGCTCCCACACTTTTTCTAGAGCTGTGAGTAGAGAGACATTTAGAGATGCTGATTTTTTCTTCCTGATACAGATTCTGATACCCCAACTCCTGTACTGGCCAATACTGAGTACCGATCGGATAAAACACATAAAAAAATTTCTGTTTCTTAGTGTATAAATAATAATTTAGTAAAATAACAGTCATGCGACAGCAACTTAAAAACTAAAATCTGGGAAAATCTAATTCCTTAAGCGTCACCTTTTTATTGGTGGGACTTTGCCACTTTCAGTGCAGCAAAGAAGAACTGCATTTAGGTGTGTACCGCCAGTCAGAACCAACTGAAAGTCAGCTGTGTACTGTTTCACGGCGAGTGAATCACATGGTATCGAATCAGTGCACAGACTGGTATCGGAAACATTTTTTAAGAGTAACTAAACCCCCAGAGTTTTGGCTGACATGCATCTAGAACGTGGAAAACTGGATCAGCGCCAGGAGGCGGGGCTTTACTGAGAGCAGACTGGAGAACTGCATCATCTGAGTACAGAGATTGTAGTTAGATTTAGATTTGCGACTCTATCAATCTATCAATCATCATTCACAATTAAAGCGCTTTGTTTCCATCACTTCTCTGCACAAAACACTTTGTCAACCGTTCACAATAAATAAACTGGATTATTCTGACGGCACTTAAACACAGCATGAACTAGTCTCTAAATATAAATGTGGATCAGTGTTTCAACATCTGCAGGATTTATTTGGGAAAGACATTTTAGAAAATTAAGACGCCAAATACTCCAAATACTTTGTATCTTTATAAATGACTTGATAAAAAAAAAAAATTGATTTTGATTTCAGCACCTCAGTCTGTCTCTTAGTGGCAGTGATGACCTTTGAGGCAACGAGGAGACCCATGATCTAAAAGGAGGAAGCTATCATGTTAGCTGTGTTGGATCACACAGTGTCACAAAAACCTCACTTGGCTCAATGAGGCAACACCAAGAGATTTCCTCTCTGCAGCTGCCAGTGCAAACACCCAACAACTCACAAAGAGTCAATAAAGCTGAATTTACACCTGATGCAGACGGTAAACAGAGGGTCTCTGTCACTACGTGCTCATAAATGCTCAGGATGTAATGATAAGTGTCAAAAATAATAAATGTGTATAATTCTTTCATCTGTTTCGAACTGTGACTTTTTTTTTTTTTTAATGACAGCCTCAGTGTGGAGCTGCAGTTGCTGCTAAGTGGCTTGAACACTCACAAGCTCCATCTTCATCGTAGTTACTGAGGTCTGTGTTGATGGTCCTGCTGAACTCCAGAACGTTATACCACTGGTCCTTATTTATGCCCTTGTACTTGGACTGCTGTGGGAGAGACAAATTGTGTGGACAGGTGAGGTGGGGTGGATGGTGACGACAAGCAATTACAGACTTGATAACCTGCTAGAGGAAATCTGTTTCCAAGTTATGTTCCTCAGATGCACTTAAGTCTTTTTTCATGCTTTCCTAACATCCAAAACTGATCGGCGATGTACTCCTCACTGGCTTATCCGCACAAACATGTGAGACAGAAGCATATTTACCTCCAGGAACTGGAGGAAGACTGGGAAAAGAGGCCATGTTCTTCCCAGCAGCAAGGCCAGCATGGATTTAGCAGTGTCCATGTCCAAACTCCTCTGGTCCTTATCCTGATGACAAGACAAGACAAAGGCACAAAGACAACCACAGTGACTGGAGTGGACAAAATTACTGTGAGGATTTCAGTCTCTGTTGTGATCCAGTGACTCGTGGAAAACACGGCAGCACATTCATCATTTAAAAATCTCAACTTTTTACAGGTGTGTGAAGTTACTTTAAATGAACGAATAAATCACAACAAACTCACTCTGGCGAAGTCGAAGGCATATCTGTAGATGTTTTTGAAGACTACAGAGTCGTTGAGCTCACTGCGCAGGTAATCCAGTTTGCTCTGTAACCTCTCTGTGCAGTCACACCTGCAAACAGGTGAAGGACAACATGTCAAACACACACACACACAAACACACACACAGTTCTTCCTCCAGATCTACTGACAACAAATGATAGTGAGGTGGGTGTGTATCAATCCTGCTGTTCTTTTATTCACGGGGTAAACTAAATGCAGGTGATGACAGAGAGGCAAAGCGTCATTTGTAAAAACACGACGTTCAAATGAAAAGTTTTCTTACTGTAATAAGGTCATTCCCCTGAGCCACTCGTCTTTTGTGAAGAATCCCATATTTACTGCATCTAGATGCCAGGCTAAAACTAACATGATAATCTGCAAGAAAGAGAGAGGAAGCAAATTTAATTGTTGCCAACATTCCTCATTTCCTCTGCTCTCCCCGGCAGAGGAGAAAAATGGGAGTTTAGCATAAAACTAGTAGATAAATAAGAGGCCAGCTCATGGACAGGCAGAGAGAATCTAAGAGACTCACATTCTCAGGTTCCACTCCGATGTCTTCACAGAACTTCTCCATGGCCTCCGGACCGACCACTTTGTCGGGGCCGGCGTACTCGTGGAACCAGGCCAGGCACTTCTTATTGGAGAACAGCTTTTCAGAGATCGGCTTGGCACCACGGATCTGAGGTCGTGTGAAACTAGAACACAGACCAAGAACAGTTTTAAAATCTTTTAAATTTTTGATTATTAAGCAGGTTTTTTTTATCGTCCATGATTTGTTTAGAGGAATAATAAAGTGTTTTCTTCTTCGGGTATTTAACTTTGGGTTGCTGCAGTCAGCACATTAACATGACCACATTTAACCCAAACTTGTGCTATGCTGGAAATGTTCAGTAAATGCCAACAGATCAGACCCAGTAATGCATTTCAATTTTCACAAACAAGTGACTCAGGCCGTTGTTCGTACGAGTGCGACATAAATGTTCATTACACAGATGCAGTGAACCGTAAGTCTGAAAGCTGTTCAAGACAATGCTGCCTAATATAACAGCCCTACAATCAATCCTCCACAAAGCTTTTAAGGTCCACGGTTAGTTGAAACTATCACAGAGGTGTTGATTCATTTTTTTTTTTTTAGATTTCTGAGTGCTGTGCTGCTGAACTGAAAGAACGAGTCTCTGATATTCTGTCCACACCCTTTATATCCATGAGAACAAAGTAGGTGTGCCTTTAAAACTCCAGGGCTGGATACTTCTCTACCACAGCTCTCCCTCTTTGTGCTGAAAGCAACACTGATTAAGTATGTGCTGCTAAAAAGGAACAGAACTCTGAACACACACACACACACACACACACACACACTAAAAGGTTCGGTGTGCCTAGTGCCAGGTGAAAGACAATCCTGCCAGTCTTTTTCTGGGTACTGTAGGGTTCAGCCAGTGGTTGTTCTCTCCGACAAAGAGCCTCTGACTCATGAACTACATGTCACATGCAAACATAAGCAGCGCCTATACACGGCGATGCACTGAAGGAAAATAAACTAAACTAAACTGATGGAAGCACATGGTACACATGGTACAGAGGCAGTGGCGTAGATTTCCTGCACGCTGATAGATGACCAGAGAGGACACGCAGGTGACTGAGTGAGTTAATGTGTCTGTCTGTTTACCTTGTGATTTTACACTTGCGCTCATTTTCATCTGCATCAGGGAGCTTCCTCTTCTTCTTCACAGGCATCACTGAACCTTTTACGGGCTTTACTAGCTTGGCTACACATAAAACAAATTAAATTAAAAAATTAAGATCACATATTGACAGTGATAAGTGAGACAACACATACCATACACGACAAAATTTCATAATCTAAAATGTGCAAGATTCAGGTCATACCTGTGTACTTCTGACTTCCCTGTCCATTCAAATCGAAAAGATTCTACAAAAAAAAGAAAGAAAGAAATCAAAACTTCAGGGAAAAGAGTCAAGCAGAGCACTTCAGCAAGCTTTAAATCCACACAAAGATTAGAGATCAGGACTGAGATATCGAACTGTAAAGTTTAGTAGCATTGTCACGGCGTTGATACTGGACTGCAGCTTTGTTCTGTGGACACCATTACTTACAACCTTATCCAGTGTGTCTGATACTGTTGTCTGCCAAATGGTCCGGACTGTTCCTACAAGTAGAAACACAAGATACGCAATCAAGATATCACAGCCTGGCCAAAGGGATAGTTTTGGTCCCAAGGAATTGGCCCAAGATCGTTTTGTATGTGTAACATGTTTCAATAAAGGCAAAAACAAGAGCTTAGATGCTATTTCAATATCACAGGAGGATGTTAATAGAGACTCTCAGAATCATGATGCATTTGGTCGAGTTTAACCTGATTTCCTTCCAAATGACAAAATGTCAGCTGCTGTCACGAGCATGACTCATAATTCTCCAAATGTCAGCGTGTCATCATCTCAGTAATGTTAAAAAAATATGTGGTAAGACTGCACTAATAAAATAATTCTAATACTAGTACAAAATCATATTAAAGCAGTGGTACAATTTCGTGCGATTTCCTGGTAATAACAACAGTATATTAATACTGCGTCACTGGATTTGCCTCCTGTGTCGTGCACAGACTTGAAGTAGGTTCAAATAAAAACAAACATCATCGCGCAGCATTGAGCTCAGCTAAACAGGGCTGATCCATCTCTTCCTGTGACCTGTATTCTGGTAACATGAGACGTGTTTATAAACCCACAGCAGTGATGTGATGCTTCTCAGCGAAAAACAGCAAAAAAAAATAAAGGCTGGGATATTTCGGTCTGTTTATTTTCCGCACAACAACGAACCAAATAATCATCTATTCATCAAAAAAATTAAAAAGAACCCCACAGAAATCATGAACTGAGAGAATATGATGGCTGTGACGACTGCTAAGCTAACGTTAACGTAAAACGGTCGCTGATGGTAACTGCGTGCAGCTAACGAGGACAGAACGATTTACTGTTATTACAACGAATCGTGACCACACCTCGCGTCTTGCTGTCGACTAAACGTTATGTGAACTTTAGGTACTACATGACACGTACATTGTTAGTTTTTTACTCTTCTAATGTTAAGTTTCTGCTACTATGAGACTTCTTTTGTTTGCTAGCTAGCGGAGGTCCGCGGGTGTCAGAGCTAACTTACACGGCTAACGTTAGCTAATGTGCCAACACACACGTTCAAGGCTCATCGTATCTACCATAACCCGACTAAAACGAGGTACACGAGAGGTGTGTATTAACACATTTAACATTACATGAAATAATTTAAATATTTTTACACACTTACTTTTTTTTTCTATCAGTAGTTGGCTGACAAATCAGTTCTTCGTCTTCGACTTCTGCTGCACCGGGGTTTCGGCAGTCGCCGGCATTTCCGGGGAGAGGACGATACCACTGCTTTATGGGGGTATGAAGCGAGATAAACATTTCCATATTGAGTTAAATGTCTCCATATACACCATTTTCAGCGGCAGGTTTAAAATAAAATATTATATCTCATTCAAAAAAATAAAACAAAACAAAAATTCAGTCGTCTGTCCCACAGTGAATCACGCGAGAAAAGTCTCAAGATGTAACGTCCACCCTACCAGGCCGAAAAAGATGAGCCACCCTTTTTTAAAGAAACAACAATTCTTTAATTTGGCTCTGGCATGTAGCTCTCTGGCGTTGCGTGGTGGACTCACGCTCCCTAACCACACAAACACACAGCAGCAAGAGGTCACACGACACCGCAGACTTTAAGCCATTTGGTTTCTACCATCTGTCTCTTTAGTTCTCCAGCAGACATGGTTTAATGTGTGTTTCTTTTTCTGCTAAAAACACACAGACTCAGACACAACTAACAACTTTGCTTTTATGAGGGATCAAAGTATCCCAAACTAAAAGTTATACATTGATAAAAGCTCGGTTAAATTATATTCTATTTAATGCATCAAAATAATATTAAAATAAATGTGGGCGTACTATTACTACTAGTATTGCTACTACTATACTACTACTACCACTAATTCTTCTTCTTCTTCTACTACTAATGATCATATAGACCTAAAAATATGGGTTCTATAATTCTTATCAGTAAGGTCATAACACTGACTTGAACAAACCTCTCCCTAAAAAATTCTGGATGTTAATCAGAGTTCACTGCTGAGACAGGGAGCATGGGACCTAAAGTTTGACCTCTCAGCTGTAATTTTCATATCATTTAAATTCTTTCACTTGCAAAAACAGGACCTGCTGCCAGCTGAAGCAGCTCCAGCACAATGTCAGGTTTAGCCAGCAGATAGCAGCAGCAGCAGCAGCAGCTTTGCAATGTCAGTGACGCTGTAGTTTTTGAGCAGCGTCAAGGCACAGCAGTCAGGAGAGCAGACAGCGTGGGCTGTACTATTTGTGAAGCTCAGCTTAAAACTGTGCCCCATCTTTTTGCGGCATTGCCTGTACACAAAAGAATTACGGAAAGATATTTCTAGTTTTAAAAGCCTATTGACAGGCTTTTTAAAAATAATTTTGTATTATTTTACAAACACGTTATTTTGGGATTCTTTAACCATGATAAAAAACCCCTTTACATTGTCTTTTACGAGTCTTTTGAGGAGCTTAAAACCAGTATAAATGTATAAAAACTATTAAGCATTGTCCCATTGAGGAAAACATCAAAAGTGCCAGCATAGGCATATGTAATGCCTTTAAACTTAATAAGGTGTGAATTTATTTTATTTATTTTTTAAATTATGTATCATTTATTCAGTTTTAATCTGTCTCATCTGATTGGCAGTTGCCTCCTGGTTTGTTATTGTAATGTACTTGATTATATTGTTGCTGGAGAAACTATTTTTAATGTGAAATTTTCCAATAAAGTTGCTGAGAAAAAAAAAGGCGATTAAAAACTACAACTCCCAGAAACCGTTTGCGCTTGCAGCTACCGGAAGTTATCCATCTTGGTATAAATTCATTTCCGCGTCCGCTGACGGTCCTTTCCTGTCTACGGCCTATCGGAAGATGGCGGTGCAAATCTCCAAGAAGAGGAAGGTTAGCGCTGTCTTATCCCCGTTTTACCCACTC
The DNA here is from genome assembly GCA_029783665.1 of Naso thynnoides. Taxonomy (NCBI): domain Eukaryota; kingdom Metazoa; phylum Chordata; class Actinopteri; order Acanthuriformes; family Acanthuridae; genus Naso; species Naso thynnoides. The sequence goes on along the minus strand of JAQLOL010000024.1, from coordinate 27,644,938 downwards.
AGATAACAGGTTTATATAAAAAATGGCATCAGTTTGGTTGTGGCACAACCGTTTTAGTTCGACCCGAGGTTTGTCGAGCTGGTCCACCCCCGGTCCGGAGAGGATTGCTCCAGATGCTACCGGCGCTGCCTTCTCCTCATTTGGGGCTCGCTAGCATGGCTCTGCCCGGCATGGGTTATGAACGGAAACCTATAAATATGAGTCCCGATCTCATTTTAAACTGTCAGGCTGGTGCAGTGTGAGCCACTTTGACCAGAATTAAACCTGTATTAATCTATGCTGGTCTCCTTTTATTAGTATTTCCAGTTGTAATGTCGTTTAGCTAATGCGTTAGCTTCATAGTCAGATGAACGGGGACCTGGAGACAGCTAGCTAACCCCGATAAAGCGACAGATAATCAGTTAGATTGGATCATAACAACGTTTAAAGCTTTGGGCATAGTGTAAGTTATTTTAATGGCCTGTAAGATACGTAAAGTTGCGGCTTCCACAATACATTACATACATTCAAACACAAGCCTGACGTGGAGAAGGCTCCATGTTGTCAGTAATATAAAAGACATGCAAAGTCAGTTATCTAGATAATAGGGCGACCTTTGTTAAATTATATAATCTGAAAAGTATCTTAAAGAGTGAGCAGTGTTACAGGTTGGAGTCTTCCTCTCATGAAGAGCAATGAACCAAACAGCCCTGATATTTTACTTTTCTTGACTGAGGACAGTGTTTGATTCATTTTTATCAATCCAAGCCATCACTGAAACAATGTCCTGTCATGTATTTTTAAATTCCTCCCGTTCACACTAGTTATTTGCACAAATTATTCTCTGTAATCCTGTAAAGATGTTGAGCCTTTGGGTTTTTTTCCGCTGAGTGATCCTGATTTTCTCTCTGTAGTTCGTCTCAGACGGTATTTTCAAGGCCGAGCTGAACGAGTTCCTGACTCGCGAGCTCGCTGAGGATGGCTACTCAGGTGTGGAGGTGCGCGTGACTCCAACCAGGACTGAGATCATCATCCTGGCCACAAGGTGAGAGTCCAGACTTCAGTATGATCAACATACGTGGGTTAATTTATTCGACATGACCTTTGAGGCTAAAAGGTGGTTCAGAAAATTACACCAGGACTGTTGAAATATTTAATAAAAATAGAACCTAGTCTTAACTCCAAAGCATTGTCCTCCCACATCGTAGCGCACCTGTCGATATTGACAGTTGACGTTTCTGCACAGGAACACAGTGTAATCCTTGTGTTTAAACCGTCTGTAGGACCCAGAATGTTCTGGGAGAGAAGGGCCGTCGCATCAGAGAGCTGACCGCTGTGGTCCAGAAGAGGTTTGGCTTCCCTGAAGGCAGCGTGGAGGTAAGAAAACAAGGATGAAATATCTATAAAGTACTTTCTTTAAAAAAAAAACATAAAGGAAAGCGTGCAGTGTAGTCCTAACAGTATTTATAACACACGCTTTAGTTATTGTTCTTAGAAGATAAATTCCTGGTCAGTAGCGATGGTAAAGTGATGCACTTGTTGCCTCCACATAGGACCAAAATGGTCTCAGCATAAATGCAACATGCTGGTGTGCAAGCAGCAATACCTACTGCATGAACTGACAGCAAGATGAGATTTAATTTTGTGTGTAGTTTAAGAAATTATTTGCTT
>JAQLOL010000024.1:27616004-27637889 GCA_029783665.1 Naso thynnoides | reverse complement strand
CCTCCCCCCTCCCCTCTGGCCTTCCACTCACACTGCTCCAGTCTAAGTGAGCCTGAGCACACGAGCTGCCTGATCGATGGAGTGCGACCTGTATTTTCAAATACTGAACCATCATTTTTTAGCATCTTGTAATTTAAATTTTAATTTGTTCTCTGGTATCTGCTGATGTTTTACCAGACTGTTGTGGCGAGTGCCCTCTTCTGTGCAGTGGTGTGCTGGGGAAGCAGCATCGAGAAGAGGGACGCCTCACGACTGGACAAACCGGTGAGGAAAGCAGGCTCTGTTGTGGGCACATGGCAGAGCGACGGGCGCCGAGCAGGCTCGTGTCAATCATAGCCAATCCACTGCACCCACTGCACAGCACCATCTACAGGCAGAGGAGCAGCTTCAGTGACAGGCTGCCATCACTGTCCTGCTCCACCGACAGACTGAGGAAATCGTTCCTCCCCCACGCCATGCGGCTCTCCAACTCCACCCGGAGGAGATAACTCTGGAGAGGCTGTGTTGTGCTTATCACACACTGCACACAAAGCACTTTAAAACTTTTACCTATTTAATAGTATCTATGCTTTTAAAACTGCTATTTTTTTTTTGATCTTTTTATCTTAAATCTGTGGATAATGCTGGAAAATGTGAATTTCTCTCGGGATGAATAAAGTATCTATCTGTCTGTCTATCTATCTATCTATCTATCTAATCTGCGATTTAAAAGACTGGATTTTTCCACTGCTCTTCATCCAGACTTTGTATGCTATTATCTGCCTGAATTTAAGGTGAATCCTCCACAAGCAGCCACAGTGATGTCAGCGCTCCGTGCCTGTGCATCCGTACCATGCAGAGGCCCACCTCTTCCAACTCTGCCAGGGCTGACAAAGTGTGCCGTGGTCGGGCACGTTACGGGGCGCTAACTCTAGTCAAACAAACTGGACTTTGGGGGTCAAACGTGCTCAGGCACGGTACAGATTGCCTAGTGTGAGTGCACCCTTAGAAACTTGTAGAGACTGGCAGAAGAAAGTCATCCACTGTGAATGAACAATGAACTGCGGTTCTTCAGTAGACCAGAAACACATCTGCAAAGGAATGCGTTCGTTGCTGTGTCTGCTGGACGTGTTGCTACGTTTCCTTTGTGCGTACATATGGATGTTTTGAGCTGCTGGTGGAGTCTTACGCCTCCCGGACTGTAAGATCACACACACTTTGTGAAAAATCTGACAGACAGTCCGATACTCACCGGTGTGAAGCAGCATGTGCGCGTTGAGGCTTCGCTGGAACGAGAAGCCTCTGCCACACTGAGAACACTGGAAGGGTTTCTCTGCGTTGGCCCCGTGCACCGCCTGGTGGGCTTTGAGCTGCAGCGGCTTGGTGAAGGTCTTCCTGCAGTGTTTGCAGCTCAGAGGCTGCTGGTTCTGGCTCTCCTTCTTTGTTCGGACTTGGTGGGATTTGGGCTTTACGAAACGTTTAGGTCGTGTGGTGTATGCTGGGTCATCTGCATCTTCTGGCTCTAACTAACAGAAACAGAAAAAATGTAACAAATTGTTTTCGACTCACTTTTCCTTTTCTCTTTTTTAGCCAATGGTCAGTATGGGCTGATGGCAGTCCCAGCAGACACTGGCAGAAATCTCCATTACCACATGTAGTTCATCACTTCCAACACAAACTAGCCTTCACTCTCTCATCAACACATGGGGCAATTTAAGACACTATTATTACAACTAATCACACACACACACAGACAGAGTCGGTGATAGAGAAAATCAATGAGGTATTTGTTAAATCCACCTGGTAGTCCTGGTCTTCATTGTTATCATCCTGCCCGAGGTCATCTCTGTACTGACCAGAATCTGAGGACGCCTGGTCAGCAAATGGCTCAAATCCTTCCTCCTTTATTATCACAGCTTGGACATCTTCCTGACAGGAAGGGAAAATATATTTAAAAGTTAAAACAGACTGAAACAGGTTGGCATCTGGGCAGCATAGGGAACCTAATTTTCTGTTTCTGCTTCATTTACTTTTGTTAGATGTTTATTTATTTTTTGGTTCTGAAAAGGCCCCTTAATTCTGTTAGAGGAAATCTCACAGCTAAAAAAGACATTTTAGATAACAATGTGATCCGAACTTTAAGACAACAGTTTGGGGAAGACGACCTTTTCTGTTTCGGTCTGGCAACATCCCTGTGCACAATACCAACTCCATAAAGAAAAGGAGAACTTTTTCATTTCCAAGTTTGGTCAGGAAACACTTGGCACGCACAGAGCCCTGAGCTCGACCCAGCAGCTCTGAGATGAACCTCACTAGAGCTCTCGTTGCTGAATGGAAGAAAACTCCTGCAACCACATTCTGAAATCTTAAAAAAAAACCTTTTCAGAAGGTTGGAGGCTGCACAGAATGCCTCACAATCAGCAGTCACATTTAGGTGTAATGATCAGGTGTTTCCATACTTCAGCCCATAATTTACAAGTACACACACACACACATACACACACAAAACTTTTAAAGCAGCTTAAATCTCTTTTTTTATATTCGGTATTTTTGTTTGCAACATTTCATCAGAAACCTTTAATATTTATGCTCCGTTTTAGGTTAAGTGAAGAGAGCAGAAAGAAGACAATGAAGGCAAGACAGGATTTTACCTCATAAGTTCTGCCTTTCCACAGGTGAATTATAGGCGATCTTTTCACTTCAGCATCACCGCTGGACACGACTGTAAAAAGACCAAAAGCTGTTTATCGAGACAGTGGAGACACAGCACAGTTGTGTTTCACCTTCTTAACTCTTAAACCACAAACTTCCCCGACATCACACAGGGTGAGGAGGAAAAAAAAGTAATCTAAGGTCCCATTTATTGAAATGTATTTTGACTCAGGAAGTTTGTGTTCGGATAACACAAAATACAGTTACTGTTCCTTAAATTTCTACAGTGGTGATCTTTAACCAAAGCAAAAGTAGTAATGGGAAAGTGTAAAATACAATGTTAACTTGTAAAAGCTCTGCATTCAAACAAGGTGGGGATCATTTTATTACTTCACATACGGTTGGTTATCTAAATCTATAATCATTGATTGCAATTTATTAGCTGGTTCATACTTTGTATTAATAATTTTAATCTGTAACATACAAGTCACTGACGTATCAAATACATATAATACATTAAAAGTAAGAAGTAGCATCAAATACTCAAGTAATGTACATGTATATAAGTACATTGTTAAATTAAGGTCCATGACTGCATCTGTAGTTTCCATTCTTCGTTTTTGTGAACATTTACAAAAGTTAATTCCCACTTTTTTCATCAAAGGTGATGAATTAATTATTTACAATCTCTTAAAATATATTATAAGCAAAAAAAACTGATTTTTCTTCTGATATCTGGATAAGAAAAACAGCAAAGTGAGAGGAGCAGCTCTTCACCTCTAACACTCTTCCTCCCTGAGCTCGAGCTCTGGACTGTCTCTCCTTCTGCTGCGTTGGCGGGCGCCCTCCTGCCCTCCTTCAGTCTGCCGCCTCCCTCCGTCTGCTCCTCTCCTTCCTTGTGGCCTTTGCTGCCCTCCAGCAGCAGCTTCAGCTCATTCTCTGCCACCTCCAGTCTCCTCCTCAGGTCTTCGGTCTCTGCAACACCCTGTGTCACAAACAAAGACGGACCCACGCTTTTTAAAGAGAGATCATGACAAATGCAGATTTTAACACATTGTTGTCATCTGTTTTTAATAGCAGTGGCCGATATAACAATATATACAATAAATATGCAGTTTGACTTCAGCAGTGATGGGAAAAGATCTGATTTGACTGCAGTCTTTTCTTGATTATGCCAACAAAAAATAGGACTGTAATTTTAAAAAAGAATGACACTGGTTTGCAAAGATGACTTCAGCACAAATATAACAACATAATGATGTAACTCACTTCTAACTGCAGCAGAGAGGAACTTTCATGGAACAGCTGGCAGATCTTCTCCACAGCTTCTCGAGCCAGAGACGCCATGAAGACGCTGACCTGGATCACCTGATGAAAGTGACACAGATCGCTGTGAGAGGCAGACACGCACTGAGTTAACGCATATCACTGTGCATACTGTACAGTATGAAATACAAATACGTCTGCCTCAAAACCTCACTAAGGAACAGTGCTTTAGTAAATGTACAAAGTTACTTAAAGTAATAAAAATAATTGATGGACAGAAATTATTTACCACCAACTATTTTGATTATTAATTAATAATTTTAGTCATTTTTAAAGTAAAAAAAAGTCAAATGAATTGCTGGTCTGGGGTCTTAAATGTGAGCTTTTACAGCTTTTCTGTGTCATTTACGATCATTAATGAAGAGTCTTTGTGCTTTGGGCTGTTTGTTTGTTTTTTCTGACAAAAGAAACATTGTGAAGACGTCACATTGGGCTCTGGGAGATAAAGAAGTGCATTTCTTGCACTTTTTTTTGACATTTCAGGAAATATACGATAAATCGATTTACTGTAAAAAAAATAATAATCTGCAGATGAATCAATAATGAAAATAACTGTTAGTTACAGCCCTGCTCACAACTACATTTCAGTCACACATCTTTTTTTCACTGTCAATATGATCACAGCACCTTTTATCTTTAATAATGTGACCGTGCAAAGTAAACTGTAACTAAAGTACCGGATAAATGAGGAAAAAAATACTAAAGTGGTCTCTGAAATGAGGTGAACTGTAAGCTAAAGTAACATAAAATGGAAATATTCAAGTAACGGACAAACACCTCAAATATATACTCGAGTACAGTTTCGGAAGTCAGAACATTTGTGCTCAAGTTTACGTTGGATGGAACCTGTAGCTCAACCGTCTGTAGACATACAGCAGATAGATAGGCCCGGGCCTGATGTCCAACTTAAGATGGCGATCAAACAGGTATTCTTCTCCGATGTTATGCCAACAAGACAACGAGACTTACATATACAAAATTAATTCAGCGTGGATATATGCTCCAATCAGCATAATGGCCCCGTAGTGAGTGGTTCTTCGAGTTTTGTCGTTGGAAGCTAACTGTAGCAGCTAGCTAGCTTCTCTATTTCTATGATCAGCTGGTTGTTTAGACGTGAAGGTAGCATCAACGGATGTCCGTTACCCCACGCGCCGACAGATACCAGCAGTTGAACGTTGACGTACCGTGTCTGCCGAGGACCCGTGCGTGCTCCCGGGAGTACATGATGCCACTTCTGAGTGTGTTGAACCGGAGCCGCCGATAACTTTGGTGATTTCTGTGACAGTCGCATTGACCATTAGCTCCAAAATGGCAGCGACCTGCGCCTCCAAATCTGACATTCTGACAAATTAGTGTGCCGGTTGTTTCGTTTAAAATGTAAGAAGTGATGTGACATTTATAAGCGGCGTTCAGTGCCACGATATTGTCGTTGTAGTGAAAAAAAAAAAATCTCGTACCACTCACATCACGGTTCCCATCTTCCTCTTCCCAGTTCATGGCCTTCAAAGTAAGAGCAAGCATAGACCGTCAGCACTCATATTTGTTTTATTTTGAAATTTTCAATCAGAAGTACTTGTATGACATCGAGTTTATCTTGACGCTGGTGAAGTTTACGTTTGAAATGACTGAAACACGAAATTACTGCCAAAATAGGAACCACGCAGTAATGCAAAATTTAAGCTAACCAGTATTGTTGGGTTGAAAAAGGGGTTAAAAGATAAAACAACGGCACTTTTACTCCTCGGACGAGCAACTTAATTTTACTGCCCCCAGTGGTCACAGCTGAAACTGCAACACAACAATAACAGCATTGAATGGGAAACACACTGAGTGCCCGTTATTAGCTAACACAAATCCACAGCTGTTTTACTGGTTCCTTTTTTTTTTTTTAGATGAATGAAAAGGTTTGTGTTCAGCACAAGCATGAGAGATTTTTACCTTTAGCTATAAGACATAAAATATGTTGGTGAATACGCCTATTGATCATTTCAAAGCTACGTGTACCTGTGCAGATTTTACCAAAAGTGAAGTTTTTTAGTACATTTTAGTAGAAAGCTCAATGGAGAAAATGCTCAAATCACGAACCAATCCGTGTACCTTCAGCTCAATCGTTACTTCTGTCGATTGAATTTACGTTTCAAAAAATACTTAATAGTCCCGTTGGTTTTTTTTATCGTTTGAACCTTGGTAGTGCTTACTACTTGTCTGAACGAATTTATTAAAATAATGGTGCGTTCTTCACCTTGAGATAATCAGCACAAGCGATTTTATGTGACTTTTACAAGTAACAACGGAAAACTGAACGTACAGCATCTTAACAAAAAGTATCTGTTTTAATAATAAGGGAGATTTGACGCAGGATTTTCGGTTTTGCTGCCCTCCAGTGGTCACAGTGGGGAGCTACATTAACGCAAAGTGTCAAGGTAGACACGACTGCGTAGAATTACTTCTAGTGGTTATTTCAAAATAAACTTTGGTCAAAAACTGTAAAATCAACAAAAAATTGAACTTAAGAAGCTTAAAATAAGAGAAAAATCAGTTCTCCAACTGTACTGCTATTGCCTGTAATCTAAGGGCGAGTTTAATTGCTCTGGTACCATAATTTATTTATGACCTAATATTTGTATAAACTTACAGTCTTTAGTTTTTCAAGGTTTTTTTTTCACACATTTATCTAGACTTATTTCCGTCCTTGTGCTGCAGTAACACCAGTTTCCCCTTTGTGGGATTAATGAAGGATAATTTTACCTTTTCTTAAGACAAATATGCCGGTTTGTTTTGTGTGTAAAAAATTCTCTGAATTGATGTACAAATGTCTCAAGTTTAGTTTTATCCATTTAACTTTGCTTCGCTCTTTTGAGCATTTCATGCAACATGCTCCAATAATGAAGGGAAATCTACCAAAATGTATATATATAGAAAACAACCTTTATTCAAACATTAAATTTTTAGGCGGGTCTGTTGGCTGCATCTTTGAGAGCAGTTCACACATTTCATATTTTATACTTAAAGCTTTCACGCAGTCAAATTTTGCTGCTGAGACATGAACAATTGTAAAATAACAAAAGTGCTAATATGTGTCTGTAAAGTTGAAGTTTAACACTGGCAACAGTTTGGTAACAACTGAAACAATGAGATGTATGATATTTTCAAAGCAAGAACCAGAAGAAAATCTCAGCAGTCAGGAACTTCGGCTGATTTGTTTTGTCCTGACAGGAAATAACAATGTGAGATCAACCGCAGGTCATAATCTAAAGAAATACCATCTGCAGCATCATTATCATCAGCAGAGTCTCAGTTTCAGGACGTAGTGACTGTGTTCCCCAACATTTTCTGCTGTTTCTCAGGACAGTTATGTTTGTTCAGCAGCCTTGAGTCTGAAAATCTGAGTCCGCAGCCGCTGCAGGAATACGGCCTCTCTCCCGTGTGGACCTGCATGTGAAACTTGACGTGTCCGAGCTGCCTGAACCTCACTCCACACACTTCACACTCATAGGGCTTCTCGCCCGTGTGGATCCGTAAGTGTCTCAGGTAGTTGGTGTAGATCCTGAAGGCCTTGCTGCACTCGTCACATTTATGTGGTTTCTCTCCGGAGTGCAGCAGTCTGTGGGACTTGAGAGCCTGAAGGATGATGAACCTCTTCCCGCAAACTTCACAAGCAAACGGCCGTTCCCCTGAGTGCACGCGTTGATGGTAGTCGAATGTAGCCTTGTAGAAAAAAGACTTCCCGCATGTGCCGCAGTTGTATGGCATCTGGCCCGTGTGAATGAGCTCGTGTCTCTGCAGTGAGCTCGCCGTGTCAAAGCCCTTGCGGCAGGTCTTGCAGCTGAATGGCGTCACATCCACTGTGGTGCGGTCCCGTCGGCAGATGACTCTGCGGTTGCTCGGCTTCCTCGCTCCCTCTCGAGTGCGTCTCCTGATGATTTGCCTGCGTTTTTCATCACGCCTGCTTTTCTCATTATGACAAACGCTCTGGTGTTTCTGCAGCTGGCAGTTGTAAAGGAAAGTCTTGCCGCACAGGTCACACATGAATGACTTTGAGGCACCATGAAGCAGCATGTGTGATTTCAGCTTGGTGTCCTGAACGAAGCTCATTCCGCAGACTTTACACTTGAACGGTTTTTCACCTGTGTGAAAGCGCATGTGTCTCCTCAGGTTGCTCTGCAGGGTGAAGCCGGCGCCACACGTCTCACACGTGAACGTTTTCCCTCTGTGGACCGCCTGGTGCGTCCTGAGCGATCGACTCCTCGTAAAAGCTTTGCCGCACACTGTGCATTTGTACGGATGCTCACCTGTGTGAATACTTCTGTGGCACTGCAGTGTGAACGCGTACCTGAAACTCTCCCCGCACTCGGAGCACTTGTGCGGCTTTTCTACCGTATGTACGACCTGATGAGCCTGCAGGTTGGGTTTGGCTTTGAAGCCCTTCCCACAAGTTGAGCAGGTAAACGGTCTCACGTCTGTGTGCACAAGCTGATGACGCTTCAGGGACATTTTCGTCTTGAACGTCCTCTCACAGTGCTGGCACTTGAAGGCAGCGTGCTTCCTCTCCTCGTGCCACAGCAGGTGGTTCTCAAAACTCTGTGTGTTCCTGAATTTTCTCGGGCACTGGTCGCAGGCGAAAAGTTTCTGTTCTTTGTGAGTGTTCATGTGCCTTCGCAGGCGAAACTGCCGGTTGAAGCTCTTGTTGCAGACGCTGCATACAAAGATCTTCTCTTTCCGCCTGACGTCTGCTTCCTGTGTGTTTCCACTGTCCGTGCTTTTTGATTCTGTCCTGTTTGATGTCATATGAGCTGGTGCAGAGTCTAGACAGGAGTGAAAAAAAAAAAAAAACAGTCACCACACATGTTCAGAGTGACATCAAGAGAAACTGAACATTTTTTATGGCAAAAAGAAACATTTTGGCACATAAATAATTATTTGATCAAATTGAAATTACATTAAAGTTCTGGTTTCAATAGCAAACAATCACCGAGCAGGAGAACTAAACTTTTCATCTACTACATATCAAAGCTTGCACACTGTTAGGGGTGTGCGATATGATGATATTAGGCTGTGAACGTTTAGAATGTGACTGTGATCCCCCGTTGCACAGAGATCGTCACATCGTGCGTCAGTGCACATTCTATCTGTTGCAGTTCTAAGCTCAGACACGCAATGCATTTTTCTCTCGACCAAATCACGCTGTTTGCTTCTCTGTTCTGTTCAATGCCTCCTGTTAATACATGCATGTAACCTAAACACAGCAGACACGTGGCGCCTTCTTCCCTCCCCTTTCAGGACGTAGTCTTGTAAAACAAAACAAAAGCATCATGAGCGAGTTAGAGTTGATTCCGCTTATGTTAACTCAGTGTTAGCTCATTCGGAGGAGGGGGGACTTGGCATTTTCTGTCGTTAACTGCGGTCAGCAGTGACATTTTTGCACTATATCAGTTGTGGAGGTCATAGACAGGCTGGAAGACTTGACAACACTGTGTCTGGGTGAACAAAATCATCCACTGGGGGCGCCTGGTGGCTCAGAGGCTGTGTCCTCGTTGCAGAGGCCACTGTGTCGATTCCACCTCGTGGCCCTTTGCTGCATGGCATTCCCTCTCTCTCCCTCCTGTTTCCTGTCTGCTCCTCAGCTGTCCTGTCTATAAAATAAAGGCACAAAAGCCCAAAAAATATATATAAAAAAACAAAACAAAAAAACCCTCAAATCATCCACTGGTCTGTTAAGCTACACACAGCCACAGTTTGGATGTTAGCATTAGCTAGTAATGTTAGCGTCAGAAGGAAGGGGGCTTTCTTTTTCTTGTCTATAAACGACATATGTCATAAACTACAGCGGGTATAAATATCACTTCTGATCTGTATCCGTCGTGGAAGTCCAAGAAAAGTTGGAGAACTGAGCGACGTCATGTCTGTGTCCATAACATAATCCTGTGGTGTTTAAAGTTGTGCTGTAGGAGCTCGGAGTGTTCGCATACAGCACTGTTTTGGCTGCAATGTCCGATTCAACATCTGGACGATGATGGTCGAGATGTTTGTGCCTTCAGGACGTCAGTGATGTCGGGAGAATCTTAACACCGACTGGCTGTCACGACACAGCGTCGCGTGAATTCAACTGAGAAGTTCAAAACTTGTTTTTATGTTAATTATTTTTCTTTTGCAGAGCCCGCAATTAGTTTACAAAACACATTTACTCTACATGTAATTCCTACAATTTAATAATTCATAAATTTAAAATGAAATCATTTTGTAAAACCAGGAACCAAATATAAGCTGACCATATGTTTATAAGCAAAACTGTCGGCCCCGAAATTGCCATAACTCCCAAAATAAAAAACTAAAGAACTGTGATAAAACTGAGATTGTGATTCTGCCATGAAAAAAAATCGGATCTATTTTTGCCATATGGCCCAGCCCTACATACTGTTTATGACAAGAGTAAAAAAACATGGTTATATTCTGATTTGAAGTTCTACACATTGCTGCATTTAACAATTCACTCAAATATGTTTAATACAGTCTTTTTGTCTGTGTATTAATGTGATTTACTTCCACATTCACCATTTAAAATCTCACCTTGTCTACTGGCTGCTGACCACTCAGCTGCAGAGTTCACCAGCTTTGTTGTTTCTCCGACATCTGAACAAGAAATCACACGTATGCAATACAAACACAGACACCGACTGAACCATAGGCCCTAAAAACAACTTTTCCCAGGAGGAAACGCAGCTTTTCATCGAGGTAACATTTTGTGGTGGATTTTTCCTTTAATGGAAACTTACCAGCATCGTGTCCACTCTGCGTCCCAGCAGCAGGCGACGATTCGGTGACTCCCTCTGTCGACGTATCCGTCTTTATTTTTAACATCCCCAACGGCTTCAGGGTAAAGATCAGCCCGCTCTCCTCAAACAGCACCGGGCAGCCGTTCAGGACGTTTTCTCTCCACATCCTGGCATTTTCAAAGTTTTCAGTCACAGTTTTCAGCTTGCTCTCCAGCTGCCCAACCCTGGCCTTCAGGGTTTTGTTTTCACTGAGCAGCATCGACGACAGTTGCGAGAAAACGGCGTTGATCTTTCTCGCTGCCTCCCATACCAACACTTCCACAGTGTGGTCAAAATCTGTCTGAGGATGAAAATAAAGCAGTCACCATCATCTGTTATAAAACATCTTTGTCCCCAGAGCGCGCTGTTAAATGTATTTATGGCAGACAAAAATATCTGCGGTTAACACATGCTGCTGATGCATTTCTGTCCCGACATATGGTTTAAAAATCAACTGTAACCTGGTGGTATGATTGCTCAAAAATACATTATGATCAAGTGAGGACCCAAAATAACTCATATAAATACAATAACACAGCATAACTGTGTCACAAGCTATTACATAATATGCAGAACTGTGTTAAAACTGCAAATGTAAAAGCTATGAGTGTTAGATTGATTTAACCATCATCTAACTAAGGAAGTGTAGGAGAAAGCTCTTCACAGGCAGACAGACTGATGTTTAAATGAGCAAAGCAGAAGTTACATTATTTTTTACCACAAGTTAGTAGGCTAATGAACCAGAGATACTGTTTAGTGCTTATTATGCTGAAAACTGTAAGTGGTATCTTATTATTATAAATGACATTATTAGCTGTGTATAAATGAAGTGGAGTTAAAAATTCAAATATTGATAGTTTCCACTGAAATGTAAATTCTACATGTTAGTCCTTAGTGACTGATTCAGGGGTTGCAGGGATCAATCAACAGTAAGAGTTTTAACGTTACTGCAAAGACAGCAACAGGAAGTAAAGTATTTTGGGCCGGATGAAAATACAGTGAGTCAGAAATAATCACTGAAATTTATTTGTTATTAGACAGAAATTGTAAATCCAGGAGTGAACGAAACCAGACGGTGTAACTTCTGCCGTCAGTCCACCAAACGTCTTACTGGATGGTGATAACGACGTAAAGTTACTGTGCGGTTAACCTGGCGTCATTCATAGAAAATAAAGCGACACGACAAAATAAGAGACGGTACTAATATTTCTAAGTCAAAGTCCAACATACTTGGTAACTACAACTTTAATTATCCGCTCAGAATTTTACTTTGGCAATGTTAAGCTAGCGTTAGCTAGCTAGCATACATGGGAGGGCAGTCCGCCATCTTTGATGCGCCTGTCGTTTCGCTGCCTGTCATGTATTCATTCCGTAGGTACAGTCTTCTCCAGCTGTAGCATTTCTGACCAGTTTAACAACCCGAGTCTCTGCTGCTCATCCACGTTTAAACTAAGTAAACTGTCCGTCAGTTGTATAAACCGTTAACTTACGTTTGGTGTCACATCTGGCTCCTCTTTGACATTTTCTTCTTTGGAATTTCCGATAATATCAACAGCGACTTTAACGGCTGTCTTAATGATGGACTTTGTTTCAGTACACAGCACCAGGTTTTCTGACATTTTACCTTGAAATTAAAACGCTTACTCTTCTTCCAACGCATGAAAACACAAGTTGGCGCTCTCGCTTCCGGAAATGGAAGTAACACACCAATAAAGTCCTACTTCAAAATAAAACTCGTAAAATTCTGCGATTGCAAATATTCTTTAATTGCAACAACAAACGGGGGGAAAAAAATACAGTGTCATATTACTCAAAATTTTACATCACACATTCATTTTAATACTAAGTTTTTTTCTTTGAAAATAATTACATATTCTGGCATCACGTCTATTATGAAACCACAAAATATAAATTAATACAAAACACATCTCAAAAAAAAAGAAACACAAAAGGGGGGGCGGGTGGGATACAATAATCATCTGAATGTTTACTCTAAGTTCAACTCTGCTGGAGATTAGGAACCAGTTTCAACACCTGAAACATGATATGGCGTTTAGTTATCTCCTCTATTTTAGGTTTTTGTAACTGTGATTTTTATACTGCCTCAATGTTTTATAAAAGTAAGAAAAGTGGTCTCTGTGTTTTTAATGGCTAAGGTAAGATCATAAATGTCACAAAAAAGCTTATTTCTACTGTTAATACTCTTAAATCAGAGTAAAAGCTGTGACTACATTTGCCACCAAAGCCTAATGCTTTAACTCTGGCATATGAAGGGAAATGACAAGTGAGAGCCAAACAAAAGCTGGAGGTTCGTAACATGAAGACAAGCAAACATCCCTCATCACAAGCAAATGTTTTGCATTTTTACTTCTGATTGCAAACACTGACCATGTTATTAAAACTAGAACAGATGAATTTTCTGTTTGAACGTGTTAGTTTTTAAGCACAAAGGCACAGAGTCTTTAGAGTGAAACCGCCGTTTGATTTATGACTCCGTCACACCGAGCCGTCGCAGCTGTGCTTTTTGAGCTGCCTGGAATCAGAGAAGCCGCGGCCGCACTGCTGGCATGAGTAGAGCTTCTGTCCCGTGTGGACCTGCAGGTGAGACTTGAGCTGATTTGATTGGTGGAACTTCCTGTGACAGTACAAACACTCAAATGGCTTCTCGCCCGTGTGGATCCGTAAGTGTCTGTAGAAGTTTCCATCCGTTCTGAAGGCCTTGCCGCACTGGTCGCACTTGTACGGTTTTTCGCCAGTGTGAATTCGCTCGTGCTGCTTCAGACTACCAGCGTGGAAAAATCGGTTTCCGCACACGTCACAGACAAAAGGCTTCTCCCCGGAGTGGCTTCTCTGATGATAACCGAAAGAGTACTTATTATGGAAGGACTTCCCACAGATGCTGCAGTTGAACTCCTTGTGCTCACTGTGGCTTCTCTCATGAAGTTTGAGAGAACTCGCAGCGCTGAAACCTTTCAGACAGATTTTGCAACTGAAAGGTTTCACTGAGGATTTGTTCCGTTTTCTAGTCTGGAAAAATCTTTGTGTGCCATCAGTTTCCTCGTTCCTGTTGGCATGCACGTACCTCTGATGTATCTGCAGCCGGCAGTTGAAGAGGAACGTCTTCCCGCACAGATCGCACATGAAAGGTTTTCTGGCGCCGTGGATGAGCATGTGAGATTTCAGCTTGTTGTTGTCGGCGAAGCTCTTGCCGCACTCCTGGCAGGTGAACGGCTTCTCTCCTGTGTGAATGCGAAGGTGCCTCTTCAGGTTGTTATTCAGACTGAATCTTGCTCCGCAGATGTGACAGGTGAAGGGTTTCTCCCCGGTGTGGACGACGCTGTGTCTCTTCAGAGCAGTGCCGGTCCTGTACGAGCGGTTGCACACAGTGCAGATGAACGGCGTGATGCCTGTGTGTTTCCTCTTATGCACAGTCAGGGAGTGTGCATATTTGAAAGTCTCTTCACACATTGGGCATTTGTATTTTTTGGTGTTCGTGTGGACCATCTGATGGAAGCGAAGCGTGTCTTTACTCTTGAACTCCTTCCCACATGTTGCACAGCTGAACGGCCTTTCCTCAGAGTGTCTGGCCACGTGACATTTCAGGTGCACCGCCGTCTTGAAAGTCTTGTCACACAGCTGGCACTTCAACAACTGCTTCGACTTCTCGTGGCGCAAGAGGTGGTTTTCCAGAGACTGCTGAATTCGGAACGTTTTGCCACACTGATCGCAGGCAAACGGTTTCGGCGGTTTTATCCGCTGGTGACACTTGAGATGATTCTGAAGGGACTCCTCTTTCCGGTACGATCTCTTACAGCGAGGACACGGGTAGGGCAGGGGGGCTTTACTTGCCTCATGACGCAAAAGGTGATTTTCCAGAGACTTCTTTTCAAAGAAACTTCTGCCACACTGCTCACAAGGAAAATGCTTCTTGTGGACCTTTGTGTGTTTCTTCAGTTCACTTTTCCAGTGAAAGCTGACGTTACAGTGCTCGCAGGAGAAACGCTTCACTATCTGTGACTCTTTCTTTTGTCTTTTTCCCTGTATTCCACCAGACTGGCTCCTTTTTTCGTCAGTGCTGTTGTCAGTGGACGCTGGAAATGGAGGGAGATAATGTACAAAATAAGTCTATTAATATTAGATTTCATTTTAAAATGAGCTTTTTTAAGAAGGATATTCATTACATTTTGTAAGAAGCTACAATCCGAAATCTCATCATACCTTCTTCAGTTTTGGAAGTTGCTCTCCTGGTCCTCCTCGGTCTCCCTGCAGGTGTCTGTGATGCAAAAGTGAATTATTTAGTCTCGATGTTAAAAAAGTTGTCGCATACAATAACATTTAATCAGCAACAAAAACAAACAAACAGTGAAATGTGTCCTAAGAATCACAGCTCCTGTTTACATAGAGACTTCACTTGAGATATTCGGTATTTTAAAGATAAACCTGACTGAGAGGCTGCTGAACCTGTGAGTTCAGCTAAAAAAAAAAAAACCCACACACAGCACAGAAAAATACAAAGTTCACGATTTTTAAGTCAATGTTGCTCCCACACAAAATCTAAATCGAGTTAAACCTAAAACAGCAAAGAGAGACGGTCGACCTTTTCTTGTGCCGAGTCCACACCACTGACGGTGCTGGAGTTTGGACTGGGGACGTCTTGAGGCGTAGAACCCGGCGAGGCTGCTGGTTTGAGGATGAGCTGCGTTGCTCCTGTCGTTTCAGAGACAGCCGTCGACAGCATCGTGTGTTGCTGGGCGATGACTTGGTTGGCACCCACCAGCAGCACTGTGGGAGTGGAGCTGACCCTGCCAACTAACATCATCGGGGCTACCGCAGGTTTAGGGTCGGTCACAGGTGTGGTCGTGGTGCTGGGACCGACTTCTGTGCTCCCCGCTGAAACCAGAGGGGGGCTTGAGGTTGACTCCTTCGCAGCAACCAGAGGGGCAGCAGGACCAGCGGAGACAGACAAGACTGGCGCTCCTGTGTCATTTCACAGACAGAGACACAATAAATGAAACTAGGTTGAGGTGGCATTGACATTCTCCTTCAGAGCGGTGTGGTGTATTTATCACAAGAGGCACGGGCTCATGAAATGCAGAATTTATCCATGTAGAGATCATTTAAATCATATAAACAGAAAAAGGACACAAGGTATCAAACACATGATACACAGTTAGGAGCAAAAATGCAAAAGATTCATTTTCTCCAGCTTTAAATGGCACAGCCTTGCTGCATTTCTCTGTCGAGTATCCCTGCACATTTAGAATGCTTGGTTTTGGGATTGCATTGTGGATAAAATAAAATCTGATATTTAGGGCCAGACTGATGTGTCAGGTTATCAAAATTATCGGCATATATCGGCCTATTGCAGATATATTAGTATATATCGGTATTGGCATATTTGTTCATCAATAAGTGCCATATTAAAGTTGTTTTTTAAGGCTGAAAAAATACTTGGACTAGTGATTTAAAATTTATTCCTTGGACAGGACGGCTGAAGAGTAGACAGGAAACAGGGGAGAGAGAAAGGGAACAACATGCAGCAAAGGACCAGAGGTGGAATCGAACCCGGGTCCGCTGCGGTGCGGACACAGCCTCTGTATACGGGGCCATATACTCTACCGACTGAGCCACCAGGCGCCCCGTGAGTCCCTTATTTCATCGGTAATAGGTGAAGTGTTTACTGTTTGGTGCAATGATGTTTGCAGTAAAGTTTGTCAGATATCCTGCCTCCATTTCACATCTTTGTCACACATGTTTGATAACCACATACAAACTATTATACACAGAATATCGGCCGATATATCGGACGTCGGAATTTCCTTACTCTCTTCTATCGTTATCGGCATGGTCCCCAAAAATCCCATATCGGTCGGGCCCTACTGGTAGCAATGGGCGTTGGCACTATTGTATTTAATTTTGCAGGACAATCAATTAATCCCCAATTGGCATGCTAATCGATAACTGAAATATTCAGTCGCAGTAAGTTACTGAAGTCCCTTCAGCTCGTAGCTGAGGACTGACTGACTTGCTCATCCTCACACTTCCTCTCAGCTCTCAGCTGATGTTTCGAGACTCTGACCCGCCGCTGATGACCGTCCCTCACCTCTCAAAGATCCGTCCCGCAGCAGGACGTGACTCGGGCCTTCCTGCGCCTTGCCGCTGCCTTCGCTGATGCTCTTCAGCTCCTTCTCCAGCTGCTCCATCTCCCGGACCAGCTGACCCACTCTGGCCTCCAGCTCCTGCTCCAGCAGCCCGGCTTTCCTCTGCAGCACGTCCTCCAGCTGCTCCACCTTGGCCCGCAGAGCCTCGTTCTCCTCGAACAGCTCGGATGAGAACTCCGTGAACACTTTGTGGATCTGAACCACCAGACACTTCTCTATCTCCTGAATCTCACCGAACTTCGCCTCTTCCCACTCCGCGCTCGGCGCCTCTTTCGCCCAGACGTTTCTGAAAACAGACACGGTCGCCTGCATCGCGACTTCCACGACTGACGCCACTTCGCTGCCGAACCTCGCCTCCATTTTTCTTTAGTCAAATAAAAGACCCAATCACTGCGTCTGACGCTTATTTTGCATTTTAAGCTTGAATACAAACTTATTTGAGAGTCAAGCTGTCTCTCTTCCGTATGCTATAAACGTATCGTTCATCGTCCTATATGGCGGACTGTGCGTTTCTCAAATGGTTCCGCAGTCAACATCCGCTTCCGGTTTCTTGTCAACATTTCCAAATTAAATCCTTAGATATCCAAACTAAAGTAACAAACAGTCTAACGTCTTGCCCAGTTCTGTTTTTTCATTGCTGACACATTCCTTTTTAAAATTAATTTAATTTAATTTAATTTTATCCGACTCGACATTATATATAATTACCTTTTTCCTCTCATAAATTTAGCCTGTCTCTAACTGTATCATTTAAAGTCGCTAAACTAAGAATTTATAGGAGGTGCGATTTTGTTTTGTGACAGATGTTTTGTTTAAATTGATTTTGAGAAATTTCAATAAACATTTTTGTATTTAAAAAAAGCTGAAGGGTAAAAAAATAAGTAAACAAACTAAGAGTTTAGTGGAGTAAACCTGGCAGCAGTCTAGAAAACGTTGGTTCCTGAAGGATAGGCCATATGGGGTGGATCAGATTTTTTTATTTATTTATTTTTTTAATTAATTAAGTAATTTTTGTCCAGACCTGGCTTGCTGATGTAGGTCTGCCACGCCCACTGAGACACTGCATACAACTAAGACCATACAAAAAACTTGACTTTAAATAGCTCCTTTACATTCAGTATACACAAATGACCCCTGCGCGACCTCAGACCTCCCTTATCTCCTTCACAAAAAAAACAACACAAACATCATCTTTCAGTATCACAAGTTGTATTTATCAAGTCAAAGAAAGGACTGTACAGAGCCAGTGGTTCGCAGTTGGTTCTCGATCATTTTGTACATCATTGGTTCATTCATTAACCCTTCGACATGTTGGTAGCTCGTGTTGGTTACAGTGATTGCATAGTGGAGGGATGGGACTTCAAGACATGCACAGCATGAGACTATATCATTCATGCAACCTCTTTGCTCTGGTGTGCTTGTGTGTGGGATGTGTGCATCTGTTTCCAAGCCGGCGTAAGAGACAAATCAACAATCTCTGGCAAAAACACAGACTCAAAAATGATCAACATAAACACAAGTGGCTTATTCTTTTCTTGTTTTTGTTTACAGAGATGGTTGGAAGTATCTCACTTGAAATATTTCTTTTCAGACTTCTGATTGGCTAATATGGTTTTAGATTTCGGTTTATATCGCCCCCTGTTGGTTCAGGATGTTCTTGGCAGCGCTTAAAATGTGTTTTTTTGTTTTTTTGTTTTTTCACTTGGATGAAGATTGTTTGAAAACTGTCCTCCTGTGGATGTAGTTTTTTTGAAGAGGAAGGAGTGAAAAACCGTTTTGAAAGATAAGCATGTACACGTGGACTTGGCCGAAATGCTGTGTTACTGTGAAGACCATAAGGGGAAAAAGACAGTTCAAACCAAGTTACAAACAACAGATTTTGACGCAGTCCTCAAGAAAACTTGTTAAACTTTCTGGATCTGACGTCCATCTGTTGGGTTCTCTACAGCACAGACCAGCGGGCCTGAACTCTGCAACAGGCCAGCGTCCTTATTGCAAAGAAAATGTTGCATAAAGTCAAAGCTCATCGCTACCGTCGACATCATCATCATTAATTCTTGGGCAACCCTCTCAGCAGTCCTCTATTAATTACACTGCATATAACCATGAGGTTTTGGTTCACAAGATGTCAAACATCCAATCAGATTGACTGGATATTAGACTGAAAAGTTCTGCACGTGTTTCTCTCTGCTAGAGTTTAAGCTAAGTTCCCCCCCTCTATCTAACAGCCAAAGACAAACTCTTTACTGTCTAATTTGGAAAGCAGATTTTTATTGTCTTATGATCTATGTGCAGTTTTTAAAGGATTTTCCAAAGAGACAGAGCAAACACGGATCTGCATCCAAACGGACACGTTGTAAATAACAGAAAACACTGACTATAAAAACATGAATGATAAACCAAAAGGTATTTTATTCGTCATTTCATCTCAGCCGACACACTGAGGTTGGTGTGAACAGAACAGCACAGACACACACGTACATACAGGCAGGGCACCTACCAGCTCATCCAAACTATTAATGTTTGGATTTTTTTTGTAACCAAATCTGAACATTTGCTTCAGACTCTTCAGTCTGTCATGATGTTAACCACGCTGACCCTCACACATCCGGATGTTTTGCTGGCGACGTTTGTCTGTTAGTCAGCTGTACCCTGCACCCGCCGTCCTGTGTGTATCTACAGTTATAAAGTGTGTCAGTTTGTTACGCCGTCAGAGTCACAGTCCGACAGCAGAGGACTGTACTGTGTCCGTTTACACATGGAAGATTTGCTCATTCATAATTCACCTCTTTTACCGCTGACTTTGTCGTGTCCAACATGCATGTAAATGATTGCATTGATCTGGCATTCTCACCTAAATTAGATGCATAAGGTGTGTGAAATAAAACAACATTAAAGAAAGGTTTACAGTTCTCAAGACATGTTTTTTTTTTTTCATGGTAAACACAAACAGAGCAACAGGTCGGGACAGAATTTAAAATCCTGGAATGAACAAAAGACATCCTAAAAAAAATCAGGAATAGCCGGATGTAAAAATAGTCGTGTATTTGCAAGAAAAAGGCAAAACTCCTGAAGAGACTAAAACAATGTCTGAGGGAGATTTTTGGGATCAGCCGCTGTGAAAAGGACCAGCTCTAAGAAAAATACGTAAACTTCCATATTTATAGTCCAGCTGAAATCCCACTCTATTGTCCCCTTTTTGTAGTCCAAAACATTGCTGTGTTTTGGTCTTATTTATTGTCAACAAATAATTAAAAAGAAAAGTCTTTTTGAGGAAATGTCAGAAATGCTCCTCGCTGTTGGTCAGCGTGACTCTCTTTCATGACACGGTGCTTGAACAGGATAGGGTTGAAGCAATTTGATTGGCTGGACGGAAACAAGATCTCCATCTGTCAGAGGAGATCTGACTAGAACACTGTTGCATTACCGGGTAGCTCTATTATGAAAACAAAAAAATATAAACTGTATATTTCTGAATTTGGATTGAGATTTTTCTCAAAAGGAGAACACGGAACTGATGTTTATGCTCTAGCAGCAATTTCAGCTGGACTTCATCTAAGAGAATCAAAAAAACACCCAAAATTAATAAGCAAGGTTTTCATACAGCAGCAGTGACATTAAAACAGAATCTGAAAGGATTTTAAATGCTATCTGACCCAAACCAGGACGCTCCAACCATTTCAGGAGAGGAATTCGCCTCTGAGGCTGTTGCTTCCCAGTTGTTGTTTTTTTCCGACTCTGCCTTCTGTTTTGTCTTTGTTTTCCCGTCATTTATATTTATGGCTTTGTGGTGAGCTTCGAGGAAACCGAACATAAACTGATGCGTGGATGCCGAGTCAGTGGGCTGCAAAGACGAGCTTCTCGTGAAGAGTGACTTCTCTCCAAGCAAAACATGCAAATCTCACAGCTTTAAGACAGTTTAACGCCCTTTTTCTATATATTTGGTCAGTCTGATATCCTGCCTCGAAATGGAGTGTCAGTTCATTCGCTTACTCATTTATAATCCATTCATTCCTGACTGATTTTACACAGATGGGATGTTGACAGTTTGGTGATCTCTGAAACATGTTTTATTTTGACATTTTAGACCTGGCAACTAATATTTTTCTTTGTGTGTGTGTAAGTCCATAATGTGGTTTTGTGGATCGGACGTGTCTGGAAGACTGAAGTGGCGTCTGAGAGGACAAACACACAAACACGTGAAGCACAAGGTAAACACACACTAACGCAAATAACCTGAGAGCTATGGAGACCCTGGGAGCGGAGAGCAGCAGCACACACACGCATGCATGCGCGCACACACACACACACACACACACAAACACACGCACACACACACAAAGATATTTTGAATTCTGTATAAAAAAGGATGCAACAGATTTGTGTGAATAAATCAAAGAGAATTCCCAACGACGAGTTTGATGTTGTAAGAGCATAAAAGAGTAGATGAGGCATGCTTTCAGCCAGAGGGCCTCATTCATTAAAAACATGCCAGGCGCAGATTTTGTGCTTATGACCAAAGCCAAAAGTGTAATTTATGGAAAATTCACCCTGATGCTAAAATCAGAAGATCACAATAAATATCACAAAATTCCTTTAGATATAAAAACGTAAAATTTAGCCTCTAGAGTTCCCCAAAACAAGAATGCTGTCATTTTTTGCCATTTAATCTGTTTATTAACATTTAAGTGGAATTAAGTGACATTTTAATGAATGAGGTCCCTGGGAACCAGAGTTTACCATCAGATTGTGTCAAATGTTTATCTTTTTCTGATCACCGATCTCTTCTGAATATAAATTAGACTTGGGAGCCCCAATGGCTGCAGCTACCGAACAATTCTGTTGCCTTTTGTCTCAGGTTGAACACATTGTGACATTGTGATCTCTCTTACAGAAATCCACAAAATAAACAGCAGGAAGCTGCTCAGTTTGCTCTTCAAGGGCAGATTTGAACA
>JAQLOL010000024.1:27600335-27613524 GCA_029783665.1 Naso thynnoides | reverse complement strand
GCCTGCCTGGCACGTGCTAGCAAAGATCTTTACAACAGCAGGCGCTTGTGTCACTACCACTTTTGTCCAAAGGGGGCGCTAGAATCATCAAAAACTGAAAGTTCCTCGTAGTCGCTTTAATTTCCCCAAGTGAGTCCTGATGATAGTCTATAAAAATGTGCCTAATAGTACAAAAAACAGATCCTCACTTAAGTGTGAAGACATTCTTCTTCTTCTTGTAGCCGTTGGTGACGTCACAATGGCAGTGAGACAGGTTGAGCAGTGGCTCGTTGTTGTAGGGCGTCGCGGTGTTCTTGGCGTCCTTGTAGAAACCCAACTCCCCTTTGTTCAGCACGCAGTAAAGGTTGACCCATGACCTGCTGTGATGTGGGAAGGTGGACAGAGAGTGGAGGAGGAGGGGCAGGTGGAGGGGAGGAGTACAGGGAAAAGTGGTGGTTGGGGGGAGATGGCAGAAAGTCAGGAAGAGCTGCAGAGTGGCTCTCGCTAAGCTAACACCTCACTCACCTGACCAGAGGAGACAGGTAGGTAGGCGGGTTGAACCGGCACCAAGAAAGGAGGAGGAAACACTGCTGAACCAACACAGATGAACGGACGACAGACAGACAGACAGACGGACGGACAGATGAGGAGGTGGGGGATGGATGGAGGGGGAGGGAGGCTACATGGAGTTTGGGTGTGTCTGTGTGTGGGGTTTACATATGACTTACCTTGGAGGAGACGAGAGGAGCAGCGAGGAGCATCAAGGGAGAGAGCAGAAAAGAAGGAGAGTTTGGTTACACGGCATTTTGGCAGCAACATGACTTTAATTTCAAGCCATGCTTTGTTTTCCTCTTTGAGCATGTTTACATGCACGCGGCATTACGATTAATAGCTAACACACAGGTACAGGTATTATTCAGAGCAGGTTGTATGTGTGCAGCTTCAAATCCTGATTTCAAAGGAACTAACGACACAACTTTGCTCGGAAAGGTGCATGTGAGGTGTCTACATCGACCTTTTTTAAAATTTTTATCCAACATTAGTCAGTTTGACACTCCATCGTTGTAAAAAAAAAAAAGAAAAGAAAAAAAAAAAAGAAAGAGAGTACACACCATTCATACGCACCGTATTTCATTATAAAGAGCACTTGATTATCCTGAATAATACCACAATATTAATGTGAACATAAACATACTGAGGGCTGTAGCTGTGTTACAGAGACAGGCTGAATCTCAATGTGTTCTCACTGACTCACTGAATCCTCTCTTTCTGAGCACTAACTGGGAGAAAAGGTCTGAGGAACCCCCCCCCACCACCACCACCACCACCACCAAGATCTTCTGCTCCAATCAAAGTTGAGTATAAAGCAAAAAGAGAGGATTGGATGAGCCAAACAAGGAGCTGTTTGGAGATTCACACTTGTCCGGATTAAAGCCATTCAGGATTATGCTTTACCTTGCCATGTACATAACAAAGCATGTACATACGAGACATTCATCCCTTGCTTTGGGTGGGCATGTGAGTGGGACTCATCCACAGCAGGAAGGGGGATGAGCTGTTAGCTGTGCGTGGTCAGCCCAGCCACTAGACGGCGGTGCAGAGAGAGACTTTGCCTGTGGTGTCTTGGGAGGAAGCAGGGAAGTCATCTGTGGAGGCTAGGTAGTGTGTGTGTGTTTGTGTGTGTGTGTGTGTGTGTCACAAGGCAGAGTTTGCTCCATCTAACCTCCATTCATCAGCCAGTCAGACAGTCTGCCAGGCAGCCAACAGTTTCTGCTGTGCTTTATTCTGTGGACTCATGTTAGATCAGGAGGCATCACAAGCATCATGCACGATGTTTCCACATGCAGGGAGACCTCTGCAGGTTTCAGTAACGCCCTGCTGTCTGCGTATTCTGATTCTGATGATCACAGACGACAGAAATCAAATATTCAAAGAAAAATCATGGAATGTCTCTTGATGTGACTATCAATGGAATATGTTAATGATAAGTTCAGCTCTGGTGCTTTCCTCCGTTAGAAAATTATTCAATTGTGGAGGAGACAACACAGCTAAATGCTACAAGCTATTAGCAGCGCCACTTATTGGGCTTGATTGTGATTGATTGACTGAATTATTGTTCAACAGAAATGATAAACTGTCGTCCTCTATGATTTTCAAACAGCTCTGGTTATGTTTTTGGAAGCAAACAACTCTTTATGTAAAAGACTGAAGACAGAGCTGAGAGCAAGCACCGAACAACGAATAATGCAACATTACTTTCTTTACTGCTAAACTCTCTATTGTATAACGAGCTTAATAACTGAAATTGTATATTTCTGTTCAATAAAATTTGCAACAATTTAATCAATGTTTAGAGTCTTTTGGATCAGGTAGAAACTCACAAAATAACCCTTTTCCACCTTTCAGCTTTTTCAAATGTGTTATCCGGTAAACAAAATAGGTCAAAATTACATGTCATGGCATCCTATGAATCTAAACACGTATAAACCTTAATGTCGGCATGACATACATGAAGTCTGCTGAGAAGATTCAAAGCCTGGCCTGATGTTGCCGTGATCATGTTGACCCGCACACTGGGGAAACCAGTGAGGTATCGTGTAATCTGCGCCAGTGACAGTCATGCACCTGTTCGACAAGTCAGCGCAGTGTGTGAGCTTGTTAGCTTAGCATGCTAGAGTCATGCCCCCATCATCATTGCTGAATCAGTAAATGGAGGAGGCAGCGATGTCATGAGAAGCAGACAGCGGACGCGTGACGTGAAAATACTTGCAGCCATGTTCACCCTAGTTTAGTCTTTGAAGACGGATATGAGCAGAAAGTATAACTGCTTTTTTTGTGGTTTAAACCCAATCATCTGCTGCTCAGAGAACTTTAGAAATAATCTTCCTGGATTACCAAAATAAAATGGGTATTTATTTAACCATGTACATGTTCTTATTAGTCAGAATTTCTTAAGTCTGATACTTATGACATCAGTGTCCATCCTCCTTCTCTGACTTCTATCATTGGCTAGTCCAGATGTTACGCTCATCATTATGACCCTGTGCACCCACCTATTGGTGCTCTTCTTCAGGGTCTCGATGTCCAGCTTGCGGAAGAGGAAGCCCTCATGGTGTGCGGTGTGTGTTGGGGGCTGGGGCACTGCTGGGCTGCTCTGTGCAGGGGCAGACCTGGACCGCCGCGTCATCGTCTCTCCTCCCTCCTTGGGTCGCGGTCGGCGCCGTGGTTTGGGTCTGTCGCGTGCACGAGGCCGGTCAGGGCGGGAAGACTTCTCTGGTAACCCATTAGGCAGCCGGGAAAACTCACCACGGGCCTGAGAGTGGGAAGAGGTGGTGAAGTCGGTGTGAATTTGGCTCATGTTTTAAAAGATAAATCTCTATAAGTCAGTAATCTGGCCTTTTGCATCGTGTGTTGGACAGTTTCACCGTTTTAAAAAATGAACGTATGTGTGTTCTATTGAATGAATGAATGAATTCCTGCTGATAGATTATTAAAGATCACTGTAACAAGGACCAGGTTGACTTATCTATCAGTATTATCAAACTAACAGAATTTTTGCTGCTCTACATGAGATGGTTTTCTCTGCTCAGACAACAAACATGTCAGACTGACTGCCTGCAAAGAATAATTGTTCTTAAGATGTGATGAGATGAGAAGAAAGACTGTTTGACTCGTTATAGGAAAGAATCTGGGAGGTCGAAAAGTTTAAAATGTTCAACTCTGTGTTAACTAGAGAAATTTTCACAATAAGGTGTTGATTATTAAAAAATGGACAGACAAAGAACTGGTGTACAGTAGGGTAGGGTCCTATGTAGTTTTTTGTTTTATATCGAAAACAAAAATAAACATGTTTTTGCAAATTTTGCATTTGGATCCAGACAGGTCCAGACCTGTGCTGCTTCTCTTTCCTGCAGTTGTTCTACAATTTCTGCCAGCGTGGATCTCTTCTCTCTGTAGAAAAAAAATGCAAATTAGAGAATCAAATTATAGTTCACATTTAGAGTTTTACATACGGCAAAAATATAAACAAAATTCCAACTTACAAGTATTAAAAAGCGTCTCTGTAACTGAGCAATTATCCATATACTTGCCCCACATTAAAATACTTATCACCACATTATCTGCATGGCACTAAGGCTGAGCGATATGGCCTGAAAATAAAATCCCCAATTTTTTCATATCATATTCGACTTTTGATTTAAATCGATTCTTCTTAAACTACAGAAGACAAAGAAATTATTTCAAATACGTTGTTATTATTTTAAACAAACATGAATTTCCCTATTGGGAATAAAGCGCAAACCTAGCTCTAACCAAACTGAACTTTTTTTAAATAAAGGTTTGATCAATCGAGGATAAATCCCCCAATTTGGGATGAATAGATTTCAGCCTAACTTTCACCAAACTTTGCTTATAAAAAATAAGAGATCAGAGCTGAGAGAGAGCCATAGTCTACCGTATTTACCCTAGTTAAAGGGAAAATAATTTTTCACGATTTTCATTTTTTAAACATCTTCAAAACAAACTAATTCAAATTTCGATTTAAAATCGATTTACTGCCCAGCCTTACATGGCATATTAGACAGCTCAACCTAAAAGGCACCTGAGCACGTTCAAAGTCTCACCCTCCTCCCGAGCGTCTGTCTGAATGCTCCTTCCCGGTGTCATGCTCACTGGACTCCTGTCTCTCAAGCCGGTGTCGGTCTCGCTCTCTCCGCCGGCCCTCGTGGCTCCCGTGGCCCTCCTGCTCGCTGGAAGTTTGCCTCTCCAGCGTCCGTCTCTCTCGTCTCTCGGCTTGTTCCCTCCACACCTCCTGAGGCAGCTCGTCCCTGCGCGCCTGGATCAGCTGCTCACTGGACAGCTGCCTCTCTATCCTGTGCTCCCTGTGGTGGCTGTGAGTTTGGACCTGGGGCTCCGCGTGCGTTAACGAGTCTGTCCTGGAACCCCGTGGTCCTCTGGTTGGCTCGCTGTGCAGGCGTTCCCGACCCGGCTCCTGGAGCACCACCTCTGCCATCACTGCAACCTCTGCTCTCTCTGTCCCTATTTCTCCCATCATCATCTCTCTCTCCCTCCCCCTCTCCCTCGCTTTCTCCAGCCGGCTGGCCACGAGCAGCGGCGTCACTGCGTCGTCCATGTGTTTGATTTTGGGTTGCCGTAGATACGGGGACGATTTCACCTCCAGAGCCCTTGCTGCTTGTACTGACTGGAGATGACTCATTGCCTTTGCTGCTTGATCTTTTGCTGCACTGGCGCTCTCTCGCGCTTGGTTGGCTGAGACAAGCATAGCGGCCGTGGCTATTGAGGCGATCGAGGATGGTGAGGGCTGGCCTAGTCCTGCAGCCACACCCACTACGCCACCGTGCCGTACATCCAGGGTGTGCCGGTAGCTTGAACCGTTCATCACAGGAGTGTAGTTAGCGACTGTCGACCCAAGCCGACGAGCCACAGATGAAGGAGACGGTGTGGGCGTGGCAGGTGAAGGCGATGGAGGAGAGCTGGCCTCATTCTGTTCATAGATGGTCTGTCTTGTGACGGGCGAGACTGGGAGGCGGGGGAGGACAGGTGCACTGGTTGAGGCATCTTGGGGATCTAGGAAGACTTTACGACCCAGTAGAGGAGTTGGGGGGAGTTTACTTTGCTCTGCTTTCAACTTTTCTACCTACAGAAAGAAAACAGAACCTTAAAGTCAAACGCTGACACTAATAGATTGCTCAAGCCTCGACATGATAAATGATACCAAATATTTAATGGAAATATAATTCTTCTCATTGGAAATACGCAAATCTCTCTTATTCTAGCCAGGTCACGCATGTATTTAAAAAGAAATGATTAAGAATATGTGATGATAACGATGTTACCGTGGTGAGTCTTCTCAGTGAGCTGAATCGCTCCTCCCAGGTAGCGGCAGCTTTGCGGAAAGCTTCATGTCGACGAATCAGCTGCTCGACCTCGTCCACACTCCCGCCCAACTCATTGCTGCTGATGAACGGCTCCTGAGCAGTCAGCCACGCTTCAGCCACAACCGCCTCCTGGGCAAACTGGTGGACCTCCAACACTGAGGATAGACACAAAAATAATGTTCCAAAACAAAGGAACTCCTGTCAGTTATGTTATTTTACAATATTCACATAAACATTATTTATATCTACACTTTACATGTGTGTGTTTGCCTGTCGGTATGTCTATATTCAAGAAAGACTTTTGACGTGTGTGTTTTATACACTCACACTGCTGCAGGGTTTCCCAGTGCTTGTCCCATTTCTCAGACAGCTCATGTTGCTTGGCAACCACCTTGTCCAGCTTCTCCTTGATCTAAGAATCAAAATCAGCAACATCAGGATTACAAGGGTCACCAGACATTCTTCTTTTGTATATTAAGTTTGGACCACATTTTTAGTTTTAGTTTAGATTCTAATCAAGATTTAATATTAAATTACTTGTTTGAACTACTCAAAGGCAAAAGTCTTGAGTAGATATTTTCACTCCAAGACACTAACACACTCACAAATTATTAGACAGAACAATTTGTTGCTTAAAAAAAGTGTCTTTTACTGCTAATTAACAGCAACAAGTTCTATTCTGTTTTATTTAAGTTTATTTTTTATTTTTTTACTTTTATTATTCTACTGTATTGCTGTTTGTAGTTATTTGTATTTGAATAAAAATTTTACAGAAGTTTTGGTGTGTTTTGTGCATTTATGTCATCTCAAGGTGTTTGGTTAAACAGTCTTATTGATGCACGTTTTCATCATGTGTAAATTAGACCAACGTGAATGCTGGTGAATGGTGGGCTCAGAAAAGCATAAACGAATGCGCTTACAAAATATATTTTGCTCATTGCCTTCTGGTCAAGTGACCAAAGGGTTTAAAAATATTTTTTTAGAGGGGTTCTATTGTGTAAAAATAATGCAGTTTAATGTACGATATTATTCCAGCTGCATGGATCCTATTTCCCTAGCAAATAATTTATCTGGATTATAAACTGAAGTCTAAAAAAACGATCATATCTCTGATCTCACCTCTTCAGCTGCTGGGTTTCTTACAGCCAGCAGAGTTTTGCCCATCTCGATACACTCCAGGGTTCCCTGACTGCGAGCCTCCACTTCACTCTTCAGACTCTGGTGGTAATTCATCAGCACCTCCACTGAGGACACGTCCCTGCAGGAACCACACAGATTTTAACACTACAAAAACTACACAATACCTGACTAAACCACCCCACACCAAAATGGAACCTCCTTACTGCATTTTTTCTAAGAAAAAAATAAATAATAAAAATTCTACTGTATTTTATAATATGGCCATTTTACAAAAATTTGTTAAATCTATCGCAGTTACCGATGTTTTGTATAAAAATTGTTCATGACAAAAATACAACAGCATCAATTATCTGTTCTAACAAGTTTTGCGTAAACTGGTTTTATATATCTGTGATACATATATTAACAAGAAGGATGCATTCTGTTAATTTTGCAAATTGAAGAAAAAAACTGAGAAGTAACTGTTAAGTCTGGTAAGAATTTCTGTGGATGCTGTGAGCTGTACAGCTGTTTTCCTTTGGCTCACATCAAAAATTAAACTGAATTACAAAGATGCCAGATATTCTTCGCAGAATACTGGTTTTGGTACTTGGTATCCCGTCCACACATATGTGGATACGTTTGAAAACAGTTTTTTCTCTGCGTTTCGGCTTCCTGTCCCTGTGCAAACTGAGTTGTCAAATGGAGGTTTTGTAAAACACCTTCCAAGGAGGAGATTTTGAAAAACTCAGTTTTGTCTGTATTTATGGGGACAGCTTAAACTGAGGTTTTGGGCAACGCTGACGCCATTACCTCCGTCTACACATGGCAGCTATTTTATATGTATTGCACATGCACCATATATCCAAGATGACGCGCTACTGGTTTGTTTACGCCTGCTCAGTACTGCTAGGCTCAACTGCATGTTTACAAGGAAACTTAGTTTTACTTTATCATTATACAGCGGCGCAGAAGCGAATTAATATGCCGCACTCAGTGCTCTTTTAATCCACTGCTCCATGAACAGTTTAAAAGACACCTCACTAATGACACCTCACTGACTAATAACTGATATACTGGTGACTGGACTTTATAATGAGGCACCTTTTAAACCTAATTTTGATCCAAAGTCTGATGCCAACTGATAAACAGCACCACACAACAAATTCCATTTGGTATAAAACATAATGTTTGCTGTAACTAGAACTCCACTCCTGTATTGACTCCTGAAAGCCGGACATACTTCATTCCACACAGACGTTTAACATAGGTAGTGTGTTCCTGCTGCTGGAGTTTACCTGGGCTTCTCTCCTGTCCCTATCTGACAGATGATGGAGTCCATCCACATGATCTGATCTCGGACCATGCCAAAGAACCTCAGCTTGTCCGTCTCAGTGGTGATCTGTAATCGACACTCCTCACAGGACGTCAGCAGCTCTTTCCAGTACTGCATCACTTCTTGCTCACGGCAGGCGATGGCTTCGGCCTTCTCACCAGCATACACGGTCCTCAGCTGGGCAGCGCTCTCCTGCAGCTGACGCACCTGGCAGAGTGGAGCAGATTTTAGGGAAATGGAAGCTGAACAAGAGGAAATAGAGGTCAAAAAAGGACAGAGAAAGAGTTTGTTTACTGAATGACGCAAAACCCACAGCAGCTCTGACAACTGCGTTTAGTCAGAGCCAAAAGGTAAAGTCTCTTTCACTGTAGTTGACACAGAGCAGCTGTGACTTTGCCTCCATCTTCAATAAAAATGTACCAAAGTTTCTGTTCCTCAGGTGCACGATAGAGACCAGACAAAGCAATAATAAATGCAGAGAAAGCAGTTTTATTATCTATATTTAATCCAACTTTTAAAAAATGTATTTAATATACATTTTAAAAATAATGATAACCAACTGATCACAACAAAGATGCAACCTTATCTATATGAAATAAACTGCCTGTGAATAGAACAAACTGAAAATGACATGAAACCAATAACTAATTATCGATGCTATTTTATTGGCTCAAAGTCATCATATGAATGTCATATCTGCATGAATGTGAGGCACAATGTTGAGCAAAACAGCTCAACAAGCGTTTAAAAAAGATTCTGCTGATTTTAAAACAGTGATCATCACTGAGGGCCTTAGTGAAGCTTCCCAGCTTGATGCTTGAGCTCCATTCATGTGCATGTTACTGTACCTGCGTGACCAGCAGGTGAATGTCCTGTTCAAAGGTGTGCAGGAGTCTCTGCAGAGTGCTGGTGTTGGTAGTGCTGCCCTGTCGAGCCCGAACTTCCGGCAGCCTTCGATGTTTGTCGTCAATCTGGGCCAAAACCTGGAAAGAAAGAGAGGGAGGAAAAAAAAAAAGGATTAAATGTTGCATGTGATAAAACAGTAAGAGGGGGAAAAGTATGAAATGAATGAATTTATGTAAAAATTGTGCAAGATTTAACCATGTACATGTATAGCACAGTATGTCACATCTCAGCTGTGTCCCTGAGGTGTCTCACCTCTCTGCAGTCAGAGAAGAACTTGTGAAGCTGGTGTGAGGCGGCGAGCATCTGTGCCCGAGTCTCCATGAGCTCAAGCAGGTCGGCCCAGGCCTCGTTCACCCCATCCTTCCATTCAGCAATGGTGGCGGCCTCTGCGTGGCCATAGTCGATGAGCTCGTCAACCATTTGGTTAACGGCCATCACTCGCTCCTGCCCCACACTGCCCGTCTCAGACGCAAACTCTGTAAACTTCTCCTGCAGGACCTGGAGGAGGACAAGGGAAGAAGTAAGGACGGAAGTATAAGCAGAAGAGAAACTACTTAGAAAGCTTTTATTATATTGTTACTAAATGAAACTTCTCTTATTCTCCGTAAGCTTTCAGGTAAGTCATTGAATGTGTCAGCAAGTGACTTACAAGAAGTGTTGCTTGGATCTATTATTCATCCACAGACACCATCTGTCGACACACTTACAGTGACATGCTCAAAGTCTTGACCCAGTTCGGGCGAGCTGGCCACCACCTCCCTCTGAGCGATCCACTGCTCCAGCTCGTCCACCTCTCGGTTGAGCTGGTAGAGCCAGTACTGCTGCTCCAGACGGCCCTTCCTCTCCTCCACCAGGTCCTTCAGAGACACGTACAAACGATCAATCTGCGACTGACGCTTGCTGATCTGCTCACTGTGAAAAGAGAGGATACAGTGTGTCAGGGCAGGCACGCAGTACATAGTCTACTTAAACAATGTTTTTCAGCGTCTTGCAGCAGAAGTACAAATGAGTGCAAAGTGTTTTAAAGTTATCAAAATACAATTAGTTTAATGGTTAGTCAAAACATCAAATAACCCCAGACCAGTGTTAGGTGCTAGAAAGCATCAATGATTAATCAAAAGTCATTGGTAGGTTGTGTGTGTGTGTGTGTGTGTGTGTGTCTTTACACACTCACCAGTCTGGATGTCCCATCTCCAGCAGCTGTCGACACTGTTGTGATAGCAGGCCAATAGTCTCAGCGTAGTCCTCAATGGTCTGTTCCAGGACCAAGTGTTTCTTCAGCAGCTGCAGTGTGCTCGGCTCGTCCTTGTGGGAGGAGGACATGCAACACACACACACACACACACACATCAAAATGGTCAATCATGTCTCTGCATGTTAGTCTATGGTATGCAATAAGATGACATTACATGAAGAGGAAAATGATTTTCCGATGATAACAGACTGCACGTAATGATTTTAAAATAGAAAATCAACTTTCAGACAGTCGCGCGCACACCTTCCCCTTCTCCTCGTTCATCATGTGCAGCTCCTGCTCGCTCAGCCAGGCCTCCACTTCAGCTGTGTCAAAGTAGTACTGCTGGGCCTGGTACATGGCGTCCAGGACCAGCTGCTTCCTCTCAGTCTCAGCCCAAAGCAGACTCCACAGCTGGGCCAGCTGGTCGTGGCCCGCCCTGACACAGTCTGCCTCAGGGCTGCGTATGGACGCAATGATTCCCGCCCTCTCCAGGACATCCTCGATCCTGCTCCTGTGGCCCTGCAGCTCCCTCTGAAGGGTCTGGAGGACAAGTTTACAGGTTGAATAAAATAAGTGTTTTGCATACTAAGGCAGATAAGAGGGTATAAAGGGTAGGTTAGGGTTTGAACCTAATAGTTACTTAGCACATATGATCTGTACATCCGTCTGTGACTTGACCATGATGAGTCAAAATTAGAGTGGTGACAGTGTATCAACAGGGGGAACCAGAACTCAGTTATGTATTAGGCTGATAAAGGTCATTCAGATTTTCTTGCCTGGTTCTTCTTCATGAGCTGCTGGACTGCCTGCAGAGTGGAGCCGTGCTCCTGTGAGATGGCCATCGGGAGTCGCTCCTGAATCCACAGCTACAACCACAACAACATATACACAGAAGTGAATACTCTGATATTTAGTATAAAGTTTTGATAAGCGTTGGGGTAAGGCTTGTGTTTATTGTGGTTTTAATCAGTTCCAGTCTTCAGGAAATGAATCTGAGTCAACTGAAACAAACTTGTGTGTCTGTTCGTGTGAGTCAGTGTGACTGAAGGCAAGTGTTGAACTCACAATCTCATCCTCCAGGTCTCGTCCGACTTGGTGAACTTCTTTGGCCGCCAGCAGGATGCGTCGCCTCTCCTTCAACGGCTCGATCAGACGTACCATCCTGGCCTCTATGCCCACCTGTCGCTCGGCAACCGTCTCCTTAATCTGCGTCTGCTGTGGGATGGTGGCCACCTGCGCCTGGAGCTGCCCCACCTCCCTATACCACTCCTCCATCTGGGTCTCCATGGTCTGAGGGGGAGAAGGAGGAGTACCAGGAGGAGCAGGACAGAGGAAGAGAGAGGGGGGAGAGCAGAAGTCATCAAAATGGATGAAGGCAGAGAGGATGTGTTGTTCAGGAGAGGGATGGAGGTAGGTGAGAAGAAGAGAAAAAATTGGGTGGAGGTAGATAAGAAGCATGTTGTCATGGGAGACAAGATAAAAATGGGATGAGTGGGATATGAGGAATGAAAATAAGAAGTCTGTTGATGTTTTGACTCTCAGAAAAAACTGAGTCCACTTGTTTAATTTAATCGGCCTTAATTG
This sequence comes from Naso thynnoides, assembly GCA_029783665.1. NCBI lineage: Eukaryota > Metazoa > Chordata > Actinopteri > Acanthuriformes > Acanthuridae > Naso > Naso thynnoides. Next base: position 27,601,463 of record JAQLOL010000024.1, on the reverse strand, counting down.
AGCCATAGATTCAAGGTAACTTTTGTTGTAAAACTAGAAAACGAAGATCACTAAAAATGCTAAGCCAGATTTATAAATTACCCTAGAAATATTATTATACAGTATTATTACGGTAAAAGTAAACATGTTAAGTGTAAGGTTTTACAAAAAACTTGTTTAGAACGTGTACAAGCCCACAAAAGTATCAAAACACAACAAAAATATTCTAAATTTGTGACCAAAAAAGGCAGAATGACACAATCACGGTAAGAATTTCTTCACAGCTGTTGGTGTTTAATGCCGGAAATTAAAGTAGCTGAAATAAAAAAACAGACCAGTCGTACCTGAAATAATAAATACCATTACTGAAACAACTCCACCGTTCATTGAAATGTGACCATTTAATAAAAAATGGATTAAAGCAAAGATGAGACTGAAAATACGAGAGGCAAATAAGTAATGGACAGACATGAAGTGTAGTGAAGTTTACTGTACCCCTTGCCAGGATGGATGCTGGGTATTGGAGTTTGGTTTGGAGTTAGGATGATGTGGTAAAGCAGTGCTAATGGCAGCCTGTTAAAGGAAGCTGTGAGCGGAATGCTGTGGGAGAGGAGAGTGAGACATGTCTGGTGAAATGATGAAGTAATGAAAGGATGAATCTGTGTGATGTGGAGAATGTGACTCCTCCAAACTATCGTTGTTGTGCAGGCAAGTGAAGAGTTACATCCCAGCATCATTTACACTGAAAAAAGACCCTCCTACAACATGTTCCCTGTCGTGATATTAAACCTAAATGGTATCTAATTACAAGTATTAAGTTATTAATCAGGTCAATGGATTAAACAGTTTTGTCTGTACTTGTGTATAACGAGATCTGTCAGCATAATTCAGACCTTTACTACAACGACAGATTTTTAATCCTGGTGGTTTGAAGTTTTTAGGCATGGGACTATATGAAAATTTCATGTCACAGTTATCCCATCTAAACTATTGTTGTTATGGATATTATCATGATAATCATCAATATATTCTTACAACTTTAAAAATGACACCTAAACACAATGAAATCACTTAAAATATTTTGTTGGGTTATATATTTTTATTTAGGTCCTGACCGATATTGGATTTTTGGGGCCCAGGATTAAGAAA
>JAQLOL010000024.1:27557504-27572959 GCA_029783665.1 Naso thynnoides | reverse complement strand
GGCTAGCACTTCCCATTAAATACAAGTGTTTGAGCTAAGCTAATTAGCGGTGGATGAGCTCTGCCCGTCTCTTCCTTGTTATTGCATGCACAGTCAAAAGAATGGGATCTATCTTCTTGTCTGGAACTCGGGAGGGAGGCAAATAATAAAACAGAAAAAAAAGTTGCTGTATCCCTTTAAAATGTCCACATCTCTGAATGGGAGAAAGTTTGTTCAGGGGTTGGGCGGTTGGATGATTTATGGCGCATGTGTTTCAGAAGAACCGATCCGATCATGATGATCAGCATCTGTGTCGAGTTTGAGAGAAGCGGAGCTGCATTATTATTTAAAAGACACAAACTCATGATATGACCTGATATGAACCATTTCCATTTGCTTTGCTGTGGTTTTCGCTCAGGCCTCGTCTGCTTACCATATCGTCATACAATATGTTCTCCTGATTCTGCTCCAGACCAGCAGGTCTCATGCACACATGCACAAACACACACACACACACACACACAAAGATCTTTGTGACTGTAATGAGGTAATGGCAGAGTCGCTGAGAGGCAGACAGAGCGCTCAGCAGGCAGGCAGGAAAACAACTCGGTGACACTGACCTCAGAGCAGCAAAATTCTCATCGGTGTAATCTAGGAGTGGTGATTGTCGGGGTGTGTGTGTGTGTGTGTGACAGAGAACGCTGCCTCACAAAAATAAAACATAACGTGTGTATGAATGTATGGGGGAGCAGTAGTGAATAAGCTTACCCACATGCAGTTAAAACACTGAACAATTTGTTTTATTCATTTATAAATGAAATAAAGGATTAACATGATTTCAGTCTAACATAAATGCTGATGATTTTGACTTAAAGAAACTTTATAAAGATTGCTGCTAGTAAATATTTAAGGGGCAAACCAGCATGGTTATACAGTATCATTGCCTTCATCTAAACTGTTGTTAACTATTTTGTTAAATGTTGTTTGTTTGTTAGTCTTGTTTGAATGTTTGCTAACTTCAAAGAAAAATAGTGAAGACAGATTTTATATAAAAAATAATAAATGCAGAAAATGAAAAGATGAGGGACGAAACTGCCGATCACTGATGTTTCACTGACTCTTATTACCAGTCACAAAGGAATTCACACACATTAACTCCGGTACTGTTAGCCGTGTCAATATCTGAGGACGGCAAAGATTACATGCAGTTAAAGGTCCTGAAACTGAGACAGATATTAAATAACCAATACCACGGAAGGCAATGATGTTTATTTGTATGTTTGTTCTTTTTTATTACTCTTGCCTGGCCTCATCTTAACTGAGGCACAGATGGTCACCCTAAGACCAACGCCATGTGCCAAGGTCACAAGACTCACGGACACCCAACCGTCATGGACGCTGCAGTCAGATGTACAGTAACTGTGGTCAGTGAACTCAACTGAGACATGAAAAAAAAAGATGTTAGTATAATAAACATGCCGTCCAACCACAGACAGAGAAAGACGGACAGACTTGTGGCGCAGATGCTCAGAAAAGATAAGTTGCTATTTTATACGTTATATTATCTTAGGCACTAAACTTTTACTTTTCAAAGATGAGAAAGCAGGAGGGAATTCAGATTGTTTTTCAGACAGCAGCTGACAGGACACAAGGCGCTCGTCAAAAGCCCGTTATGAAACATTGTATAGAAAAAAGATAAAAGAGTGAACTTCCCTGAATAATGACTCAAAGCCCACAAAATTTCTCTTACCCGCCCTCTCTCTCCTCTCACGCTTGACAGAGGCTTGTCAGCTCACGAAAGCTCCCCACATGCAGTTAATAAATGAACATGACAAAGTTTATTTCTGGAAATTACTTAAAAAGACATTGATTTACTAAAACTTGTCCTTCAGCATATCCTCTGTCTGATTTAAAGGTGGAGTCAGTAACAATTCCCTAAAAAACAAAATACAGTCTTATACAAAATTTATCTGGCTCAATCATCACTTATGGGCCCCTAGACACGAATGGTGGTGACTGCGTCTGCAGGCCCCGCCCCCTCTCTGTATTTTGGTGTTTTAGTCTAGTCAGGACGTTTTCGAGCGAGGAGTTGGTGCATTTCACCCCCCACAGATGAGAGCACGCAGGTGAGGCTGAGAGTGGATAAGGCTGCATTCAGACCAAATCAGGCGGTCCACAGAAAGACCCCAGGGTTGTCCGGTGGTGTGTCATTAAATTAACATAACAGGACACATTGTGTGATGTCAACTTGTGTCCTCTATTCCTCCCCCAATTCATGAGTGGCGATTCATCGTTGGAAGACAGCCCCTTTAGCTGAGTGGCTGCCGCAGCGTAACACAGCTGGCTGTGGTGGAAAAGGTGAGACAGTTTGAAATTTTTTTTTGCCACAGCTGGATCCTTTTTTTCGGGCAGCCGTTGCAATTCAGACCACCACCGCCAAAACGGACGGACCTCATTCAAGTGATTGAGAAAACCTGCGTTTTCTCTGGATCACCTGATTTGATGTGAATACAGCCTAAAACATAGTGACTGGATGCCATTTAGACCAGATAAAATAGTAAATGCAGAAGTAGCGGCAAAGAAAAGGAAATACAGCCCTAAAAAACGCAAAACATCAAGTGGATAACGCTTGTTCCAGAACAAGAATGAATCTTGGTTTAGCTTTTAGCCGCTTTCAAGCACTGAAGGAGAAGCTGGGGATGAATTGGCCTGCTTTCTGTTGGACAGGTAGGTGCCAAACACCAACAGTTAGCTTGTGCTAGCTTGTGAAATCACAGACTCCTTCATTTAATCTTTTTTTTCAGCATTCTTAACAATATAACAAAATAATAACAATTATACTGCAAGACCGATTAATTCGCCTCTCTGGCCTGAACTGCAGGAATCTGTGAAATAAAGAAATACGTACTTTATACAATCATCACACTCATTTTTTACCCTTCCCCTTACAGAGCCTGTACACACCACTGACATCAGTGCCTCCAGTGAATCGCGTCACTGAGACTCCCACGCTGGATGGAGAAAGAAGCTCTGTATAGTTATCCAGGAGGAAACAGTAGACCTTAAGAGTCGAAGGTCTTATACACGCTGTACCAGGTTAAAAACAAGTTCGGTGACATTATAATAAATTGGGAGCAATAAGAGCAAAATATGACACAGGGAGGACAACAGGAGAGAGCAGTGAAAAATGGGAGTCTCCCAGGAAAATCAGGAGGGATTTCAAGTATAGATGCCATGTGTCAGTATTAGTAATACTGTTGGCTGAGCATTAGTGTGTTTTGATAAGTTGCTGTAATTGCTGAAGTCAGAAGAACTACAAGTGGCTGTACTTGTCAGAGTGGTAGTAGTGTGGTTGAGGTTGTTGCTGTTGGGAGGTCAGTTTTGTTCCAGTACCTGGAGTTGAGGTGGTCCTGACAACCTCTGACCTCTGTAGAAGACGGATGACCTCCATCCAGGAGCTGCTGAACTATTTGGTTAACATCCAGGATCCTTCCCATCAGGCTGTTCATCTCCTGGTCCAAGCTCTCAAACCTACAGCAAAGGGCATTGTGGGATATGATGGCATACTTAGCGGGTAAGGAGATCTTTGCACGGGCCAAAATGAGCGCTTTGATATTGGAATGTGACAAAGCCAGGTCAAATTCCTCATTTTCTTTCCTCAGTCTTTCTCACCTGTGTGCCACCACTTCCACGTCCTCCAGTTTCTCCGGGATCTCCATCTTGTCCAGCCACTGCTCCTTCTCATCAATCCACAGCTCGCAGGCGTTGACCTCGCTGAACATGCGGTAGACTGCGAGGGCATCGTGAAGCCACTGCTGCCTAAGCACCGCTACCTCAATTACTTCTGTATACAGTTGCTCCACCTCTCCCATACGCACCTGCACATCCTGCAAAGAGGAGGAGGCAAAAGACAGAGGACGACACAGATGGACAGGACGAGCAGAAAGAGAAAAGGCGAGGACATGTTGGATCAAAAGATAGTATGTGGAAGGGCAAACAAAATATGCGATACCAAAGAAGCTAAACTCCATTTCCGTGCTCCCTTTACCCACCTCCTGTTCACGGTACCGCAGGGGCAGCACCACCATGTGTTTACGCAGTGCCACTACATGCAGACGATGTTTGTCGATGGCCTCGCTGACCCCTCTGTGCTTCTTTAGCAGAGATTGGGTGGAGTACTCATCATGCCCAAAGTCTTCGCTGGACACCAGGCGGTATGCGTCCTGTAGCCAGGCCACCAGGTCGTCCGTCTCCGTAGAGAACTGAAAAAAGTTTAGCGCCTCCTGCAGATGGCCAAGGCGCTGTGCAGCCTGGTCTTCCAGCCTCTTCCATTCGCTCTTAACCTCCATGATGTGCTCCTGGATCCCTGCCGTGCCGAAGCTCTTCTCACTCAGGATCTGCTTTCCTCGCTTCATGGTGTTCTGAAGGAACAGAGCAGGATAAAGGAGGAACAGCGTTATTTCAAATCATTTCACACTGCACGCAGTAAGATGGAACCCTAGTATGAACATTAATCTTAATTGTTCTCAAATTTTGCTCTATGTACGACCATTGCAAACTGTACGTCAGTCAGATTCTACAAATGAAACTACATTGAAACCAGCAGAATTCTATAATTTTCTTTTTTTTTGTGCAAGTGAGCTCAATTTTTTTTTACATATAAAAGCTAATGCATCAATTCACTGCAGGACGTGAAGGTCAGAACAGAAACTCAAGGTACTGCTGGTATCCAAGGTGCTGATTCTCACACACACAGATAAAAACACAAACACACGTGGAACACACACCTGCAGCAGTGACCGGTGAGCCAGCAGTTCTCCAGCCAGAGTCTTGTGTTTTTGCAGTAACTTCAGCACACTGCTCAAGTCCTTCCCATAACCCTGAGCTCCCAGGATGGAGCTCTTCTCCCTGATCCAGGCCTCTGACTCCTCCAGCTCCTAACAGAGAAACAAGCAGACAAGATTTTAATTTTATATTTAAATAAAACATATATTCATAGAGAAAAACTATAGGCTAGATAGCCTTAAACTAATTCTAAGAATAAGGACAAGGGAAAGACGGAATAAGAGAAAAAAAAAAAATGTAAAGAGAGGACAAAAAGAGGTGAGGCAATTCATAGGTGGGACAAGAGGAAATTTTTATTGGAAGAAAAAATAGAGAAGAAAAAAATAATCCAAGGGATAAAGTGAAGAAACATAGAGCAGCCCTGCCCTTTAACCCCTAAGGTCCACCTAACACTGACAGCAGTTTTTTTCTTTTATCCCCTCAAAAAAGTTCTGACATTGGAAAGATGTGGAGGAAGCAGGTTTCCAATGTTGTTTGATGCATCTGCTGAGAACTTCAGCAGGAGCGGAGTGGCCCCTTAACTTGCTGAGGATCACTAATCCTACCTGAAAGAAAGCCCACAGTTGTCTCGACTCCTCGAGTTCAGCGCGTCTTTTAGCTGCCAGATGTTTCAGCTCCTCCAGACAGGAAGACACATGGCTGACACGGTTACAGATCACCTGTGGGTCACACGGCTGGTAACCTAGAAGACAATAAAATCAGGTTAATGACCATGAAAACACACACACACACACAAAACATAAAGCACTTCATTCATTACAGCAGTGTTCTCTGAGCTAGACTACCTCAAAAAGAAAAAAAGAATGTACTGAGGTAAAGGTTCTTTATTGGTCACATATACAGCGTACAGTGAAATGTGCTCTCTGCATTTAACTCGTCCCTGGGGAGCAGTGGGCAGCCACAGCACAGCGCCCGGGAACCAACTCCAGATCCGGAGCCAATATCTTGGTCGAGGGTGCTGACTGGAGATACACCTACTGAGCAGATCACCTTGCTGTTGTAAAGCGCTAAAACAGATTTTCCAATTTTCTCAAGGTCAAATACATTTTCTCTTGAAAAAAATAAAATCAATGCTGGATCATTGCTTCCACTTTGTTTCACTTATTTATCTATGACAGATAACAAGCACAGAACAAGCTCTTTCAACAACTCTCAGACCCAGTGTCAACAGAAAGAGAGCATAAAAAAACTTTTCGAGGACTTTATTTTAAAACCAGAGAGGTGTTGTTGTTATTGAGCACATCCCATAGATTTTATCAACACATGGGAGTTTGTATTAAACAAGTATTTTCCGTGTTTCCAACATTTGCCAGATAATTTCATTTTAACTAGTCGGTCCTCATGACACCAATGTTTTCCACAATAAAAATAATATGTGAGTGTGTATGTACCCTCTACGGTGGTGAACTTGAGAGCAGCAGCATTGAGTGTCTCGACTCTCTCAGCCTGCACTGTAATGTCGGCCTCCTGCAGGCTGTGTTTCTGCAGCAGGTCGTCCACCTCCAGAAGATGCTTCCCAAAGTCTTTCGACAGCAACTGAACCTGAGAGAGAGCAGGAGATGAGGGGAGGGGACACAAGGGAGGCAGATGTGTGATGTCTTTACGCCGTACATCAGGATGTCTTCTAACTAGTTTTGGTTTTGTCTTCCTCCTTCTGTCTCTAGTACCTGTGTGTCCTCCATCCAATCTATCATGTAGACCATGTCCTGGAAAGTCTTCTGTAGGGCCAGGTTCTTCTCCAGTCGGGCCCTCCTCCCAGCTACCAGCTCCTTCAGCAGACTCCACTGGCCCAGGATGTTCTCCTTTCGTGCCAAAATACGCCGGATGTCGTAGTATCCTTCTGCCTCCATCTCTGCAGAAAGCTCCACCACTACACTGATTCGCTCTTCATATGAGGCGATGTCTGCCTCGATGGCCTCGTGTTTCTTCATTGCCGCCTCAACTGCTGGCAGGTCGTAGCCAAAGTTGTCCTGTAGGTGGAGAGATTTGAATAATGAGAGAAAAAGATGTAAGGTGAATGCAAACAGGGAGAGACCCCGGGATTCCACTGGATGTGTGTGTGTTCCTGAACGGCTCCACTGCATGTTTGCTCCATGCTCTGCCGTCCGTCAACACCTACTGGCTGCGTTCAGGCTGTGTTTCAGAGCGTAGCACAGCCGGACAGCCGGAGTCGCAAGACTACGAGATTTCGCAGCCACAGCCTCTGAAAACCTCTGATCTGTTGACTTCAGGCCTGACTCTGCACATAATGACGGTTTATTCATGAAGTTAAGTGAAATATGACCTGGCGTCAACATGGAGTGTTTCATTCTGAAATCAACCACATGTTTTAATGATGTATCTGTGTCTGACTTCCTGTCCAGCTTGACCTGCTCCATGCTGAATTGCTGAATCGTGTTCCATCATTTGGCAAAAATAGAAGCTTTGCATATTTGCTGCGGAGGGCTCTGGATTACCGGAGCTGTGACTGAGTACAAACGCAACGCAGCCGCAGTCAGTGGAAGCTCACACATTGACGAGAATTAAAACGTATCAGCTCTGCTGCTGTTTCAGAGCAGAGGTGCACCGCACACACATCTGGTGGAATTTAGGGGAGAGAAGACAGATTTTAAGAAGATTAACCACTGAAACTGTGAGAGCCACAGAACGACCTAAACTTGCACTCCTTTGTCAGAGTTATGAGGTAAAAAAGAGACAGAAAGAGTCCTACCCTACACGGGCTGCCCGTCTGTGTTCCCCATGAAATATTCATTAAGCAAATCATAACTGCTTGGAAAGCTTTGCAACGAATGTTTGCACTTCACTGGAAAGATCATTTTTAGTGGAAGATGGCTGGAGGTTTCAAGATTTCACATCACACCTGTAGGCTTCATACTGGACAACGATTTGCCTCCAGAAAAGTTGTGACGTCACAAAACATGCTCGTATGTGCACATCTTAAAAATCCGATTTAATGTGAGCACGGACAAAACTTTCCCCTTTCTGATGATTACTGTAAGAACAGTCTTTTTATGTCAAACTATGTACACACATCATTCTGCACAGTGGCCATCAAACATTCAAGTAAAGGGACAATAAGCTATGTGTGCATAAAAGCTCCTCCACACCGAGCCAACATGACTCGTCAGGGCTGTCAGAGAGAGTCGTTGTCTCTAGTCAGTGTGGTGTGAAAAGCAGTGTAGGAACTGCTCCGCACTTGTCAGAGGCATTTTGCCCGATTCAACACATAGAACTGACGGCACCTCAACAGTGAGAGAAATCATTCTGACCGGCTGCTCAGGTATGAAAAAAGACACAGACACAGGAGGAAAAACCCCCAGAACCTGTCACTGTAGTTTCCTGATTACACTCATCTAGCGTGGCTCTTCCTCATTATTCTGCTTTGCCTCTTCATCAGTGGCATTCATAACTTTTTATCAGACGTGTTATCAGTTAGACGTGGCTATATTAGTGACAGTGGGTTCAAAAAATGCTGCTTAATCATAACAGTTTTTACATCTGTGGAGAGGGATTTGCCTTGGAGCAAGCGCAGCACATACAGGCCTGTTGGTCATCAGCTGTTGTCTCCACAGTGTGAACAGTGCTACTTTTGGCCCGACAGTGGCGGAAAAAACACAACACAGCAGCCGATCTAAACAAGTTTAGCGAGCCAACTTTTTTTTGTTTTTTTTTAAAGCAGTCAAGTGACACTCATTGACTTATTTAAAATTATGTCTTTACTGGAAGAGGCATGTTTATATCTAAGCTGCATAAGGCGGGATGGGATGAAGTCGGGGTAATGCATTGTGTCAATGAAAGATCATCTTAACAGTGTTGTGATCTCGCTCTCCTCCCCCACCTGCGACACAAGTCTCTGGTTCTCATTGAGCCACGCTTGTCTCATGGTTGTTTTATGGTCAAAGCACTGAGCCAGCAGCTCCAGCTTCTCCTGGCGAATCAGCTCCTTGCGCAGAGCCACACCCCTCTCATGCTCCGCCTTCTCCAGCCTCTCCCAGGCCTGGACAGACATGGAAAGAGACACAGTTTCAAAGAATTAATGGAATACGATGGTAAAAGTAAAAGAGATGGAAAACATAACTGGTCTAACAGCCAGGAGGCAATGTGAGGTAAATATTTTAGAAACAATGTCAACATTTTTCTCTTGACTGTTGAGAGCAATTTGGCATTTTAATTCATCACACCACTCTCCAACCAGCTGCTTTATAATTTATTTAATGAAAGGTGAAAAACTGTAAATAGAGTAAAAACAACACAGCTGTTGGATGAGTGACCTTGTTGATGTCTGAGATGAGCTTCCCATCATGAGGCACGAAGGGTTTCTGGTTGTTGGCTCTAAGTTTGCTTTGGATGGTGAAGAGAAGGACTTCGAGATTCCCCTTCTCCTGAAACCTGTGCAAGAAACAAAAACTTCATTTTGTGATCCCGCCTCATAAAACTGCCTCAGTCTCCTTTGTGTAGGGCGTGCTAAGACTACTTCCAACTTTAAGGAAAACTGTGCTGTGCATGTTCGCTCTCGTCTTGTTTCTGTAAAAAACAAGTGTCATCAAAGGCTGGAGAAAACAACCATTATCAGTGATTTAGCTGCTGATTATTTACTGCTCTGCCTCAACTCTGTGATTCACAGAGGTTCCTGAAAGCAACATGTAGGATGCCTACAGACTGAAGCTGCAGCAGCGGGTTGTTGCTGGTGACAGCTTCGCTAATTAAAAGGCTGCAGACAGACAGAGCAGCAAACCAGAGGACATTTTCTCTGTGAAATATGACCCAGTTTCATTAAAATTGCTGTTTTGGGCAACAAATTAATGTGCATAGCTTAGTTTTTTAGAAGCTGCAGGTCGTGGTCAAAGTTACACAGTGTTGCTTTAATCATTCGTTTTTTTTACTGAATTGTTGGAAAATACTGAAAAATGCTTATTCTGCCTATTTCCCACAGTATAAGGAGATTGTCTTGTGTGGCTGTGGGTAAAATACGGAGGTGATGCTAATGCTGAACCTGATGATTCTGCACCAACAGCTCAAGACTCAGTGGCTCTGTGATCAAGTGTGTTAATGCATGTTTGTATGTACAAACAGCAAAACACAACTGATGTGTTGTGAACACAACGTTTCTTTCACTCGTGCAACTTATGCACTCCTCTCAACTAACCTAAGACACTAAAAGTCAAATCTCCAGTGTGTTATTATGCTTCTTAACATTGGCTATTCATGAATTTAAATCCATATGCATAATAAGTAATGCTTGTGTATTGTAAACTGTGCTATAAAATAAAATGACACAAAAATGGCACTGATACATCAAAATGAGATTTAAAAAAACTAATAAAACGCACTTGATGGGCTTCTCTATAGTGCAGTAGGTTGTGAATGCCTGCAGCTGCTGCTGGACTCCTGTCAGCGAGTTGGCAAACTTCTGGTTACTGATGACCGCAATGGTCTTTTCTATCCAGTCCAACAGGTCGGACGCCAGAGCCTCATAACGGTTGATGATTTTCTCTGCCTCGATACAATTATCGAGTACCTGAGACAGACGGATAAATGAAGGTAGAGAGCAGGAAGAATGCAATACGGTGGTTAGTAAAAAGCAAAAACAGGACTGACAGACACACAACGAGAAGAGACGCTTCTAAACTTTGCCGATTTTGATGTGGTGTCCATGTGTGTAAATGGATGCGTGCGCATTTGTTACCTTGCCAACCCTCTTGCCCTCCACAATAAGAGCCTTCATCTTGGAGAAGTAGTGGTAGTAGGAGACCACATAGGTGATGATGGACTTTTCGTCTGGGTTCTCTGTGTTTACATCTGCAATGGAGGCAGGTGGTGGAGACACAGAGCAGAGCAGTTAAAATCTGCTTGGCTTCAGGTGGAGCCACATGTTAACTACTTATCTCAGTGAGAAAAAAAGAACACTTTGATGGCACTTTTTTGGATTCTGCTCTTATTAATGTGCTTTGACTGACATTATCCCAAAACCATTGTCACCTTCGGGGTCCAGGAGTTTGGTGAGACCCAAGTGCTGCTCAGCGACGTTGAAGGCTTGCTGGAGGTTGTGAGTTGCATTGGACCGTGTCAGCTTGTGGAACTCTATCAGGTCAGGTCTGGGGGGGGGACAAGATGATGATGCGTCATGTTTGTCGGGCTTAACACCCTAACACTGCATGAGTCTTTCAACTCCATCTTTGTCTGTTGATCTAAATATGCATGTATGCATTTCATTTTGGTAGTTGCAATTGTTTTTACTCCAACATCCTATTTAAATTCGATTGCTGTCATGTAAAACTTTGTTTTAAAATACTACCCACCTGTGTCTGTGTATGAGAGCATTGAAGGCGAGGCCATCTCTCCAGCAGGTGGTAAAATTCTGGATGTTGACCTCAGAGTACCTATAATGTGGAGAAATCTTTTATAGCTTGAAGTTTAACACCAACACTATCATATACTTTTGGTCAATAAAGTGTCTGAGTCACGCCCCAATACTTTCGGGCCATGGGACCTTAATTTGGAGAAAAAGATTTTTTAAAAAGAACAGTTGTTAAGAGAGAGGGACGAATTATTTTTTGATCCCGTTTGGCTTGTGTCCTAAATTACACATATGATGTTTGGCAGTTTAAAAGATCATTTTTCATGTAAAGTAAGTTGAATTGTGTCATCCAACAGTAAAGTAAAACTACATTTTTTGTGAAACCGCTCAGTAAACTACGTCTCTTGTTTCGCACAATTTATGTCACCAAAGTTTACATGGCTGTACCACAGTTTCTTTTGTTCCTTCAGAACAAGGAAAAATTCATTATAAAAGGCAAAAATCATTACAAGCACGAGTATGATGTGAGCTGCAGCTAAGCAAACAGAGTCAGTTCTGTAAGACGTCACTTACGCGACGATCAGGCGTGTAGTCTTTCTAAATACATAATAATAATAATATTTTCAAAGTCTTATTCGTTAACAGTTGTGTTATAAACTGCGACTTTCTTGACTTGCAAAATTATCTTTTAAAATGACAAACATCATCTTTGAAGCTGGCAGTACAACTTAAATGGGATGAAAAAAATAATTTGTTCCTCTCCACTGACCACCGTTCATGGCTTTTCCGAAATAAGGTCCTATGGAATCCACCGGAAGGGTTGTGACTTAGCCACTCTGTTTCAGAAATGACCATGGAATACATCGCTTTAGTTTCCTGTGTTAGTCTTTCGCTGCTCACCCTGCAGTCTTCATCTGGCACCAGAGCAGCAGAGCATCCTTGGCAGAGCGAGTTTCTCTGTTGTCCTCCGTCTCTATTTTGATCACCTGGATCTGAACAGGAACACAGCAAAGCAACAGTTCAGCGTTTGTAGAAGAGAAACTGTGGCACGGACCCAACACTTTCAGTCTGACAGAACAAATTTAAGCACTGCACTGTTTTCTTTTGGGAACAAAGAATCACATTTAAGGTTTTTTTACTGAAAACTGTGTTTCCAAATGTGTTGTTTGGTTCACAAAAATTAAATGAGGCTGTGTCCACAAGTGCTTTCCATTTACTTTTTAGCGTTTTTTATGTAATTTTCAGAGGAACTTAAGCACTATATTATGCCTTTAAAAAAGCCCACAATGACAGAAAAAAGGCCGCGTTCTCACACATTACCTTTTCCTAAAAAATAACAATTCAGTGTGTTGCATCCTGTTAGTTGACACGAAGCTCAATTTAATTCTGACTCTTGAATCACTTGTAAAAAAACAAAAAACAGTCTATAGCAAAGGTCAGTGTCACATTGTCCCGACACTGTTCGTAAAACCTTATCACACACGGCGAGAGAGAGTTCCGTTGTAACAGACTCGAGTAATGAGAGCTGAAGATTTCAGTGTGGGACAGAACAGAGCCATTACAGCGCCTGATGATAGGTGACAGTGACAGCCATTCAACCAATCACATCACAGTGACATGATTCAAGGTAATTGGGGACATGACACCCTGGAATCAGCTGCTACCCACAACATTGCATGCACATGCACACACACACACATACACACACACACAGAGGCTCAGTCTTGCACATAAAAACACACACACATAACCGTATGCATGAACACGAATGAAAAGGAACAGATGTACTAGATACACATGCAGACATTAATCATGTGTCTGTCTCTTTATCCTGAGAGAACGCCACACGCGGAGACAAACAGATATCTTAACTGATCCATAAACAAGACGTGAACTGCCATACAGATTTGAGCACAGACATTTCCTCTCACTTACATATGACTCCGTGGTTGGTCTGCCTGCTTTAATTAAATTGCCTCTTCTTTGCAGTCAAAATGCTCAAAAAGCTTAAGAGACAACATCGTGATGCTTAAAGGTCCAGTGTGAAAACTTTAGCGGAATCTATTGAAAGAATATGGCAGATGAGGAATATAACATGAGCATTGTATGTTTTTATTGGTGTATAATCGCATGAAAAATAAGCATTGTTGGTTTGAATGACCCCAGCATGTCTACAGGGAGAGCAGGTCCTCTTTCACGGAGAACGCCACGTTTCACCGCCATGTTTCTACTGCATCCCAGAAAGGACAAACCAGACACCAGCTCCAGAAACAGACTTTATGGTTTTTGAGAATTTCGTGGTTACTACAGGTTCTCCTACATGCTTAAATTGGCAGCTTAAATGAGGGGATGTTCAGTTGATTGCTATCTGAAACCTCACCGCAAGATGTCGCTAAATGCAACACACTGGACCTTGAAGACAGTGTGCATGATAAACTCTTGTCAAATATACAGTGACTCTGTGAGACAGAGTGATTCCCACAGTGACTGCGGGCGGTGTGCTCACAAGGACACACACACACACGCGCACACACAGCATGGACCACACGCGCACATACACACACACGCCAAATTTCCCCTTTTGCCAGCATTCTTTACATGGTTAATAAAACTCACCATCGCTCTCTTTTCTCCCTCCTCTCGACCGAGGGTGCACACTTAGGAGCTCTATTCTCATGTCGCAGGTATTAAACCTTGAAATCTCGCGCGCTTCTAGGGTCATGTGATCTTTTTCATTTAACAAATTGTTAATTTTTCTCTATAATCCTTATTATTTAGTTTCCTGGTTTGATATTAAATGTGGTTTAAAATGCATAAAATGTTACACTAAAAGCGTGCGTTTTAAAATGATTAAAATGTTTCTGCTGATGAGAAAAATATAGTTTTGGTAAAAATTAGGTAATGCATTGTGCCCAGTGGGAGGGGCTTCTGGTTTGAAAGCAGGCTGCCTCAGCCTGGTCAGTCAGTGAGCTCTGGTTTACGGAGAAGGTAACACCTGAAAGTGTTTTTTTGAGCTATCGTGCTGTATTCCTCTTTTGTATTTTTCTTTTCTGAGTTGCTGGAGAACTCTACAACACTTGCAAGTTTTTCCTGTTTTGGTCAATATTGTAAATAGTTTCTCCTTGTATTTTTCCCACTTTCTCACATTTTTTGTGAGAATTTTGCTCTGCAATTTGGGAGGCCGGCTAATTAAATTACAACATCGCCGCATCTTTCGGCTACGCCTGTGTTTTTCCCTATTTTGGGGGCATTAGTGAAAGGACCCTGCGACACTCTGCATTAGTAAGTCTCAATTCAGATTCATTGTAAACAGAAGGTATGCTGGCAAAATGCATGCATACACACACACACACACACATTAAAAAAACAACAAAACAACCCACTAAGAACAACTCAAGGACACTAAGACAACCATAAACAACACTATAACTGAAGTCACTGCATAAAACACACTGGGATTACCTTTTCCTTCGCCTGTCAATCCTTTCCCTTCTTTCCCCTCTCGCTCTCTTTCTCTCTCGCTCTCTTTGTGTATCGCTCTCTCTTTCTGCCTGTGAGCATTACTGCAGTTGTTTGGCCCTACTTGCTGACTGGACAAAGCAAACTCTCACTTTCACCACAGAGGGAAGGAGACAGGGAGAGTCGAGATAACTGAAAGCCACTCCGACAACAGAAATCTCAGCCAATCCTGGACATTGTTTCTTCACCCTCACATTATTTTTTATTACTGTTGCATCAATGCATTGTCAGACCTATTTGAATAATCACCAAATTAATAAACATTCTTTCAATTTTACCTCTCATTATCATTTATTGGCTTTTCTCTGTTCAAACCCCAACATCTGTCTTTCTACATAATCCACTGAGATTATTTGTATTTTGTTTTTATTTCTATTTTGAACCTTTACATTTGATAGTCATTTTTTTTCTCAACTTAATTACAAGTCGGTTTAAATAATCTTAAACGGGGCAGCTGTGTAAATGACAGTAGGATTGAGAGAAGTCTCAGCCATGATTTCTTAAGTTTGGAACAAGATGCCCTTGGGGGCTGCCATGGGATACCAGCCGGTCCTCAGCAAATTGGAGGAAAGTTGAGGAAAATTACTGAAATAAATAAATAAATTAATTAATTAATTAATTAATTAATTAATTAATTTAAATGAAAAGAAAAATCAAATTAAAATGTTATTATTATTATTATTATTATTATTGTTGTTGTTGTTGTTGTTGTTGTTATTATTATTATTATTATTCATTGGTACAACTTGAACCTGCCACAAAGCTGCCCTGCTCCTAACTCACAAAATGGACACGTTCCTCTAAAAGAAAGAAC
>JAQLOL010000024.1:27526621-27544155 GCA_029783665.1 Naso thynnoides | reverse complement strand
AATCAAGTATCACAGTATCTTTGCACCCAAGACTTCAGTATCAATATAAGAACACTGTAGGGCAGATTGCTGATGCTTTTGATAAATTATCATAAGTAATGTGGACATTCTGACTAAGTAAATAAAAGCAAATATAAAACAACTAGAACAGTCTGGCTTGTTCAGAAAATGACCATAATGCAGTGATACAATGATATCCAAAATCATTAAGAAAGTATCCTGTCTCATGTCAACACATGGGTAAATTACTATAATTATAATAAACTGTGTGTGTGCATATTTGTGCTGTAGTGTCATGTGATAAAATGTGTGGGTATCTTTAATACATTTGATGAAAACGGGTCAATGTGAAGAAAATGTTAGATAGTAGTTGTATAGTTTCTACCTGAGACCATTTTCTCCTTCCTAATACCAATTCCGACACCCAAGTTTGTGTAGCAGCCAATACTGAGCACTGATCCCATACCAGCGCATAAAACTAACAATCCCTTTAAAATGTAAGGTGTAATCATAATTCAGCTAAATAAAAAGATTTGAATAAAACCCTATAAAACAGCAGTGCATCAGCAACTTAAAAAAACTGAAATATAGGAAAATCTGATGCCTTACACACCAATATTTTGCTGGTAGGTGGGACTTTCCAGCGTAACATATTGTCAGATAGCCGTTAATATATCTGACTGGTGTTCTCGCAGATACCAGTGCCAGCATTTTTGGCGGTATTGTCAGGGATTTTCCAATACTGGTATTGGTACCAGAGCAACTCTACAATATAGTAAACTGTTAATCACCACAGACACACAGAACCATTGTGGGTACAGCTGATCAGTGGCAACACAAGGCTAAAACTTCCAAAAAGTATTACATTTGTAATAAACCAGGTAATCCTCATTGAGATTTAAAATCCTTTTTCCAAGAGGGTCCTGGCTAAGAGAGCAGCACGGAAACTGAATACGACAAGTAGACAATACAATAAGGTCAAAACAACAACAACAACATAACTTCTCTATTATGTACCACAAAATCCTACGGACACCAAGTTGAATATCAGTATGAGGGGACGAAACTGCCTCTGAACAAATGTGAATAAAATGTCTTTGCAGTGTTGTTAGCTGTTGCTGTAATTGGTGATGAAATCGCTGAATTACATGAATAAAATGACAACAGCCTTTGCTCATTTGACTGGGCTTGAGGGTCGGAGTTAAAATCATACATGGCCTGTTTCCTGTTCAAAGCCCTCCAACATCACCAAAGACAGACACACACACACACACACACACACACACCTTGCACCACCAAACCAAAGCTAACCAAATGAACTAAACCTGCACACTGAGCTCCCTGCAGATGCTGTAGATACTTTCACATAGCCACCATATTAAAATAAACACACAAGAGTCTCAGTGCTGAAGTGAGGTGCAGTCACTCTTCAATGCAGCTCTAATCAAACACACTACATCACGGCTTGACATGCGACGGCGCATCTGCCTCTTGAGTTGCTCAAGAAAGCTACTGGCCCTGTCATATTACAGCCTGATTCTGCTGATAATCTAGATTAACGCACGTCGCCATAAAGCCGCAAAATCCCCCTCAGGATTCAGGAATGACTGATACCATGAGGGGCAGAAAAGGCAGAAGAAGTAATGTGAGGTCACACAGTCTGACCAGCGGCACACGGTAACTTTCTGCAGGAAAATGGAGCATTACTGTGGAGATTTGGACGGTAATTAGCGGTTTGCATTGAGGCACACTTTGGCACCACCGCAAACATCTGTAAATTAAAGTTATCGGTCATTAAGAAGCACTAACTGCTCCGATACAACGTGTAACAACACATCATATGTAGCCCATAGGCCGCTATTGTGCTTATTAATCAGTTTATCTTTAAATATCTGACAACCAGCTCTGCAGACACCACGAACGCTTTGCCATGCATGCATCATGTAACACATGTAGGTGAAAAAACACATGAAGCAGCGCGTCCCCCCCGTCGGATCACTGCGGTACCCTGCACCCAAATGCAGGCCAGCGTCCCTGCAAAAAAAACCGAAAAGATGCCGTGCACCTCGACTCCGCGCTTTGACACAAGGAATGACAAAATAAAACGACATCTCATGGACAAATGAATCATCCTGTCACCCTTCTACCGGCCTCACCTTCAGCTTTAGTGTCCGTTTTTTTTTTTTTTTGGGATTGGTTTCGTCCTCCTCTGTACCAAGACGTCGTTGGGCTGAATCGATGAGGAGAGCGGTTTATCAATGGAGGAGACTGAAGCTCCGCTTTTATTTCAGCGGGGTCTTTCCTCGATTAGTCCTTATTACAGGAAGAAGCGGTTCGTCAGGGTAGTTGCAGAAGAAGCCCGGGGAGTCTCGACCGCGGAAATACAACGCCTTAGCGCATGAAGAGGGCGCCGTGTCCCTGCAGCGGTGACCGCCGGCCAGGAGATGCTGTCGGTGCTGAGGATGCGAGCCGGTGGAGAGGGATGATTATATCCATAGAGGTCCCCGTTTCCACCTGACACAACCTCTCCTTCCTCCTCCTCCTCCCCCTCGCCCTCCTCCTCTTCCTCTCGTGGTGATGCTGGAGTGAAACATCAGCATTAGTGCAGCGAGCGGAGGGGGAGAGATGGAGGGGGAGACAGATAACTAATGTCACAGTTAACATTAATGATACAAGTGAGGAAACATCAACAGAGGCCAAGATTTGAAGTCACTGTCGTATTGACAACAGTGGACAAAAACAGCAATGTTAAGCAAACCGAACGTCCAACACCACCGCAAGCAATAACTAAGGTTAGCTAACGTTTGAAATATTTTCAGATTTTAATTGTTACGTTAAGTAATCGGTAATCACCGATTAATCGTAACCGCCGATTCGTTCATTTCGTTGCCAGCTAAATGTTAGCTTGGAACTGAGAGTGAAGTCGGCTAAATTACTGTTGTTACGAATAAGTTTAGCATATGGTTACCGTGGGCGTGGTCGTTGAAGCAGGTAACGGTCAACTAACCAAGCCTACTCACCTACTTAACTTAATAAATAGTCTTGGTCTGGAAGGTGTTTGAAGTCCACCTCCCGATTTTCGGGACTCCTTTCAACGAAGAAAAAAAGTGGGCGGGGCTTACATTATCCCGTTTCACCAAAGTAGTTAATTATTAACACTTTCACTAACACTTACGAGCTTCTTTTTTTTTTTTAAACGGTTTATGGTTTTAACAAATTTCAGTCAATACTAACCGTCTCTGGTATTATACAACAGTAAGTTCTAACCAAGCAATTTGATTGGACAAGAGGCGTTCCATGAGTGCGGATGAGTACAACAGAACTGGAACTTTTAACTTTTATGTATTGCTCCGCTTGACAGGTGTCTAATCACTAACTGTCGGTTGCTAGGTTACAAACTGCACCGAAAAGTCCGGCATTTTTCCGGGTTATCCTCAGAGAAGGACAAAAAGAAGGAAAGAGGCGAGTTAGAAAGAAAAGTAGTGAACTTAGAAAGTAAGCTAATGTGTAGAAATTTGTTAGCTGTATGTGTTGCTTTGCAACAGTCCTGTATTAGTCCACTCGCCGCGTTTTTCGAATAGTTCCCACGTCCAGATCTGTTTCCCCTGTAGCCCCGCCCCCGTCTGAACGGCGAAGGAGGCCCACGTTCACAAAGACTTCACCTCTGAGATGTAGAATGTATAGAAAAGAAACACACATTTCATGACTGTTGTTTTATTTTGAAAATAGGGTAACAGAGTGTAAACAATGTTTCAAGAAGGGGAAACGACTGGAGCTCAACGGATTATCTTAAAAAAGTTTTTATTTAGATGCTTGTACCTAACCAGTGTTTGTGACATTAAATGTCCTTATTAACACTAGCCTACCAAATAACTGACGAAAGAATATTATTTAAAAACTTGAATTAAAAATTAGGTTTGTGACAGAGTTTTCATTTGGAATGTTGACTTTTGGAAGAAGTGTCTTGGCTACACGTTCACAATAGGCTACACGCTCATGAAATACAATACCTGGACACATCACATTTCTCTTTGTGTTTCTGAAACAAACGTAATTAAGGGATGTTGCCACTAGAGCTCTGTTTAGTCGTTTAAAGTAAGAACTATATCAGACGATTTCTGTCCCGACAAATAGACTGGGCCTACACATTAGCTGCAATTTACTAAGAAAATCTCAAAATGTGGAAAACATGCTAAGAGCTGATAGAGAATATCAGATAGCATTCCCCACGTGTTTGATGTGAAGCTGACACATTTTTCAATTTTATAGCCTGCCGCAAACTTTTTACCCTCCAAGACACAATTCCTGTGATTTTCAGCTTGATATCTGTTAAGTCAAAGACTGTTAGATATTGTTATTATTATTATATCCATTTGTTTAGGTTGTACGTAGAGAAGCATGAGAGGGCAGTAGTGAGCAGTCAGGCAGAGATCCTGCAGGTAGAGGAAGAGAGGTGAGATGATTCGAGCCAGGTGGGCAGGTGGCCTCTTTCTTTGTGAGCTGCATGAGGCTGCTGCTGCAGAGAGGAGTGCATGAGAGCTCAGTGCCCAGTTGACCACAGAGACGCTGCTGGTATGTTACTTTTTGTTTAATCAACATTATTCGGTCAATTTACGCAGTGTTTTATGGGGCACCTGGGTTCAATGTGTAAATTTAAGAGTTCCTTAGTCTAATCTAATCTTTATTTACAGCCTGTGATTGGTTCAGTTTAAGCCTCTGGATTTATTGATTTGAAATCACTTCATAAGATGAATTTAATTGATTAATGAAATGTATGATCAGTATTTGATGATCAAGTTTGTTTAAAAAGTTAGAAATAAAAAGGTCTGAAATAAAAGTTTAATATCAGACATTTAAGAATTAAATCTTATTTAATAACAGCATGATTATTACTAAAGTTGATAAAATAGTGTTAAAAACCTGAGTAAATTCATTCTATTGTATTAAATTTCAGAATAAATATATTTAAGAACATTAAAATTTGAATAAAAATTAAAGATAGTAAATAGTATTATATTAAAAGACTCAAATAAAATAAAATTAAAATGGTTTTGCACTATCATACTATGGTTTTGTTGACTGTATTTACCTGAATTTTGTTTATTCTCTTTTTTCAAAGTCACATCATGTTTGAAAGCAATAATAAAGACATTGTGTGGAGTTGACCTGCGTCCTCTGTTGTCATCTGTGCCTACTCAAGTTTAGGCGAGCACTGGAGCTAAAAACGCACATAACTTGACAATACCATTAAATTCACTGTCAGATTGCACACACACACACACACACCCCGTGTTAATATGAAATGAAGCTCACACATCTGTCAAATTTGTACAGCTCACTTTTCTCTCTTTAACAAACAATTCCTTTTCAGCCTGATATAAATAAATTCACTCTCTATAGCAGGAGGAACGCATCCTGACAGCTGATGAAGTTACTGTCAGATTCCCCCTGTGTATAAAATAAAAACATGCTCACACACTTTTTCAAGTTTATACTACGGACTTTTTACCCTCCAGAAACATTTCTTGTGTTTCTGAGTCTTAAGGCACCAAATTAATCCTTTGTAGCCGGGGTAACGCTTCCTGACAGCTGATAAAGTTCTGTCAGATAGCGTTCTCCCGTGTTTAATATGAAAATAAGCTCAAACATCTTTAAGATTTATACTGCAAGCTTCTTACTCTCCAAGACACACTTCCTGTGACTTTCAGCCTGATATCACCACATTCCCTCCTTGTCAGCTATCATCAGAATGCGTTCCGCTGCTATTTAAGAGTGAATTTAGTGATATCAGGCTGCAAAATCACAGGAATTGTCTGTAAAAGAGTAAAAAACGAGCTGCACATTTTTATTTATCTATTTTTTAAAATTTATTTAGCCTCTGTATTTATTTTTCCTAAAAATCAGGCTGAAAATCCCAGGAATTGTTTCCTCTGGAGGGTAAAAAGTCCGTAGTATGAATTTTATCGATCTATCGATCGATCTATCGTGATTCATTTTCTGTTTTTGCACTGAAGAGCTTTAGCCCGCCTGCAACACCAAGGCAATACTGTCAATGAAAGAGAGGGAGCAGAAGAGCTAAGTGCACTGGAGCTCCCTCAAACTGAGTCTGTTTCAGAAGCCCTGGGGAGATGTATTAAAAAAAGCAGTATTAATAAAGCAAGTCGGGCAGTCTCTGTGTATTTGCCATATTACAAGTTAAACTTGCGTTTCTCAAAGAGTACTTTGACCTTTTCTCCATTTGCTGCCCAAGAGCCATCTGCCACAGTTCTACCCTGAATCATCTGTTCTTTAACACTTAGCAGTCATTTATTTTACAGGCCCGGACGAGTGTTCAAAAAAAAAGTTTCCTGTTTCAAATCTTATAATAAAGTATCATGATTTAAACTACAATCAACTTAGATAAAGGCCTATGATTGAATTTTAAATCTGAAAAAGTGAAGGCAGGACTTAAATCTTGTATGTTAATTGAAACAAATTGTCACCTCACAAAAAGACCCGGTTTGAGTCACACATTTCCAAACACTTGTAAAAGTCAAAGTGGACAAGACAAGAGACTGGTGTGAACAGCAGGACTTCCTTAAACGTGCACACAGGGGGAGGAGCCTGATCTCCACTTCCGGTTACCGAAAGGAGGCGTTCCTGCACAGGTCAAACATGATTTTTAAGTGACAGCGCCTTCTGCATCGGACGAAGTTCAAAAACCCAAGTTGCTGCCGTGTCCTGACCGTGAACGTCACTAAATCAATCCACGATGTCGGACTCCATCAAAAACGTCGCGATATTTGGAGCCACCGGGATGACCGGGCTGGCGACCCTCCCGCAAGCGGTGGCTGCAGGTGAGTAACGGAACAGAAGTTACAGCCTACGTTATGTATCGATACCTTTCGCGGGTCAAAGTGTGTACCGGGGGTCCTGATGGGTCGCGGTCGGTAATGTTGTTAACTGAGTTTTCAGCACGGAGAAAGTCACACACCTGTAGGCAAACGTCACTGCAGCTCCGCAGGTGACAGGAGCCCACTTGTCTGCCCGAGACTCACAATCAATACGTTGTTCTGCTGGGTCTGAACTAAGAACTGCTTAATAATAGTTTTACGTCAGATGGTTAATAAAAACGAAAATGATTAATAATGAAATAAAGTTTCAAACAGGCAGAGTTAAATTGTTCACGCCCTCTTCTGCGGTGGATTTAGAGTTGGGCAATAAAAACATTCTAACATCAATAACCTGATATGAGACAAATATGATTGTGCTGATTGTACAGTTTAGTTTAACTTTATGATTAGTCTTCCTCAGATCTTCCTCTTTGTATGAATATATTCTAACAGCACAGGTTGTCTTCTTTAAAACATCACACTTTACAGCTGAATATGCATGCGGAGGTATTTGGCCAGAACTGTGGAGACGTTTCATCTTGTGTAAATCCACCAGCCCTACTTCAATTTAAAAGTTTGTGGCGTGTAGGAAATGGGATCTGATTTACACACATTTCAACTTCAGTTACTTTATTTGTCCCCAGTGGGGCTATTTGTTGTGCAGGAGTGAGGGACATAAAAGCATTCAACATAGAAGTCACAAAAACACAAACACATAAGAACACTTAAGCACATTAAACACAAGTTTAAACACATAAATACATTAATGCGCAGATGGTAACAATAAATGACAGTTTAGGACAGAAGAGAGGAAAGAAAGGAGGAAAAAAAAGCAGTTCAGTTTTCACCCACTATGCTTTTTACTGGGCAGAAGTTACCCATAAAATCGTAAGTTAAGTCATAATAAAATCATGAAATCAGTTGATTCAAAAGAACAGAGGAGCACTGTGTCAGTCGCTCCTTTTTCCTGCTTAAATTGAGTACGGAGATAGCCGTATGGATAAAGGAGTGTTTGTATCTGTTGGTTTTGATTGTTGTCATGTTGAAAACTTAACACTTACTAATATATTCGTTACCTATGAACTACATTGCCACAATGCTTAAACACCAGTTTCTACACTAACTGTCTAAAGTTTTATTTTGACAAATCTTTGTGGAATTAATAATGATGGAGCAAACAAATTTGCCCAGGCAAATCACTCACGCAAACACGCTGTCATATGATTAATTTGATTTCTCAGCATTTCCTTTTTCCCTCCTCACTATGATGCAAAAAAAAACCTGTTGAGTCACGTTAGACGTTGGAGTTTAGCGTTTTGCTGAGTCACAGCAGTGACACGGAGAGCTGATAATTGAAGATGTTCACTATCTCGCCTGTACAGGAAGGGCGGGATCAACTTTATCTCCTCAGTGAAGTCATGACAAGAAGCCCGTTTGGAAAATCATGTTATCCTGTGAAATTTCAGTATCAATCCTGCCGTATTTACAACACACAGTTACAGCACTTTAACCAATCAGGTGAAAGTAAAAGTTTAAAAATAAGGGTTGCCAGTCAGGGGAAATTGTTGGTTGCCTATGTGTCACAAGATTCAAAATTCTTTCACTTCCTCCTCCACTTTTCATGACTTTTGTGAAAAATGCCTTTAGGTGCTCCAAGATGTAAAAGAGAAGTCTTATGCATTTAGGAAAAACAACCACACTGTCATCAGAATGGGTCCAATACAACTTCTTTTTAGGACAGTTATTCGATGTTTAGGAAAATCACGCTGATGATGGTGTGAGTACCAGTTTCACACGTTTCCTCTCTCAGGATACAATGTGACGGTGCTGGTGCGGGACCCGAGCAAGCTGCCTGCCGACCACAAGGCGTCCCGAGTGGAGGTGGGAGACGTGCTAAACAAAGACGATGTGAGGAGGACCATGGAAGGCCAGGACGCTGTCATCATCATCCTGGGCACCAGGAACGATCTCAGTAAGGCTCCACGTTTTGAAGAAGGACGCACAGCGAGCAAACATTAAGAGAGAAGAAAAGCCATTTTCTATCCAACACTTATATTTCTTGTATTTTTCTAGCGATAGTTTCACTCCAGAGGCAAATTTACACAGTTTGGTTTTGAATCTTCAAATCTTCTTTGAGCTTCTGGCTCTTCTCACATGTTCACACTGACTGATCACCAGACGATGTTTCATTGCACTGATTGTTAAAATTTAGATAGAATTTAGAACTGGCCATGTTCATCTTACACAAGGACTGACGTGTTTAATGGTGTAGTATTGTTAAGCGTTCACTAGAGGTCGCCGTAGCACTTTTACAACATGTAACCTGAGGTGACCTCGGCTCATTGTATTGGTATGGCACTTTCTGAATCGCACTGTATATAAAAAGGTGGGCAGGATTTACAATATGTGATTATACTAAAGCGAATGTGCAGCACCAGCATGTCCATGAATCAATAAGTCAGCTGTAGAGAAATCAACTCACACAAAAAATACATTCAAGATGGAGTAGGGAAAAAATATTATTAGTTTATCACTCAGAAGCAGAAACCTGTAATAACAAAATTCTTCAAATACACTGGAAGGTTTCAATATGAACTTTTCACATGTGTACTTCACTCTGTAATAAAAGAATTCTAAAATAAAAGTGGAATGTCAAGTAAAGTGCCAGTTTCAGGACTTTACTCGAGTACAGTTTTGTAATATTTAGTTACTTTTGAACTCATGTGTGATCTGCTCTGTGCTCGTCAGGCCCGACCACCATGATGTCTGAGGGCACCAAGAACATTATTGAAGCCATGAAGGCTCGTGGGATCAAGAAAGTGGTCGGCTGCATGTCAGGTACAACTCACTGTTAAGAGAATTATTAAGGAGTGAATTTAGTCGTCAAGGTTTGATTATGTGGCTAATCTGGATTTACAAAAAACTATATATACTTAAAATTTTTTTGCCTTGTTTCATCTTCTGTTGGCATCAGAGGAACGGTGCATCAGAAAGGGCTGGGTAAAAAAAATCCATTCATCAACACATTGCAATATATTTTTTTCCCAATTCAGTATTGATTCAGAGAATCCAGAAAATTATTTCCTTTGTAATGAAGCCCCACTCTTGTGGGGACATTGTGGGTGCTGCTGTAGTGTGATAAATGTTGTACAGAGGCCAACTAGACCAGAAGATGTCTGTCGTTTTACATTTTGGTGTCACTTTGTTCTAAACCAGTTCGGATAATACACACACTGTATTTTTTTAACAAATATCAGAAGGTACTCTAATGAATTATCTCTCTTTTTCTGTTATTATTGAGTCGATATCGAAGCATATTAGATCAATATTGAACTGAATCATTATCGAATTGTGGCCCAAAGAATCTGAATTGAATTGAATAGCCCCAGCATCAACACAACTGATAAAAACATTTCTGTGTGTGCCACTTATTGAAATCTCTTTTCTTTAGAGTGATTATGAAAACTGATTAAAATTAGAAAGAAAAAAGAAAGGAAAGGAAAGAAAAAGAATGTGAATTAAAATTTGATTTATGTGACAAACTAATGTGCAAAGGCGACAGCTGGAAGGAAACTCTGCTTTTCTCCGCTTCTCTCTCATCTCCAGTCGTTTCCTCTTCACATGAGGTTTTACGTGCCTTAATTGCATCCTTTTTTAAAACTCATCCTATTAATTATTGCATGCATCCACTGTCTTCCTGTCCGCTCATTTTCTTTTGCTTTATTCTTATCCCTCCCAGCCTTCCTGCTGTGGGATCGCTCCAAAGTTCCACCTCGTTTGGTTCCTGTGACGGAGGACCATGACAGGATGTACACAGTGCTGAAAACATCAGGGCTGGACTACGTGGCCGTCATGCCTCCTCACATTGGTGGTCAGTAGGAAGTAGAAAGTGAAAGCTTCACTCTAAACAAAAGTGGAAGAAAACTTTCAAAGAGTATTTTTAGTGTCAAAGTTTTGCTCCTGCATAAATTTGCTCCCAAACAACAGCCTTGACTGGCAGTTTATTAACTGCAGATAGACAAAACATTCATGTATTTCTCATATTTAATAAATTTTTTTGTTTCTGTCTCGCCCCTTTCAGATGAGCTTCCTCTGACAGAGAAATACATGACAGCTGAGAACATGCTGAAAGGAAGAGCCATCTCTAAACACGACCTGGGACATTTCTTCGTCAAGTGTCTGTCCACCTCAGAGTGGAACGGCAAGACGATGGGACTGTGGGGAGATTACAAGTAACCCTGAACAACAAACCACTGATGTCTTCCTGACGGTGAAAGTGTTTAAATCTCTGCCGTCGCTGATCATCTGTCTTTATTTCCATCAAACTGAAGAGAATTTTTTTATGCTGAGATTTTGAAACAAAAAGGGAAACAATCTATGTCAACTCAAAGTACAAGTGTGATTTAATAAACTATAAATGCTTTCCTGTGTTCGTCTTTATGACTGTGACTGAGCAGCTTTTGCTGCTGTTTTAATTTTGTACTAATTTCAATTTTATCATCAGCTGCCAACAGAATGCATTAAAAAAAATACCAAACCTTTTACTGGTGCTTTAGCTGTAGCTCTTTGCATTATTTCACATTAGTTCTGTCTTCGGTGTTCTTTACATAATGAGTGTTTTGTGTCCCATCGTTGAACATTTCCTCATGTGATGCTCCTGTGGCTGCTCTGATTTACAATAGGCCTGTTTTTATAATGTTCAAAATAAAAGACTTGGACAAGCGATTTTGCCAAAAGAGTTAAGTATCATGTGAATGAGCAGAGCTGTAGGCTAATTAAGTGACATTATACCGCTGAAATAATTTATGGTATTATTCTATATAGTAATTTACATTATGCTGTAAAAAAAAACAAGAAAAAAGGTAGTGGTGGAGATCAGGCGTGGATAGTGTCATCAGATATCCTTCTCAGATGCAACTTCTATTCGTCTAAAGATGTCTGATCACTTGTGTTTAAACTACAGATAAATGTAGCTTGTATGCCAGTTCGATTTCATCACTGTGTGAGGGTCAAAGTCCTATCAGGACAGGAAGCATTCTAGTGCAAAGCCTTTACTAGCCGATGTCTCTGTTCATGAGTGACGATGAGATCTTATTCTAAAATTACCTGAGTTGAAATTATTCCACAATTTAAAAAAATGACACATAAAATGAAGGTTCTTTAGTTTCTAGCTGGTAAATGAATAAATGACAAGTCAATGAAATATTAAAGAGAAAAAGACAAGATCACAGTATGGCTGCTGATTAACACTTGCCTATTTGATGCATGTTTATAAACTACATACAGTATAATACACAGGAAAGGACTTGTCAAGTTTTGCCAAGTAGAATATATTTCTCAATCCTATGAATTTCTATATTTTTGGTTACTTGTAAGCATATGAATACTTTTTTTTTTACAGTCAATTAAAGAACATTAGTTATTTATGTCTCTGTGATGGATGACAGTTTGTTCTGTTACAGGAAGCCTATATAATGAACTGTTATCCAACTTGGTTAATGCAGTGTTATTTAATTAAGACTTAGTTTTTGTCATTTGTCGTGCAGCGACTGGTCCTGTAGCCACTACTGACTTTTTTTCTTTTAGGATATTTAGCCTGAATTTTGGCATGGGAATATATTCCTCTGCGCTTTCTCTCACTTTCTCCTACAGTTCACCTCATGTGAGTTTGTCCTATGAGAAGGACACTCAGTCAGTCAGATGAGTGGCATGTGTAGCTGTTGTGCAACTCCCTCAGTTTTAACTGTCAATTCAGCCAGTGGCAAACAGTGAAATGCTGGAAACTCTGGCCTTCAGAGTAAAACCATTTTTAAAGCACAGTAAGCACAGCGCTATCCTGTTGAATGTTGAAACAACTTAAATATAATGAATTAAGTCGCTCTTTCAAGAATGAATGTTTTTCTCATTGTTAGCTTATTGAACTTGAGTTTAAGCTCCACTGGGCAGAATATGATCCATGTGCACAGTTTGGCACTAGAAGATTGTTTCCACATTTGTCTGCTGATGTTTCTCTGCGCATGCTTTAAATCTGAATCTAGCACATGCATACCTGCAGAAAACATCACAGCTAATTTGGAGAAATGGTCACAAACAACTTAAATGTGTGATGAAGAAACTTGAAGCCTTTCAACACATACAGGCTGAGAATAGATTTTACAGTGAAGTATTAGCAGACGTGTGTCCAGCAGTTACAATTTCACAGTAAAACAACATTTGCACATTCATAGATTCAATTTTTTGTGAAAGAGAGATGGTTTTCATGAGCTACTGAACTTTGTTGTGGAAATAAAACTAATTATTGTTTAAACTAAAAGGAGTAGGCTAGGCTATATGTGGGGGCTGTTCTGAATGTATTTTAATATATCTTAGGGTGAGTGGTTTGTTTAAGTGTTTGAGTGAGCAGACCAACAAAAATTGGCATTAACATAGGCCACTTAATAAAAAAATACATGTGAAATATTGCGTTAAAAATAATCTTACAACTGATGGTAAATCGCTTGTATTTTTTATTTTGAAAGGCACGACAGGAAGTAGTTCAATGTGCTTGTGTTCGTGTTTTTTCCGCCGTCCAATGCTCGGGCCGGGGAGGAGCTAAAGCTGTTTTTTCAAAGTTGACTCGCTGGTTGTTCATGTGGCGCAAGGCGAGGGTTGGAATTTTAAATCGAAACAGTCAACTTTGACATGTTGACGGTTTACGACCGTAAAAGTTGCGTCAACTGATCGATCTCCTCGCTGACGGTTCCTCAGGTAATAACTTTGTCCCTGCCTGAAATTATAACGTTAACGTTACTGATTAAGGACAACTGCACTTTTACAGTTACAATCAATAATTTTCCGATTGACGTGTAACTCAGCCTACATAGATATCCAGGCATTTTAAAAATGCTTTCCCTGTTGCGATCGTGCAGTTGTTAATTAAGTGTCTTTAATTTAACTATTTTTTAATCCGACTCTTGAGATTTATTGATCGTTTCAGTTGCTCATTATACTTTGGGAAAGTTTGGAATTTTCTTAGTGTAACTCAAATTTAAACACGAAAAAAAAAAAAACACTGAATGGAAACCGAGCTCAGTTATCGTTAACTAGTGTTTTACACACATATTGTGGAAGGCTACTCTCATTTAAATGCAATGTGCGAATAGGAATCCCTCTTCTATTGATGATGTAATCATTTAGGAATTAGTGCAATGCAAATTACATAATAACCATCTTGACAATCCGATCTGAGCTTAAACATATCGGGGCAGAGTGAATCTACAGGTCTGCATATTATGTGGTTTGCGATGCTGTTATTATATTTGAAATGTAAGTGCGTTTGATGCGGTTTTGTAATGTCCGGTTGATCTAATGGTATTCGACGTACATAAACTCCATTGCCCATGATGCCTTTCGATACATCCAACCCCCAACTGGAAACGTTTTGGCGTAAACTCAAATCACAGGCGGGAGAAGATGGAGGTAGCCGTTTAGCAAGACTGCGTTCAAAGTTTAAACCCGAACGAGTTGTTTTAAATAGTTTTTATTTAAGTATTTATTTCTGGACCAGTTGAGTTAAACTTGTGACGCTGAATCGGTGTTTTTGGTCGCACAGGAGGCAGAAAAAGCCAACGGCAACGGTTTCGACTGAACTAACGCTAACGTCCCGAAGAGAGACAGGAAGTGATTCAACAGGTCTGTTTGCCTTTGCTTTAAAACTTTTTCAATCTGGGTTAAGTCAGTGGTCTAACTAACCTTGACGTGAGCTCTCTCTCCCACACACACACACATGTTTTCGTGTCGTTAATCGAAATGCGTTTAAGTGAACTGAAGGTAATTTACGTAGGATGTTACCGTTCCTCAGTGGCCTCGCTCGACAAGTTTTCTCTCCCTCCGTACATCGGCACGATGAAACCACCAAACGTTAACGTGAAGTTACAGCCCTCGGCCCACATTTAAGCAAACTATCTGGGATAGTTTCGGAGAAACCCTGACGAATTCTTACATTAATATTAAGTAACACGGTCCTGATATTATATGGTATTATCATGATGTTATATTGGTGTCGGAACAGCAACCTTAACGTTTTTCCAAATGGAGGCATTTCCTTTTCTGTCATAAAAATATTTTTGCCAAATCACAAACTCACTGGACATTTAAATATTTACCGCTCCCTTCTCTATCTGGCACAGTGTATGTCTGTAATTTTCAGTTTTTGTGATTATTGGGAAGACGCTACGACAACAAGACAAACGTTTACGACAGTTCGTCAGAGTCCAGAGTGATATTTTTATAAATAGGACATATTAGTGATTAAATCAGGAAAGCAAATTCTCCTGATACTGAGAAGTTTTTGTTGTAGATACTTCTACCATTGACTGAGCGGCTTCCTGTTCTTCACAGGTTTTATTGAAATTATGTATTACCACATCAATATTTTGATGTTGTTCTATTTTTCTTTTGTACTATGAGAGTTTTTAAATCTAAAGACTGTCTTTACAAAGGACAAATCTGAGAAATTAGGCTACAAAATGTTAGCAGTAGATAATTTTTAGCAGCAACACTGGTGAACTTAACGGTTTATGCCTTCCTCCACAGTTTAAAGATGATCATGAAGGGGCAGAAGCGCAAACTTCAACCGGAGGATGAGGCCGTTTCAGACAGAGGCAGTCCTTTCTGGGAGAGCCAGCGCCAGTTTGTGTTCTCAGTTTCCCTGAACAAGTACCAGCGTGGCCAGGAACTACCTGAACCCAGCCTGCGGCGCTCTGTTCTGATAGCCAACACGCTGCGGCAGGTCAGCCTGGAGGCTTGTACTGCGCCCTCCGTGGACAGGGAGGTGTCACAACCACCTTGTGGCTCTTCTTCTGAACTCCACGATAGTATTTTTACTGGAGTTGCTGCAGCAAGACATCACTCCTCAGTGACATTTGCTAACAGTCACTCGGCTCTTGCCAGCTGCCCTCTGGTTTCTTTTAATTATGTCTCAAATGGTGCTGCGAGTAGGTCTACAGAAAGCTGTCACTCGAGTGCGTCAAATGTCTCTCTGTCTGTAAAAGATGAAGATGAGGACTGGGAATCAATGTCCATGGACCCCGATTTCTCCCTTTCAGCTGCCATCTCCTCCATCCTCACTGCACTGGACACTTCCATTGATGGGAGCCCACAGGCAGCTCCAAGGACACCTCTCAGGTCCCTGGAAAACCTGTCAGGGCCTTCTGAGGGAGGGGTTGCATGGATGAAACAGGGAGTCAGAGGTTACGGCGGAAGCTTGGAGCAGCAGGAAGAGTGCCGGGCACAGAGCAGCATGGAGGTGATGAGGTCTAGCTACCTCAGTGATCTCACTGTGGAGGATCTGTTCCAGGATATAGACACATCCCTGCTGGAGAGGGACATGAGTGTGCTGGGGCTCAGAGGTGTTGGAGGTGGATACACCGCTGGGGAGGACCTGTTGCGGTACCTGCCACCCTTGTCCCCCTCCTCCATCTCTTCCTTCTCCCTCTCTGCCAACCAGAATCTGAAGTGCCTGCCTTCATTCTCCTCATTCAGCCCAGTGTCCTCCTCATCCTCGTCTTCACCCTTTTCTAGTCAGGATCATATGAGAGAAGGACTTGAGCTGGATCATCTGATGGAGATTCTTGTGGAATCCTGAAATTCTCGTCGCCATCATACTGTGAAAAATTCATTTAAACAGGAAGTAAACTGAAAAAGCGTATGCTGATTTAAAAAAAAAACAAACAAAAACTGACGACAAAGGGCAGGATTGTCAGACACAATGAATATGTTCTTTGTTTTTATATATTGCTTGAAAACGTGTATTATGGGCTTTATAATGTAACAGTGCTCTTGAATTTTGAAATGGTTGATGTCTAAGACAGAAAATGCACCACAGGCGGGCTCGCGCGAGGAGCCGCCGTGATGCATGTGGTAGCATTTTGTGCAACATAAAGCGTTTGTCTGTGGGGAAAAAATGGTCAAGTCACGTTAAAAACTCTGTATGTAGTGAGACAAATGAGGCTGTGGGGCCTTTTTCCTTCATGGCTCAGTCTTGAGTCAGTGCAGTTTATAGTGTGACTCAGCTAATGTGGGAACAAGGGAGGGAGATGCCTGATCAGACAGCAGGATTTATTCCACAGATGGGAAGTTTTCAAGTATTTGCTCTTAGTGGACACTAGAGGGAGTGGAGAGAAAACATCTTGTGTAGTGTTGCTCCAAAATGTGTCACATCCATCGCAGCCTCGAGTAATCCTGTGTTCATACTGAACATCCTGGTTTCTTTTGGAATAAGAAAAGAGGAGCAGCCGGTCTTGCGCTGGCAGCGTTTCATGCAGTGGACTGAATACTTGGGCCCCACATGGGATATTACAAGTGTAAAATGTTAATGTAAGTTCGGACAGAATGTGATTTTGCTGGTGTTAGGAGGTGAATAGATGAAACACTAATGTTATAGTTCAGATCTTCCGTGAAGAAATCCTTTAACCTTATTTTCATCATTGAGTCACAACAGGTGCTACGAAATCAGGTCGGGATTTCAAACAGGAAAATGTGCTTTTCGGTCATCGAAATCTTTTGCATATTTATGATATTAGGTTTAGCCTGAAGAAATCTTCATGAAGCAGAATTTTGATCAATCTCTCCATTTGTCGTCCTTTTATTTTGATAACGAGCATGTTATAGGTACAGAACTAC
>JAQLOL010000024.1:27502916-27526420 GCA_029783665.1 Naso thynnoides | reverse complement strand
GCTCAAATGCATTGGCTGATTCATATCTATTGTTGGCCTGATTTCCCGATAGGCAGTGCTTAATTTGTAAATCAGAAGGTGCCGGAATGCAAAGTGCATGTGAGAGTGGTGGGATGAGGGGGCGAGCGCAGGTGCTGAAACGATGCCGAAAACACACGCAAATGTCCACTTACTATTTTGTGGGGCTTACACAGGCCTCAATTTCAAAGGATTTACATGATCAAAATGTTATGGCATTATTGTATGATTACTTTAACTACCTATGCAAATGCCCACATCACCTCATGTGGGGCTTATAGCAGCAATTAATTTTTCAACAGGTCTAACATATACAATAAGACAGTAGCTAATACAAAAAAATCAAACAATATTTCTAAAATTTAGGAAATTTTGTCCCGCGTATTTGGCTCTTAACAAGGGAAATATGTGTCACCTGCAAGGGAGCGTTCTTTGGCTCTTAATTGGTTCTATGGTTCCACCTTGTGGCTGAATTAATGTATTGCTTTGGTTCTTATCTCTGGGATAATAGCAGTACACTTGTCAGAATTCACACATTACTAATGAAGATAAAAGTGCATAATTATATTACAAACAGGCCTGTTTAATTTCCAATTAAAGATCGCTTTCGTTTACTTGATCTTTACAATATGAAAGTGTCTTTTGAGGGTCCAGTGTGTTAGATTTAGGGCAATCTATTTGGCATCTGGAAATGTAGCTGGGTCATTCCTAGCATTCAGTGCCATTTGAGTCCCCATGACATAATATGGTATAATGAAATCATGGAAAATTTTACACTTTTTTTAATATAAGTAGTTAGCAGCGATTGACAGGCCAGGTGCTGATCCTGTAATTACGAGATCTTTTCTCATGCTTACAAGATGTTTTCTCGACATTACAAGATAGGGGCTTTAATTTTTTTTATTCAGTGAAGTGCTTCTGCAGACTTATCGGGGAACTCCACCAGTTTTCATGTAGATGTCTAATCGGTGTTGATGGTAATAGTCAATTGAAGCAAGCAGTTTATCCAATGACAGGGAAAGCTGAGTTTTCTGAGCTGCTCACACAGCCATTCTTGCAGTGAACGCATGTACCAGGATGCATTGTGCACAAGCTCCTAAAGTTGTGAACGCAGCTCAGTGTACAGAACAGTACTTTTGCACAAGCTGTAAAATAATCACATTGTTCATAGAACAGATGCAAGAAGCGTTTAAATGGAGCTAACCGCTACACCTGCAGCTCTGTGGTGTGTGCCCAGGGATATAGCTGCAAAGTTATCACATAGATGTCAAATACAGCCCTGGATTTTCGGGGCCTTTTTCCAAAGTGTTTGTTAACTTTGAAATGAGGGAAACTCAGGGTTTTCTGTTTCAGAAAAGGAGGTAACACAAACCCAAGAAGGAAAGGTAACTCCAGCCTTTTTCAGAGAGGGGGGTAACTTTGGCTCTGAGTAAGTTACCATGGTAACTAAGGCTGTGAAACTAACCTGGCCAGAAGCAGGTGTTCTTCAATAGAGCTTAATTTTCTCTGTCTCCTTCATCTTAACAGAGCCAGAGATGCTGATTCATACCCTCATTCATTCAATTGATACTAAAGCACATTAATTTGCAAAATTTTGTCTCTTTAAACATTGTAATTGCCGTCGACTTTTCCATTTTCCAACACGACTGCTTGCAGTTAGACATTTAAATTGTTTTGGACACAAAAGACACTGATAAGTCGACAGTAAACTGTTTTGAGATCAGTCACAATGAAGAAACATTTCTATTATGTTATCAAATCATTATGTGAATATTTGTAAGTGATTAAGGTGATTTTGACGCAGCTGAAAAGACTTAAAGGCTGTTTGTCTGGACTGAATGCAGTTTAAATTGAGTTTTTTTGATGTGTTTCAAGAGTTTCAGTGAATTGAGTTTAAGCTGCCAAACATTAAAATGTCACTGTTATAGAAGCCAACTGTTAACATACTCACATTTCTATTAAAAGGAGCAGTGTATAACACTTAAAAACAACCTTATGATCATTGTATATACACAGGTGAAAGGCCTTCACTGCTTTCCTCGTGGTGCTAGAATGTGGCTTGCCAAAATAATTGTAATGTAGTAGAAACAAAATTCAAAATGGGTGTGAAGAACAGTTAGACAAGTTACTGTAACAAGAGAATTTTGTAATGATTTAGAACACACTGAAACAATTTACTTTGGCTTTTGGGCCTCAAACACACGTTCTTGAAGCATGCTGGGAAACTCCACTCACTTACTCCCAAAAGCCACAATATCTCCTCTGTTTGATCCACATTTTGATTTTTAGTTAAGACCAGTTGCTTCTTCTTGCTGTCAGGTGAAAGCTGAATAAATATGGACTATTTAAAAATTTCATATTGACTAAAATACAGTAGAATTCCAGCTCTGTCATCCATTAAGGAAATTCAAGTCTTGTAAATGATGAATGTTGGTTATGTCAAGTTAAATAATAGTGTTAACTTACTGACTCCTTTCTCCACTCCCATTTTTCAAGCTAAATTTCATGGTTCACACTTACATACAGTACATTCATATTTCTAACTCCGCTGGACTTTATTTACCCGTTGCCATGGCAAATTATAGTAACACACCTCCATTGATGAGGTCTTTTTGCCACCCATACTGTCAGCTCGATGAATCTACTCAGAATTGATTGAACTAACTGATCCACTGTTCTGGAACTAAAAAAACTCTCAAATTCTCATCTCAGGCTCAGTCAAGTCAAACTTCAGGGGTAGTTTCAGGCTACATTAAGCCCCCTTTTTCAGACAGGGCCCTGCAGTGTGAGCGGGAAGACGGCATAAACAGTTTGTAGTTCTTTCTGGGACCAGCGATGTTGCTGGTTCCAGAAAGAGAAAGAAATTTTGAAGCTGCGTCCCAGAGAACATCAAGAAGAATATGGTTGGATCTCGCATTATATTCCTAATTTGGACAGATAGAGATAAGGTTGAAAGCTTAAGTAATGTTATTGTTACGTGAGCAAGATTCAAAGTTAAAGTAACTACAAAGAACTTTCATTTTTTGTTGATTCTAGTGGCCCCTTTGTGAAGCGCTTATTGTAAAGATCTTTGGTAGGGTGGTGCCAGGCAGGCAGGACTCGGCATAACACCGGCAGCGTGTGCATTTGTTTTTTAAGGTGAGTGAAAGAGAGACCGCAGGATGGATCATAATGAGGTAATGTATTTATATGTGACTTAAAAAAAAATACGTTCAAAGCCAGTTGTATGGCAGTATTATAACCTGAAACTCATTACCTGTATTTTCTGTAGGCTAACAACAGAGCAATTTGCATTGACATAACATGCTAAGGTGTAAATGAACTGCCATAGGCATAGAATATAATTACGTTATTGTCACTGCACAGAAAAACATTTGAAAAAAAAAAAGTTTCGTCAGAGTTCACAGGGGTTCGAACCCGATCACAGTTATTAATAGTAACTACATAAAAATAGCTTTCTTTTTGCTGAGGGTCTTTACCGTTACAGGAAATTTATAATCATCAGAGGAATCATGAGACTGTTTCATAAATACTTAAAAGTTCCTCAGTCACTTTAATTATTATTGCATAGGCTACACTTTGAAAACAGAAATATAGTGCAGTAGCCAGTAGCCTTACAAAAAGACCAGCTAGCTGTCCTGCCATATTATTGTAACATTACCCAAATCAATAAATATATTTGCAAATGAGTCAAGGAGGAAAAAGTTTATACCGCTTGTTACAGTCTCCATGGCGAGAAGATGAGGCACTAAAGAATAGTGTCCAGCTAATTTATTTGATGAGGATTTGACCGGATGCAGGCACAGGTGGAGCTTGTTTCTTGTTTGTTACTTTAGAACAATGAACAGACAGTTCGACTGGAACTACTTACCAGATGTCCTCAATCAGGAATTAATTGACACCCTGCAGCCAATCAGAGTATTTACCCAGATATCAGTATAATGGCGTTGCATATCACCATAGGTATGCAAGTCTGCCCAGGTACAAAACACCTGATGAAAACTTTAAAACTACACAGGATGAAGCCTACAAATTGATTTATTCTCATTTAAGATGAGGGACCATAGTTAACAAACAAGACAATACAGAACAAAACTGTTTAATTCATGGTTGTCCAATTTGAAAATGTTAAATTGATATTACTAAACTACAACATACAACATTTTTACAGCATCAGGATATAACAAATCTCTTTATTCAACTACAGCTTTGATGGTAAAACAAAATTATCTGATGTGAGCATTAAAGTGCATTCAAATATTCATTATATTGAATTAAACTCCCACATTATAAACCACACAGGACAAGTTTGACAATCAAGAACATGAAACATTTCTATTTACTGTCAATTTTAATTTTTTCTTTCCCTCAGTCCCTCTATTCCAATTCTTTGAACCGGTTTGTTGCTGCCCTAGAGGTGTGTGAACATGTTGTGCTTCATACATTCAGCCACTAGGGGGAAGTACCATCAAAGAGAACAGTTACTCTTTTAACCAGGAAAGCTTATCAAATATGAAACACGTTCATGTTAGCAACCCCATGTGTGAATGCTAGGTGCTCATCCACTTTGACCTTTATTTAAGGAAGTGATCTGAAGGTCTAACAGATTCACTTGTCAATTCGCTGCAGCTGTGATCATGAAGGTGAAGATGCATACAAGTGAGGCAAAAATAAGAGTGTAGTAAACACTGATCTTGGTGATAAGTATGACTGTGCAGTCTGGTCAATAATCTGGAGATGCTTTGGCCATGATGTGAAAAAAAGGAGGAGCTAAACAATGCACCCAGTTAAAAAACAACAACGAAGGTGTGAAAGATTACTGTAAGGCTGAAATGGCAAGTTCCTCACAGCTTGTATTTGTCAGCCAGATTAGGTTTCAGCACAGTGTACAATATTTGTTTGTGGCACAAACAATGTGACAAAAATACATGCAAACATAAACAACAGTGATCTGAAAACAATCCACCACAGATCACAGCCCTGAGCCCTTCATACAGTATGCTTTACAACACAAGTGCCAACCCTGCACAGTGAACGCCTCACAGTCACACCAGTGTTGAGGGGGACCATCTGGCCCTTTCAGCACAGGTGTGCTGTAGTCAAGTAGAACAGTCCTTTCACATAGGCAGAAACTGGGTTAGCAACTGCTTAAGAAGTGTTTGGCGGTCCTTTCACAAAGAATGAATCTCAAAACTGATCTCATCTCCTCATTACTGTTACGCCTGCTCCTTTGGATCATTTTAACAAGGAGACTAGAAGACTGGATGAAAAACTGCAGACAAGTTTTCAGATTCAGCCTCGCCTGGGTGTTTTTTAATCACTGGTTCAAGCACAAGGGGTCGCCAGAGGTAGAGTTTCTGTTCTTCTCACAGCTCAGCCGCTGTTGATAGTGTTGTATGAGGGCTGTGATCCCGGCTCAAGGGGTTTGCTGGCTGCTTTCTCCTTCTGGTTAGGCTTCCGAGCTTTCTGTTTGTTCTCTATTATGGCCTCTCTGTCTTCCTCTAGGTCTGACTCCTCACAGCGTGGCAGCTGCAGGTAGGTGGTGAGGCCATGTAGGTCAGACATTTTGTGGAAGGAGCGCAGCAGCAGGTACATCATCATCAGACCCACGAACAGATAGACTGCAGGGGAAGGGCAGAAACAACAGCATAATGAGCAAATATACTTCCCAAAAGTCATGACGTGAAGAGGTCAACATCCAGGTAAGCTGTGAATGAACAAAACTGGCCAGCAGAATTAGAGAAGACGTTTCAAGACTTCAACAACTGGACTCTTTTACAACTTTTGAGTACTGTCTATTAATAGAAAAGTTGTATCTCCATTTTTATCCTGTCTCCTAAAACCATTGGCATAGATAAAAACACAAGCTGAAAATAACTGGGTAGAACAGACTGAACTCCTTTGGGTAGAGTCAAAGTATGATTTTAAACCTCTGTCAGCTGAAAAGTCAAACAGCGACAGATTGCAGAGAATCTGTGATGAACTTTAATTAAATCATATCCAAAGCCAGATCTTGTGTTTATTTAGCTATCTGTGGAGACAGTGCCACTGGTTCAGTTTTTTTTCCCTTTTTTTAAAAAAACATGACTTAGACCTTTAGTTTCAAGTTTGCATAAGTGGCACAGGCCATTTTGTGAGCCATTTAGAGACCACATACATCAGCTTTAAGGCTGCACTGTGCCTGCCACGTGTGCACCCACAGAGCTCCCTCTGACCACACCCAGCAGAAATGTGAAGGTTTTAACTCGACCAGTGCAGAGAAGCAACGTTTTTCAGCTCAGTCATAGGTTACCTCTGATTTGACATAACAGACTGATCTGTTTTATGACTGCTCAAGGTCTGAAAATGTGGACAGTAAAGATTCAAGAAATAAATAATAACAATATGAACGCTGACATAAACTGGACTGTGGACACAGAAAACTATTCCAGTGAAATCATTTCAGCAGAAAGGAGAACAACCATTGTTGGCAAAGATAAAAAAAAAATAAAATGTGCTCGGCATTTATTATTTCTGCTCTGATTCTTGTGTTTGCCTTAAAGACACAGTTTCTTCTGTCACATGTGCACTAAAGTGCCCCAAATAACCACAGAGTTCAGGTCCTGGACAATGGTCACTACTATAGAAGTAGGCCAACTCTTCCAGAAAAACAGTGTAGGATTACAGAGGCCTCTCAGCTGCACAACTTTACAGTCACTGTGAGGAGAGTGGAGTAAGTAGTGCAGGTCAGTGATGACTCATCATGTGTCATTATCTCTGGTCCTTCATGTTTTCAGTCTGCAGGTTTTAGGAAGCCAAAGTTAGGACCATTTTAAGCAATCTACCTGAATTAAAAAAAACAACAGATTAAGATTATTCTGCCTTATTTTAAATTTAATAAATTACTGGGCTTGGATCAAAAAGTAAACTTGCAAGCTTAAATCATTTCAATTCAACCTGCAAAGCACTTGTAATGGTGAAAAACTTGAGAGCTTGAAAGGACTTTGACTGTCCAAACTTCGAACTACTGTTCCAAAATATTTGCACTAAAAATGCTGTGCTGTTGTGAAAAAGAGTTAAAACAGCAGTTTTAAGATTTGCTCTGTCAGCAATATGTTGAGGGAGTTTCAAATGTTAGTGCATTACATGATGAAAGGATCGATACACACTGCATATGATAATCTATAGAATTTGGTTAAATAAAGAGAGTTTCACTGCAAAGTTTGATCCACTTCGCTGCAGCTGTGTCTGTTAACAGCATGATGGCTGGTAATAAGGCACAAGTCTTGTGTAAAAAATGCTCAAAATGAGAGTCACCTTAGAGCCTTTACTTCCAGCACATGCACTTATATAGAATAAATTCCATCCACAATTTCAGTTTGTCATTGATCACATTTGCTCATGAACTCCTCGGTTATCTCAGGAAACTTTCACAAACATGTAGAAATATTTGTCCCTCTCAGAATACAAATGATTGTTGCTCCCACTGCTGGTTGATGGATTAACTAAACACTGAAGGTCCTGGGTCTTATTTTCATTTTTTGCATATTTGCAATACTGCACACAGCTCTTCAGCTTTGGTAAAAGCAACAGTTTCAGAAGACGTCACATCATCAGGCTGTGAGAACAGAGCACTTGCTCACTAATCCTCCTCAGAACCTGCAGGGAAAGTTTGGGCTAATCTGACTCGACCCGACCTACATCGTCATCATCATCATTATATAATACAGCCTGCAGGACGAGGAAACAACACAGCTTCTCCGTGTGAACTGAAGTAAAGTCAAAGGGATTAGCTGAGGACATGGAGGAAAACACAGCAACTTTCACCCGAGTCCCTCTGAGCGTGAAATCAGACGTTAAATCCTGCTAATTTAAAACAACTGGGGGAAGAAAGTGAATATCAGCAACAAGATTCTGAACAAAAATTATTTTACAGTAAAGTATTTTATCAAGGTTAGAGAACGAGTAAAAACTGAGCAAAAGATCATGTAAAAAGGAGAATTCCCAAATTTCAAACACTCATCTGAACACTAGTGCTGACTGCCTGATATTCACTGTACAGCTCTCTGACTGAGACCACAGGAACAAAACAACAGCACGGCCACTTTTAGACAAAAAGGTCATTCTAACCCTGATTCACTTAGAGAGAAAACACCCACGCAGAGACAGATAAGCGCCACCATGAAAATAACTTTCATCATGTGACCATGGTGTCTCAAGCTAAACAAGAACAAAGAACCACTGGACTCCAATACAAGGCTTTAAGTAGAAGCACATTCACATTTAACATCTGAACCACATTATTGGAAATGCATCAACAGGAGAGTTTTCTGTCCACACTGTTCTGAACCAGCAGCTCTTTAGGTTGCTTTGTCGGTCGGTAGGGATGGGCAATATCGCATCATTAGTGATATACCAAGAAAAAAACTTCCCACGATGGGACTTGGTCATTTTGCGATAATAACGATAAATTCTAGTTGATGATCGCTTCTCTCGCTCTCCTCTAATGCTCTCAAACAGCATACAGCTCAATCCTCCGCCCGTCCAGAAAACTCTCCTGGCACATGCGTGTTTTGTGTCAGTAAGCAGAGGCAAGAGAGGGCAGAGAGAGACAGGAGACAGCATAAAGTGTTGCTGCTGCTCACTCCGTGTTTACTTATTATTTGTTAGGCTTTCCTTACTAATGCACTGCTTCGTTTCTGCCATCCACTTTACTGCTGCTGTTCAGAGCAACTTCTCCGCTGTCGGAGTATAAGGAGTGTAAGGATCATATTATTTTATTGTGTAATGGGAGGGAACCAACATTACAACGCTCTTAATGTTAACACCCAAAGTTATGTCGTCAACTACATTAGTGGGCTATGAATATTATGTCGTCACTCCGTTAATCGTGTCGGTACTTTTTGAAATAAATGCATAAGAGGATCGGGATACTGTTGTGTGTCGTTTTCAAAAAAATACTCGTGGCTGTTACCTCAGTGTGTGTCTTGTGCGTGAGAGAGGGGAGGGATGAAACAAAGTAAACTTGTGTGACAGCGCTGAGCATGAGCTTAATAACTACAACAGGCTCATCTTACCAACTAACGTTACAGAGCAACTTTAACATTTACTGAATGCCCCTCTGACTGTTTTGACCCAAACTTTTGTTATTGTTATTGCCATATGAATCATCATTGTGTACTGTTTTGAAGCACAGCAGCACATTTACATGTAATTGGTGTAGTTTAGGTGCCCATTTGAAAAACTTTACATGGCTGAAAAGATGGTGTTGCACGGTACTTTTTTTTTTTTTTTTTGACTTTTAGTCCATACCGCCCATCCCTATTGATTGGTTGGTCCACA
This sequence comes from Naso thynnoides, assembly GCA_029783665.1. Classification (NCBI taxonomy): domain Eukaryota; kingdom Metazoa; phylum Chordata; class Actinopteri; order Acanthuriformes; family Acanthuridae; genus Naso; species Naso thynnoides. The sequence goes on along the minus strand of JAQLOL010000024.1, from coordinate 27,517,081 downwards.
AAAATTTCCCACTCTTTTGTGGTCACAGTCTTGCCTTAGGAGGCGGAAATTTGGCATGGAGGTCAAGTGTGTGTGAGTGTGTGTGTGTGATGGTGTGTGTTTGTGTTTATATCAAATAGCTGGAAGGGGGCGTGGTGATGGGAGTGGCCTATTGCAAAAAAGTTGTAACTCCCTAATGGGTTCACAGAGTTACACAAGGTTTGGTGGAAAAGTTGGTCATGAGCCAAAGGACAGCTGATTAACACTTTAGGACAACTGGCAAAAAGGCACAGAGCTTCTAAACGAATTTGAATGTAACAAAGCCAAATTTTGTGGAAAAATACACAAACATACTTTTATTGGTCGTGGCTTGCCCCGTCCTTACACATTGACCCCAACCCCTCTATAATTCATCAACTGTTTGCCATAATCTCTACACTCTTCTGGGAGGCATCATTGCAGACAGTAATTTTTATTTCCTCATTTTCCTTTCTTATATTGCAAAGAAAGGATTTAACATTCAAACAACTACATATTATTGTGAATCCCAAAATTTTTGCTGCTGCTTGCAGCTGTTGTGAATTTGTGTTTGTTTTACTGAATAATATCACAACAGTTTATTCTGCTGCTTGTTTACCAATTTTGACAAAAACAGATCTATTAAAATGCCAGTTTCTAGATGTATTTTTGCAGTGGGGAGTCAGCTATCAAGATAAATCGCTGGGAAAAGGAAAAAAAAAGATGGCTCACATGATGTTGCCAAAATTGTGATAAAATCAGCTCTCAGTGAAGTTTTAAGTTTTATTTATTTATCAAGTTTTATTCATGACACATTAAGACACTTTGACTTCTCTCCTGAATCTCTAATTGGTGTTACCACAGACTAAGCGACAACAGACAAAATTAAACACAAAGTCAGCAGGAATAAAGATGCGGATTTCTTTTTTTAAAAAACATTTGTTGCTTTTCTTATTTATATCTTATTCTTAACTGAATTATTTGGGTTTGGAACTGTTGATTGAACAGAAGAAGACATTCACAGATGACAATTTGGTCACTTTGTGTAATTTTAGACCATGTGGTGGGTGCTTTTGCTATGACTCTCTCCAGGTTTTTGAAGCCAATTTAAAGCAAATATCTATCAGCTGCTTCTTCCTCCCACCTGTTCAGCTTCTTCTCACAAACCAGGAAGACAAAACGATCATTTAGCTAATGCCAATGTCTTCCTATTAAGTGGCAGTTTACACAGCCCAAGTTTTCGCAGCAAACAAAACACTTAGTTGCGGTTCGGCCTTCCTTTTACGTGACAACAGTGTGCTGTCGCCTCTAAAACCACAAACATTTGAAACCGGGTTCCAGAGTGGAATCTTTTGAAATTGCAGCCTTCTTTCCAGCTGTGTAAACTGGCAAGCAGAGTGCATGTGATTGCAGTGACAACACTAATGCTAATGCTAACTTAAATCAATGCGTTCGGCTCTAGCCACTACCAAACTCTGATTTAACACTCCGCAGCGCACCAAAAGCAAGTCTAATATGGTGATAGTCCACTGAGGCAAATTCAAGCGTTCGCAGGATAATTTGAGAGGTCAATCTATGACTGAATTTTTTAAATTTGTGGCTGCTTAAGGCTTAGGGGCAACAGGAGGTCAACAACTTCTGACGGTATTTCATTACAAACTTACAGCGCCAACTAATGGCCTGACATGCACACTACAGTACATTCGGTTGTTTGTATAAACGCTGACATATTTTGAAGACGCAAAGGAAAGACCTTTCTGTTATCAGAAGGGCTGCTCTTGTGCAAACATGGCCTAAGATTTTGTGTTAAAGCAGTTTTTTAAGGACACTGCACCTCCCCCCTGTTTTGCATAATAACAAAAAGCTGCTCTGTCTTTGTCTATTCAAGAGAACATGAGGAAATGTCTTCTGTAGCAGAGTGAAGAGAATCTTCTGGTGACATTAATGTGATCATCTGTCATCTTAAGCTTTGCATGTCTAAAACCTCTGCACTGTTGGGTCAGACCTGCTCTCATCTGCAGCTCTGCAGGCATGTGGCAGCTTTGTGTCATCCTCACAGTAATAAAAAAGTTCATAGCACTCAATGTGTGTCATGTGACTCCTGTGAACTTTTTTTCACAAGTAAAGTAAGTCTGTAATGATATTCTTACTCATGAGTGCAGTGAAAGTAATGAGAGTGTGTAAATGTGCAAACATTATAATAACACTTTGTGTAGTCAAACTGGCTTTTGAAAGACATTAACCCTGCAGGTTTGTCTACATGTTCATTACTAGTCAATTAATAACATCTGTTTTTTTTACAGATTAATCAGCTAAATAAATAAAATAAAGCAGAGGTAATAGCTTCAACTTCACCACCTCAGCCAGGGGCAAACCGTTGCAAATAAGCATTTTTTAAATTTTCATGCGGGAAAGGTCGTGTTTCTTATTGCACCCGCAAAGGTACAGATACAGTTTCTTTGTTCCTCACAGCGGAGATGTTAAGTAACATCTGGAGCAGGAGGTCAGGGCATAAAACTAACAATCACATGTCTGACCTGGGTGTTAAAAGCAACCTGGTTAAAGAGGCCAGGCTCCGAGCAGTTGTTTCCCCTTCATCAAGCTAACAGCTGTGTGGTGTACTTTTGTTCTGCTTACTTGTATCTATTTACTCTGTAATATTACACAAGATATGAGCTCTGCTCTCAACAGTTCATGTGCACTGAACTATTGCTGGGAAGGCAGTGAAGGCGAAAGCAGGGCACTAGTCAGCATTTTCAACATGTCTATGAAAAATTCCATGTGTGACTGAGACTCTGCACCAATTCATTTGTGTTAACTAAGCTCAGTAAACAGCTGCTCATATGAACAACACTGTGTCATGTCCTGTGATGAGACTACACCTTCTTATCAAACATTTACTGCTGACGTTCCAGCCTTAAAGATGGAAGTGCGCTGTTGACTGTGTGACTGCAAAAACATTCAGACGTAACTCTGAATGAGAACGACATCAGAGGCAAATATGACAAGATATAGTGATAAAACCCATGACGTAATTAGAAACATAGGCTGCAGTGGTTTTTTTGTATTAAAATACATATAAAAAGACAAGCAAGCGGACCCAACTAACACGAGAAGAGCGACACACTGCCAGTTGAGTTAGAGCTCTATCACCATATGAGAGATGAACTGTTTGCTCAACTTTAAAAGGTCAGATATGATATATAGATGTTGTGTTCTAACAGACTGGGACTGCATTTGGTGTCTCCTAGGGACCTAATAACAACTGCACTCACCCATGACAGAGACCTGGTACAGCGGCCTGTACTTCTGCATCGGCTGCGTACCCGGAACAAAGTCTCCCAGTCCAATGGTGCAGAGTGAAATGAAACTGAAGTAGATCCCATCCAAGAATGACCAGGACATCTCTAGCTGGCTGAACACGGCCGCCGGTGCCACAAAGAAGCACAACACCACCAGAACCAGCAGCAGCAGGAAGTGGACGATGGAGGCTGGCCGTGGCTCCATGCCCGAACGCTGCAGGAGGCCAACGGGGGCGAGGACCAGAGGGTACATGAGCCTCTGGACACAGGCAGTGAGCACCAGCATGGTGAAGGGGACTCCTATGAGGGCGTAGACGATGGAGAAGGCCTTTCCAGTGTCAGACAGAGGAGTGGTGTGACCGTAACCTGGCGAGTAAGGAAGAAGACAGAAATAACTCAAAAACTCATCTTTTCTAAAGAATATTTTAAATCAAATTTAATCTTTCGAGTATTTTAATTGTATTCTTGATTCTCTACATGTGTATTGCATTCAGAACACACACAGAAGGATGTTTAATAAAAAAGCTATGAAACTGGAGAGTGTCTTGAAACTAATAACTGTACAAAAAAATTGTGCTTTTTGGTGAAGAATATCAGAAAATCTTGAGAAAACAGGAAAAAGAAACCAAGGCATTCATCTTTAGAAAAAAGGGGTTAAAATGCCCTCATTAAATGGGCAGGTTCTAGAAGTACAACATAATTAAAAACAGTAACGCAGATGCGTTTCAGTGTTCAGCCTCAATAAAAGGCATTTTAACTCCTTTTTCTGAAGATGAGTGCATGGGTTTCTTTTTCCTGTTTTCTCAAAATACAGAAGGATGTCTTTGTTAGGGTTTAAAACTTTCTCTCACTGCAGAGGAAAAATACAAAAACCAAAAACCAACCTTAAATTTTTATGTGTGCCTCAAGGCGAGATCTACAGTACAGTCAATATCTCCCAGCTATGCGGGGCCGGGAGGCTGAAGGTTCCCCACCCTTGTTCTACAAAGTACAGTTAAAAACATCTTCCATTTGTGCAAAAAATAAAAAAGTGTTTGTACAAGAAAAACATATCATTATATTTTATGTACTTCTTTGCACGTGTGGTTAAAAAAGTTCCTGTTTATTTGGTCTAGTTAAAGTGAAATTGCTCTTCTGAGGAGGCTACTTTCCCTCCAGCTGTTACTGCATTAGATGCTCCACGAGGCTACTTCACAAAAACCTTAAAAAGGCTCCAAAATATTTACTTTAAGTGAACACAATAACAGAGCTGCAGTTTGTGCAGAGATAAACACGCACCTGTAATTGTCTTTTTTGACAGCATCAGCAGCAGAAAATTACAGTTGTACATCAGTTTTGCCCAGTTATAATTATTCAACAGGTACGTGCATGCAAGTAAAATGCATCATCAGTCTAATAAAGAGCAAGTGTGCTCTAAACGTCACTTTGGTGTATTAAATAATTCTGGAATATTTTAGCCCTGCACTGTGTGAGCTCTCTTTATTATTTTTTAGTTTTTGTAAAATGTATTTGAAATTGCTTGACAAAATAAAAGAACAAGAGGTCAATTGAGCTTCCATGGATTAACAAACGTTAAGATAAACAACCTCTCTCTGGGTGAAAAGTCTCAGGATCACATTAAAAGCCATAGCAACATACATCATCAATATGAAAAAAAAACCCCAAACAAACAAACAAAAAAACCCCCCTCTGTAATCACTGGCTAGATTTGGATGATGTGTTTGAATGCCTGAGAAGAGAAGGGCTATTTGCAACCAACACAAAGCTTTCTTTGTCAAAGTCGGCCAGCAGGTTGTTTTTCATCATAGGAGCAGAGACACAAACACAAACATGTTGAGCTGGATGTGTTTCTGACATCACGTGTTATTAAAAAAAAAACAAAAAAAACAAGGGATGCAGGAAGATTATTACAAAATGTTTTTGCTGGCAGCAACTGAGCAAACATCTGTGATATAAATCACACCACCGCTGCTGTGGAGCCTGACACTCATAAGATATTAAGTCTTTATTTAATGCTGGTCTGAGACAATGACTGTCAAAAATATACAGACATACAATATAAATCTCAGCCTGGGCCTTCATGTCTGTTCTGGATCCATGAAGTCAAACAGCAGGGTACATTTTAAACTGGAACTTACAGACCTTTAACAGACTGCAGACTGTTATACAATACTTCCCAATCTGACTGTTGTTAACTTCCACAATGTGATTCTGCAGAAATTTATAGTTCCACTTTAACAGTGACCTACTCAAGTTTTACACACAGTTACTCAGTGCAATGAGGGATTGCAACATGAAAAACAAAGAACATTTCGCCTGTGTTTTATCTTCACGTTGCAGGTTTAAGTCATAAACTGATCACCTGGGTGTCAGTGCTTTTTCTCTCATTGACCTGCACTGACAACCTTTACACTTGGAAGTGTTTATGAAAGTGTCACGTAAGGAAACACATGCAGCATTGTGACGGAAATTCACGCATTACAAAGAGCAAACAAACCTTTCCTGAACACAAAGCTCACTGCTGTTCTGCTTCACGCATGAATTTGCATTTCCTCAGAGTCCATGCGAGTGTTTCTGAAAGCTGACCATTAAAACTGACTGATGTTTAGCTCTTTTCATCTGGATCACATTGTGTAAACAGAGCTCTCAGCCTCAGTCTCTCTGTTCTGTTATCTGCAAACCATAATTTTATGCCATACTCTATTTTGGCTTTCGTTTCGTGAGACACTGGCTGGCTGGATGTGTAAGTCAACGTTTGCTGTAAACTGTGACATCGCTGAAGTCCATGCCCACTGTTTTATTTGGCGCTTAGATAATCAAAGGCCTTGTTTATATTCCCATTCATGTGATCATAGACATTTGGACCGTCTGGTTAACCTGCCATTTCTTTTAAGTTTTCATTTTGTGTGTGTTTTTGGTGCTCAATGTTTTTTAATGTGCACATAAAAAACAATCTGTAGTGAGGATAAACATTACACAGCGGTCTGCAGATAAACAAAACAAAAATATCCTGGATGTTTTTGCCATTGGCCAGAGGTTCTGGCTGTTTTACAGGAAATAGGAAATGGGACTTCTAAGATGATTGAAGGAAGCCACACCATAACAATGTATGTAACCAAATGTGATGTAAGGGATTTATGTCACCAATTAAGTATGGATGATACCTGGAAAAATAAATTAACACCATAACATGAGTGAAGATGTAAGACAGAGTGAAACACACAATTCTGTGTAAAAAATGAACTCTTCATCTTATGACCGTGCCACTGACCCTCAGGCCTTTAGAACGATTTTCTCCGGCCTTCAGCAGCACACACTGAATTTATAACTGAACTTTGGTTTTCATCTAATTCCAAGAACACTGGATCCTACATTTCCCATGCTGCAACTCAACAGCATTTCTCCCAGCCGGATTAAACACCAACAAAACACTTTTAATATCTAGAGAGTTAAGAAATTTCAACTGGGCTGCATTTATTTGCTGCTTTTCTAGTCCACTGACCCCTGACAAAACTTTAAAAACACACAGCACACAGCCGTGTCTATTCAAAACACCCCACGCCATTTCTTTGTTAACTTGCACACACACTAGCACATGGACACTTCAACATGCAGGGATCAAACCACTAACCTTTCGATTCCCTCTACCTCCTGAGCAGTTGAACAATTTAAGACTTATGACATGTAAACTGAACTTCATAAGCAAAATGTGTAGAGCGCTTCTTTCACTGTACAGCCAGATGGAGTCGTACCTTCCATCCTTCATCATCCCATTAAAGAAACCTTTCTTAGGCTCAGCATCACTGCATTACAGAACATTTTTCTCCACACATAATTAACCAGTAAAGCTGCAATATTGCACACAAGTATTGCACACTGTACCAAAATATGCAAAGTCAACAGAAAAAAAATATAACACAACATATAACATATAACAATTACAGCCCAAATATGATGTTCTCTCTCTGTCACCATGCACCTAATTCAGAGCTGCATTTAACTGAAACTTAATGAAAGACTGAATGAATAAAGTTTTAGCATTATAGGTCAGTCTGCATTTTGACACTGAGCTGTCAGCCACAGGGTAGGCGATCATATTCAGAGTGAAGGATGTGAGATGGATCATTCAGTGTTTTCAGTGCTTCTCTAAGCTAAGGGAATGTCACTCATTTCTTCCTTATTGCCCTCAAAGCTGTTTGCATAAGATGAATGAGCTCACTGTGCCCACAGGTAACCGAACAGGGCTGGAATATTACTGTAACGGATTTAACTCTGACTCTAACTGACTGACGCTTTCATGTCATCATCTACGGCAGGGAATGTTTTCTCAGGATTTAAGATCACCTAACAAACTGAATGAGGCACAAACACCACCTGAATCCACTGGTTAAGATGATGTGGGTTGAGTATATGTGGGGGTGTGTGGATGTGCAGGTAAGTGAATACCACAGGAACACATGGATCTCCTTTTGGGTGATCTGACTGGTTCCACAAAAACCTCTGTGATGTATGACAGCCCTTCGCTCAGACAGCTGCACCATCCGCCTGCTGTAACATTCAGGTCAGGTGTCTACAGGCTCAAACCACATATAAAGTAAATTAATCAGCCATCAATCATCCACTTTCTCTGCCCTCTTTATAAATATTTGCCTCACAAATCTAAAATAAAAAGGCCCATGAACGCCCTTTACCAAGAGAAATAACTTCAGTTAAAATGCTAAAGGGTATCACGTGTTGGCTGTGTTGAAAGTATGGGGGATTTTCGGGTTAATGAACCGGAAATGACATTTCTGAGCATTGAAAATGGGGTCTTTTGAGGTATCAGTTCGTGTTTTCATCTCAGGCTTTAACTGAAAGTCGCACAGCTGCAACTTGTCTCTGACATCCACGACACGTGGCAAAATAACTAATGACATTTGACTTATGTGCAGTTTTATCTCCAAAGTCAACAAAAAAAGCCAGTATTGTTCTGTTTTTTTTCCTTTTCTTTTATCATAATAATATGGATGTTTTATTGTCACCTGGATGCGTTTTGAAGTGATCTTCCGTGAGGTTTGTTGAGGTGGCTGCTGCGTCCTGCGCAAAGACGCCACCAGGTGACTTTAGAAACTTTTTTTGTGGTTTGGTTGTAACTTACCGACTGTGGTGACCAGAGTGTTGGCGAAGAACATGGAGGATGCCAGGTCCCAGTTTGAAGGGACGGAGGAGTTGATGAGCACGGAGACGCCGTACTTGTTGGCCGTGAGCACTCTGAGCAGAAAGCGTTCGAGGGACGCGGAGTTGACGCAGCTCTGGTTCAGAAACTCCTGCTTCAGCAATTCCATGTCGCGTCGCAGCTTGTCCTCCATCGGCCGCTCGATGCTGGAGAAAACCAGCGCTCCGAACAGCAGGTAGACGATGTAAAAGAGTATAAAGCCCGTAAGCAGCAGCCACGACCTGCCCACGGAATGCATGTCTGGTTTTAGAGGTGGTTTAGCATCAGTGGAGCGGCTGACTGGTGCTTCCCCCTCCGTCCCTGCGCGTCTTCTTTTTCTTCTCGTCTGTTTGGGAACTTTTTTTGGGGGGGCTGTCCTAATTGAACTTGAACCCCTCCTAGTCAACGCATCCTCCTCCCACAGTGAAAACAGGAGGGTGTGTTCAGCGCGGAGTCCTGGGAGTGCATCCTGGATCAGAGTGCTTGAAATTGTAAAAGTTTGGTCACTTAGCAACACGTCAGTTTAATCGCTGTTTTGTTTTTTTGTTTTTTTTAAATAACTAAAATATAAATCCAAGCAAAGCTTAAATAAATTTGAGTCGTTTCCTTTAAAGACATTTTCAGTCATTCATATTTAACAAAGATTTTTCTATCCTTGCCCAAATTATGAGGATTTTGCCTTGTGTTAAGATTTTATTCTTTTATCAACGTTTTGATATTTTTTTTCTTTGTTTAATGCTTCAGTTAACCTTTTTTCTCCCTCTATATCTTGTCCAAAACAGGTAAGGAAACGTGTGCGTGTTTTTGAGTTGAAGATTTGTAGACCTACTGTGGAAAGTCTGCACAGTTCATATGATTCTGTGAATTTTACGTGTTCTCTCCTGTGTTTTTCTGATATATTGCCTCCCTAGTTGCTGTTTTTGGTGCTAATAGGACCCCCTCGGAAACAAGTTGTGCTCCACACCCTCTCTTTGATGTGGTCCTCATCAACATTTGTCTGCATGGTATTTTGTCCAAAGGAAAGTGGCTTCACTGTAAATCCAAAACAGTCTGTCAAACCTGCTAAATGCTTTTTATTCCTTTGAGTTTTTGGGAGTTCATTTTCAGTGTCTGTCAGAGATTCTTCCATCACTGACTCTCAGTTGACCTCAAATAACTCTGCTCTCCATCAGTGCAGTGATCTCATGATATCCATGGCCAATGTGCTTTTTCACAGCCTTGAATGCCACTGACAAGAAAACAATAATGAGCAGCAGAACATGTTTGACTGTCACAAAATTAATTTGGCTCTCGGTCCTAGTTCTTTCAGTAGGCCTATCACGTGTTTGCATTTCCTCCACATCTTAAAATCAAGTGTAACGTTGAATTTACTGAACTCTTGCCGTTCATCTTTAGCAAGGCACTACTTGGATGTGCTGACAATTTATTAAAAAAATCCTTGTTTGCTTTCTTGGTGAGAGTTCAATGAGAAAACTGACACAACTCTCATGTCTGCATGATAAATTTAAAGCTACAGCCAGCAGCTGGTTAGCTTAGCTTAGCCCAAAGGCTGGAAGCATGGGGAAATAGCTAGCATAGCACTACTGAAGGCAACAAAATCCACCTACCAGCACCTAAAGCTCACTTATTTAAACATTATGTGTAATTAGTTTATCTGTATACAAACAGAAATGTAAGAACATCTTGTGGTTTCATGTGGGAGGTATTTTCTTGGCTGGGAGCAGAGATGTAATGAAATCTTATGAATAAGCTTATATCTCATTATTAGCCTACTATTTAAGTCAAGCATGAAACTTATTAAATCCCTGAGCCGTCAGGTTTTAAACTGCACTTGTTTTTTCAGACAGAGGTCGCTGTGTGACAACCACATGCTCTGGAAGGAAACACTGTCTTGTGTAAAAAGTTCAGCTGATTTATGTTGTGTCAGCACTGAAGTCAGGGTGCTCTGCTGTTCGTAGGCAGCACGGAGCTCAGTTATCGCGGTGCAGCAGGCAGGAAGATGCTCAGACTCAGCAAACAAAGTGCTTAACCCTGTGTAGACCACAGAGCTGCTTTTCTGAACCCACCAGACGGCAGTTTGAATGATTTTATCTCACTTCTAATGTTTTGTGGCACCAGTGTGAACATTTCAAAATGCAAACATATCACTTCTGAGCGTCATGAGGAAGCTGTCAGCCATAACACAGTTTCATTTTATTACATCAGTTAACGAGTCGTTCCCCAGCTTTTGGACAGATCAGAAAATATTCATCTTATTCTTTTTTCAGGAGTTTGTAGCTCGCGCAAATGTCAGACACACACGACTGTTTCTGAATATCATCACAAATGATCGAGTCGACAAGTGAAATATACAAAGTAGAACGAAATAAACTTTCTGGGGTGATGCTATGTAATATATGTGCAAATTAAAAATGTACAGTGCTTCATTGACAATGGTTATAAAGTGAACAATATTCTCAAAAAAATATTGTTTTTGATTGGCAGCTAGATTCAAGTTTTGCCCTCGGAGTGACTGTGAGTGCGCTGACAGAGAGGCAGACAGGAAGCCGGAAAGAAAGGCAACAAAAAAGAGAAAACATCACATGCCAAATGTTTTGTTTGAGTCCACTTCAGTGTCTGAGAAACAAGAGGCGACGTTTCCTCCTGGACGCATCGCCTCGGTAACCTCGTAAATGTTGGCACTTTTATTGGTGTTCCTGTTGGCACAAACTGGAAGACGAACTTGTTTCTCTGAGGAACCAAAATATTTTTAGGATTCATTCCTGTCATTGGCTTCTCTGTCACAATGAAAGCACATGTATCAGTTTTCAAAATGTAAATGAAAAAAATTGAGACCCATCACATCTTTAGCATTGTATGTGTTGAGATAACACTTGATATTTTCCAATGTGATCACATCATTTTCTGTTACATATTTTGTTCAAAAACATGGAGGGAAATGAGCCTTAACAGTTATGATTGACAGTTTCTGTTTTAGGGAGGGAAACCGAAGAGATGGAAGATGTTACATTTTTTTGAATAAAGAATTCCAGCACTTCTGAAGTCAAAATACCATGTTAGTAGTTTCCAGTCAAAAAAAACAGAGTATTACATCATTGCCATTGCCTTTTTTTTTCTCTATACAAAACACATTTCAGGGGGGCTGAAGTTTTATGAGGAATTCATGTTACACGGATGTGACTTTCAATGTGACTTAACATTTTGTTTTTCTGAAGCTCTAATTTAGCAGGGTTGGTGTTGATGCAGAGATGCTTAGGGTTAGGGTCACAGTGACTCAATTAAATGCTAATGTGGAAAATATAAATTATCACTTCTTTTTTCTTCTATTTTGTATCCTTAACTGCAGCCCAGTGCTAAATAGCTTCTATTTCAAAGTGCAGTTTTCATTTAGAGAATCATCAGGAACTGTCGGGCAATTTGAATGATTTCCATTGTAACAGGAATCCTTTGCTCTTATTGCTCTTTTTCCACCTTCACATGACATGGACACAGCATCAATTCTACAAACGTTTTTGTCAAAACTGCTGTAGAAGGAAAAAATCTCATTGGTCGAGTCAGAAAGTTCTTTGTCGGAGCCAAACAGACAATATTCTGAATAAGAATGTTTGAAAAAGGAGAGACCTAATAAGAGGAGAAATGGGGAAAACTTTACCAACAACAAACGTGATATTTGCAGTAGCTGCAACCAGCAGTCTACGACTAATGGTCGATCAGTTATGGAAGAGGGCGGGGCTTGAGTGTAAGGGCAGGACAAGCCATGAGCAATGAGAGTATGTATGTGTGTGTGTGTGTGTTTGTGTTTCTACAAACTTTGGCCATGCTACATGAATCCGTTTTCAGAAGGTCTGCCACATTAACGGCCATCCCAAACCAAGGGGTGAGCATAAGTGGACTATTAAACCCTTGAGAAGTGAGCCTGTATTGGTGCAGGCGTAGGGCTGTCCTGGCAGGAAGTGCAGCAGAAAAATGGAGGAGGAAAAAACATATAAATGGAAGGTCCATTTTTCTGCTTTGTCCAGCAGAATTATTTTACTGGCACCTTTGTCACGCTGACAAACAAAATCACCATAACAGTGGAAAATTTAGATATGTTGCAGCAGTGACAGACAATATAACAAGACGCTTTTGTCTTCTGCGAGCAACAGCTATCATTGCATACTGTAACCTGTAAATAATGCAACAGCCATGCAAGCAGGGCATCCATCCGTTGCCATGGTGATGGCTACGTCTGTGTTCTGCTTGAGTTTAAAGGGTGTCTCATAGTTTGGCTATTGAAATTTACACCCTCCCCCTTCAGTAGATGGACACTCCACAGTTGCAAGGTTAACTAGTTTAGTGGTAGTGGGTAGGGAGCGATTTGGGATTAGGTGTCCTTTGGCTCATGATCAACCTTTGCACTAAACTTTGTGTAAGTTTGAAAATCCATTTGGATGACTGTGCACCTTTTTGCAACAGGTCACTCCCATTGCCCCACCCCTTTTAGCCAGCTGGCATGAACACAAACACACACCTTCACACACGCAGACTTGACCTCCATGTCAAGTTTGAGCCTCCTGGGGCAAAAACTGAGGCTGCAAAAGAGTGGCAAATTTTTGTGGATCAATATAGACAAGTTACCTAGCAAGCATGCTGAACCTCCAAAATCATGATTGCAGTTGTCATTAATAAAAGCTGAAATCATGTGATATTTATTTGTAATATTTTGAAGTAAAATTTTTGCAGGTCAGTGCTTTTTCTTTGGCTCAACAGATTAAGATTTAATTTAAACAATGAGACAATTTTTGCTGTAACAGCAGCTCCGACACAGAACAGTTTCTGTTTAGGTTTAATTTAAATCATCTTTGAAGTAGTAAATTAACAAGAACAATGTGGAGTCGAGTTACGGTCTTTGACAACCTGCTGTTATAAGAGTCGAATATGAAAATGAAAATAAAAATGGGAGGCTGTTGGTGAGGAACACGGTGGCTCATGTCGAACGGAAACACTCCACCAGTTTACATCAACAGGAGAAAACAACTCCTGAAACACGACTGAAGTGAGTTGCTCCATTTTCATCCAGGTCACATCTTCTCACTGGCTCAGGCTTAAATAAGCAGGGAGTGTGCAAAGAGTCAAAAGGTCAATCAGTCAATCCAGCAGACAGAACAAACGTTATGAATCCAGAGTTGGGAGAAAACTTGTCTGCTCTGTCCTGCAGTTCTTCAGTCCAACCAGAGCTGGACACACAAAGTTACTCCATGATGTTTCTGTTGTAGTCATATGACAGCCGCCGCTTAGCGGCAGCGCTCTGAGCGTGCTGATTGGCTGAGGGGAGGCCAGGGGAGAGACGGCGATTGGCTGTCCGCGGAGCAGGTCTGCTTTCCTGCAGAGATCAAAACACAGTGATGCAGAAGGAATATTAAACTACTGGAAGTCTGCTTAAAACAGTAACACTACCTATACTGTAAGTGCTAAAGTGATAAGTTGCTAATTAATCAATTTGCACGGTAACATAAATTGTTTCAGTAATGAATATGATAATCGATTCTTTTTGGTCCATTATCAAGAAAAAAAAGTTACAGCTCTTCACAATTCCTTTTCTCTATCGTTGTGCTTGTAGTTTAGATTTCAGGCACAGCATCCATCTCAAATCAAGGGTGTAAATCCCTGGGAAGACACCCGGGGCCTGAGGG
>JAQLOL010000024.1:27471256-27502816 GCA_029783665.1 Naso thynnoides | reverse complement strand
CCCCCCCCCCCCCCCCCCCCATAAACATGGTTTTGAAATATAACTATATTATACAGTATGATTTACAATACAATACAATGATACAATGAATGATTGCTCTGAAAGCACTTGTGCTGATTATAAAAGCAAACAGAAGAATTAAAAAAAATTAAGTCCCCCCCAATGTCTCAGAGTGGTATAGTCCATCATAGTGTTTAGTGCTTGAGCAACTGGTGAAGGCAAACAGTGCTGATTGTGTGTGGAGTGAGAGTGTGCTCTGAATGTGTAGTAAATTATTACTTTTATAGTTATCTTAAGAAAAAAAGTTTCAAATTAAAGTTGGATTGGAATTTGGAGGGGAAGGTCTGTAGGAGACAAACCACACATTTGCATGTTTGCAGACACTCTCTGTATTTCCCCTGCATGGTTTTGTCCAACTGTGTGACCAGCCTGCCTGCTCTGTTCATTGATCTATGACTGTGAAGGATGAGGACTGTTTTGCATGTACAGCAGCGGTCACCGGATTTGAATGAAGCTGCAGTTTTCAAGGCCATCGGTCAAAGAGCACCATCAGTTCATTTTATGTGCTGTCAAACCTGAGCCAACACATTCAGTCTAGCAACTCCGATGCTTCACAAATTGACACCGAACAAACACTCCCAAATGACTCCTCTGCATGAAATTATGTGTTTTACACTGACATCAAACACTGAAACAGGTCAGCATGATGTAAGTCAAGTGATCGTATCTGACTTTGTTTGGTAAAAGCTGCTGCACGGTCATTCTCATGCATGTCAGTGTGAATGTATGCACTCTTTATCTTTACTCACAGTGTGTGGTTGCTCAAGGTGTAAAGTCTTCAGCAGCAGGTCACGAGAGACGCCATTAGCTCTCTTGTATCTCTGGCAAATCATTTTGTTCAAGTCATGGAAACTGTCCAACAGCCTGCAGGGCCGAACATGGACAACACACAGAGGAAGCAATGACTCAACAGAAACAGTCAGATTCCTTTTTCTTACATTATTGCTTTCTTTTAAATCCAATACTAGAAACAAATTGTGAATGAAACTTTTTTTTTTTTTTTTTTTTAAATCTACATCACCTTCAAGGTTTTTTTTCCCCAGGTGAGAGGTGTGCAAAGAGGTCAAAAACAGGCAGACTTAACTGAAGTTTTTTTTAAAACAGGAGAACTGACACTTAAGTATTCAGGACTAAAATAAATATATGTATGTGTTTTATTTAGAGTGACCTTAAGACAGGCAGCGTGCTCTCACTGGCCCTGTTTTTATATAGGATCTACAGTGCAATGTTAACAAAACACTATGTTCAGTTGTCACAAAAGCAGTCTATCTCCAACTTGTAGTTCACTACATAACCACTTGGTGGCCCCGTTTGGTCACATTTTCAAAAGCATAACATCTGATGTCCAATTCTCCACAAAACCACCTTGATCTAAACAGAGCTCTTGGTTTTCTGCTGCAAAACTATGACTTTGATAAAACACAAAAAGCAGTTACAGTGCTGAAACATATAAAAATGTTTAATACATGAAGGGAAAAATAAACTATTTAGTGTCACTGTGGACATGCATCATCAAGACACAGGAGGTTAAAGTAATAAACTTGTGTTCAAGTGTCAGATAAACAGGTGGCCTCACTCCGTTAATATCATTGTCAAGCTGCTTAGCTGTTGCAGACTGACTTGCTGACAGTGGTGCTACATTCAAGGCAACTCAGATTTGCAGTAAATGTGAGCTTCAGACAGGAAAGAGGACTGGTTTAGTTACCCCTGGTCCTGACTGGCTTTGCCCTTGAGGAGCTGGGTCAGTGTGGGAACAGCATCAAGGTCACAGGAGTCACCCGAGGATGACCCAGGCAGCAAGGGGAAGGCTTCAGCAAAGACAGACACCTGTAAGAAAGACACAGAGCCCATTTCAGTTACAACATCAGACAGACACAAGAATTCGAGAGCTTAGTTTAAGCAGCAGACTCATAAAAATGAGCAAATATTATAATCCAGATAGACTTTTTGCAAGCCTCACAAGTGAGACGTTAACACTTGATTTTCTTTAAGGCTCCTCTACGGCAATGTTAGCATATGAAGCATCTCATCTGAAAACAGTTTCCTTTCCTTCACTGCAGCTTTTGGCTGAGCTCATTTTTCATCTGCATCTTTTCACTGCAGTTAATGTCCACTGGGACTCTTCTCACAGTGTCGGCCTCTGTTTTTACTTCTCCTAAGAAAAAAGCACCGAAAGCTCAGACTGATCCAATGCAATCTAACAAAATACTGACTAATTTTACGTCTAATAACTTAGTCACTGGGCCCAAGGGCTATGCTGGGACAAGCAGAGTTTCCATGGTAACAGGAAACTGAAAAAAAAGGACAACATAACATCAAAGATAATTACTTCTGCCCAGGAGAGTCATGATTTTGGGGTTTATTGGTTGAAATATAATTTTCCGGAAAGTTTGACAAGAAACAAATATTAATGTTATGAATCTTTTACACTTAACAACCACCTGGATTAAACTGGATTAACACCTAACTAACCCTATAGCCATGCTAAAGCATTTGAATCAAAAATCACAATTTAAGACAAAAACAGGGCAGCTTTGTGTAACTTCAGCCCCACTCAGACAGGATCAATATTACAGTGGACGGTGATTAATAAAACATTTTCCCTCCTCTCTTATAATTAAAGTGATTACTCTGGATGAGATTTCTGCCATTTGCTAATTATGGCAGCTGGCTCTGTAACAGACAAGGATATGTGACTTTCATCACTTGCAGTCTTACTTTTAATATTGTGTAATAAAAATTAGAAAGAAGTAATTTAATTATCATTAACACAGACTGATGCAAACACCTTAAATGTATCTTTCTGAATGCTAATCAGGTTGTTTTTACAGTAAGAAAGGACAGCAGATCACGCAGCAGTGTTTAAGACATGTAGCCCACCACACGTTTAATTAGCTCAGCTAAAAGCTGATAGAATCTCCACTTTTATCCTCACTGCATGAGTGAACTGTTAACATGTGATCTTTCAGGACAGCAGAAAACTCTCAAGTAAGCTCCAGACAGATTAAAATTACTGACTAATGCAGATAATATTTAAATCATCCCACCTCCGCCACAGGAGTAAATCCTGTCTGTATCTTTTTAAAGTCTGGCTGTGGCTCACAGCGAGTTTATTTACACAAACAGTCTCAAAAGCTCAGGACACTTTATGGTTTAGCAGAATGGATTTTCTCTGGCAGGAGGACTTTTGCTTGGTGTGGTTTCGTTTCATACTGATCAAAAAAGTAGCTCCAAGTGGATGTGAGGATTAACTATTCCACCAAAGTTTGACTAAGTGTGACTAAATGATCGAATACATGACCAGTTTATTTTAGACATACCCAGGATGATATACAGTCTGGATTCATAAGCAGGAAAATATTTCATACACTGTGTTTTGTTGTTATTGATTTACTTTGGGAGCTTCGAGGAACTGTAGCCTTCATTTAGCCCGCAGCTGGAGGTTAAGTGAGGAGAGGACAGTGTTGTCACAGGAGCTCCAATTAGTAACACAACGATTTTAAGGCAACCCCAAACACCTGTTAGTGGATGCTTTTCTTCAAACATACAGTAAAACTTAATGTTTGAGCTGACTTGGTGGGGATAAAAGACTAAAGACAGTTATTGTTGTCGGCCATTTTTTTCACTTTATGCTCTCTTTTCTGTGTGGATGTGTCACATTAAATTCAAAAGAAAGACATCACTGCTGCGTCTGAGATGCACCTGTTTTTTTATTAAAGCAATCCTACAGCAATAATTTACTTAGAAATACTTTTTACTCTGAATAGGTTCAGCAACAATATGCCTCTGACATTAGCTCCCCTCTGCAGTTATCAAGCATGCTCTGGGATTTTCAGTTTCTTGTCTGACTCTCAATATCAGTGATTGTTAATGATTTATTCAGACTTATATTTTCCAAAAATAGAGTCCAGACTCAAACAGAGCCAGAGGGGTGCAAACACAAGGCCAACATTCTGAGTCACTTGCTACCAATTTTTAAAAGATTTTTGAACCAAGGATGAATGGGACAAGCAGTAGGATTTAACATTAAAGTTACTGAAAACATTAAAGTTACTTAAAACGGGCTATGACGATGTTGGGAGCAGTTTTATAAGTCGTGAGTTTTTCATTGAACTACTGCACAGTTCTGACCATGGCTTCACTACATCCACAACAGTTTATCTAAAACATTGCCAGTAAAGGTCAGGGACAAGGGCTTCTCAAAAATTATTGGGCACAATCTGCGCAAGCAATCGAGATGAATCAACCAAAAAGATACACATTAACACAGCATTGGCTGCATCTATGGATCACTAAGCAATGCAGGCAGATAATCTAACTAATGCACTATGTCATGTATGTGTATGTATGCCACTGTGCAGACATCGAACACACTTGTTTTGAGTGATTTTGCAAGTAATTTTGTGGTTGTAGGAAATCAAAAGCTGACGGAGGAACAGCTGAAACAGGCTGAGGTTAGACTCTCTCATGGTAAAGACAAAAATATGTGAAGTGGAAGGCTGTACACATGGTTAACAGACTGAGAGCCCCGATTATCTTTTTTATCAAAGTTAGCTGATTTGATCAAAAAGAAATCAAAGTTGGTTTCCAGGTCTCGGGGAGTTCTACTGCATATGAGAAAAAAGGTTGCTTAAAGCCTTCTGTGGCTCCACAGGGAGCTGAGTGAAGCTGAGTGAAGTCTGACAAACTGACTGAAGTGACGTCCGTAGAGGCCGAAGAAAATCTCGAGATATGGAGTTAAAAACACGTGAGCTAATCCGACCTTTGAAGCCTATTCCTCATCTTTGCTTGAGGCTAGCGGCTCAAGGCTACTTTACAGCTACTAACAGAACACGGGCAAACTGCACTCAAGTTGCAATGTGGGTAATCTTTGCACCAGATTGTCATGAGGACGATAACTGTGCTGAATAAAAAAAAGACAATCTCTCTGATTCTGCTGCATTGATTTGATACTTTTTTAAGCTGTCCATTGTGACTCGAGCTTTCTACCAAACGATCAGCAAGAGACTCAATATTACACAAATTACTCTCTAAATTCACTCAACATTACAGAAATATAGAGCAGTCATGACCCGGCATTCGCAGGCAGCTAATGCAATGAAATAATCCACATGAAACATTAAAGGGTTAGGGTTAGAATCCATCAGAAATAAGGAAGCACATGACACAGAAAGAAGATCTGAGGGTGAATTTCTACTTAAAGAGGCTGAGTACAGATGTTAAACATTACCAGATTCTGACTGGTCAAGAGTCGGTCTCTGCTCTCCTCCACGGTGCTGGTTGGCCACCACTGTCCCACCATTTCTCGACATTCATCCGACGAATCCTGAGGAAAGGCTGCCCAGGTGTCATCTGATTGGTGGAACGAGCTGTCCGTCCAGCCTGGTGTCCAGTGGCTCGACTTACCGATGATGCTGAGGTGTCCAAGTGCTGTTTTCACACACAGACATGCACACACATGCACGGGTTAAAAGTACAATGTACAGTGTCTGTTGTCATGTTTCCAGCCAGCACATCTCTCATACAGATGACCTGGAGAGATGGACGACCAACTAGACCTTCATTGCACTGAAAGCTAAAAATGACCTAAAAATGAAAATTCAGTCATGATCTACTCAACTTCACGTCATTTGAAGGTTGGGTGAACTTTTTCAGTCCGCAAAACACTGCTGGAGATTAACAGGAAAAAGGGGTTGCAGCAATCCCCCCAACAACTGAAGTGAATGGTGACAAGGATTCAAATGTAAAAAAACAAAACAGTAAAATGCCTCCAAACTGCTCATCCTAAGTATTCCAAGTGTCCTGAAGCCTCGACATGCAAAGCTGTTTTGAAAAATGCCACTGACGCCATGTTTTTAGCCTCTCTGTTCACTCTAGCCTGTAGCTCCTGGGAAGGGAGTCACGTTCATGCTTACTTGCGCACACTCCACACAACATTTGTGACATTTTTTTAAAGCAACTTGGCATGTTGGGGCTTCACAACACTTGGATTACTTCAGATGAGCAGCATGGAGACATTTTATGGTTTTTTTGTTGTTGTTGTTGTTGTTGTTGTTGTTTTTTTACGTTTGAACCTTGGTCACCATTAGTTTCAATTGTTTGGGAGATTACTGCAACGCCTGTTTCCTGTGAAACTCCAGCCGTGTTTTGTGGACTTTAAAAATTCACCTGTCTTTCAAGCAGCATGAGGGTGAGTAGATAATGACTGAATTTTCATTTTTGGGTGAACTATCCCTTTAAGCTGCTCTAGCGAAATAACTAGAAAAATACATGGCTACTAACAGGCAAAAACTGGCATTTATCTTCACACATAATAAACTGTGTCCACAGAAAATACATGAGTGGCAGTTCTAGTTTAGTTTATGTCTCTTTAGTTTTATTCACTGAGATCTTACAATATTTGCAACTCAGGCTTCTACTGCTACAACATCCCAGTTGCAAAGTTATATGTCAAAGCATTGTAAAATTGTAATAAACCCTCTAAAACCTTTTAGAGGACTATATTTAAGATTTGCACAAGAACAACTCCAGAAGTGACTCACACTGATATTATGTTACATCTGACAGATCAGTTCCATACAGGTTTTTATGTTAGTATCGAGTCTGTAAAGGTCAAACTGTGACATTTGGTGAGTACTTGTGTCTAATTGTGCTGTCTGATGGTGTGAATGTTTCCTGCTGTTGCTGAAAAGTTACCTGCTTTGGTAAAAAGAGTTTGTGTGTTTGAGTTATTCACACTGCGACATCTCGCTGCAAGGAAACATTTCAGTGAACATTTGTCTCACTTTGAAGCCTGCTGCCTTCATTCGTTACCTTCCATTGCTCAGTCGTTGCATGATGTGTCAGCTGTCTTTGTGTGGGTGTTTGTGACTCTCTCTTTCACCCGTTGCCCCATAACCTGAGGCTAAAAGGAGCTTAGAGTCCCAGGCCCAGTTTGCCTCCTCCTCCCTCCCTCAACCCGACTCTGAATGATTAATACCATGTAGTGAGAGATCACACAGGAATTCAGGTCAGGACAGACTGAAGTCTCATTTCCACTGCTGGGCCAAGTGATGCTTACTATGGCAAGAAACAATCCTCTCCTTTCATAAGATTGTACTTGTTTGTCAACTAATTTTATGTTTCATGCACTTGTTAAGAATCCACTTCTGTAAGTAGTAAGAAACCAGTAAGAAACCTCATCAGTACTTCACTATACCCATAGTTTTAAACATTTCAGACAATTAACTGCAAATGACAGATTTTGTTCACAGCTAAACATTTTGCAGACTGCTGTGTGTTTTTTTTTTTTTTTGCAGACCTTTAACTGCACTTTTCAGAATTTAGGCAGCCTTTGACTTCTTTTCATCCACTCTGCTTGAAGTTACATTAATGTTAGTGCACCAATCTGCATTTAAACTAGATACCAGCATTAAAAACACTTATACAGACTTGATCTGAAGTGTCGAAGGACCTTTCAAAAGTTTGGCAGTTGACAGTCATATGAGCAGCATTCATATTCATGATGAAGTGGAGATGGAGTGGAGCTAAGTGAAAAAAATATATGTTTTTACCTTTAAAGCGTCTCAGTGGAGCTGAATAAAATTTACTTTATAGGTATGCAAATGTGTGGACTGACAACATGACAGTTTTCATCACTTTCAACCGAAGAAGCACTTTGTTTTGTTTTCTTTGGATTATTCAGAGTGATATTTCTATCCAAACCAAAACAAATAAAACTAAAATAGTCTGCAACTGCTAATTTGGCACTAAAGACAACTTTTAAGGAGTTAAAATTTGCAGAAACACCAGAAATGGTCCTTTAACCCTCGGCAAATCACAGAAACTTCTGTTAAAACACACAGCATCTTTAACTAACTACCACCCTGCCAATGAATTCAACAATGTGTTCAAACAACAATAGAAATGTTAATGGATGGATAAAAAGAGAGGAAATAAATACAGATTGAACCCTGGATTAGCCTGGTCTGGCCCCACAGTGGAAACTGGGCTTAGGTGATTAGCTAAGGGAGCATAATGAGGGAACATGATTAACACTGGCTGTTACAGAAAAACAAAAATGCAAGACTTAAAGATACTGTACGTGTGTCTGCGTCATGATTGTGTTGACTATAAGAGCTGCATTTATTAGCATATTTTCTATTTGGCTGAAACAAAGCATCCAGTTTGTGAGTTTTAACTCCTTCAAAACGAATGACACGTAGGCTACTTCATATTTTCCTTACAGTTCTCTGTACTGTTTCAGATTTTTGAATTTAGTTTTCCTACAAATCAGGTGAATGGTACCTTTAATGTTAAAGCTGGAGCTGGTAACTTTGGGGCAAACATCAATAACTTTTTTTTTGTTTTCAGTTTGGAAAACAATGTCATAATACCCATAGACAGCTATTAGTAAGTGACGTGGTCTGAGAGAATCGTGACATCTCTGTTTTCCCATGTCTCTGTATTCACAATGGTAAAAATCCTGTCACTCCCCTTCTATTTGCCCAATCAGTGACGCTCTCTGTCCTAATGCAGTAGTTAACACAACCCTCCTTAGCAAAATGTGACATTGATACCAGTTGATTAGCTGATCGTGCTTAACCCTCATATTCGCCTCTGCCGACAACAGAGTGTCTGCAAGTGGCGCCGTCATTCGGCTCAAGCTTGACAGACCAGTTTACTCCGCTGCAACTTTCACTGCAACCGTTTGATCTCAGTTCAAACTGGACTTAAAAGAGAGAGTAACAACAAACGAAATAAAACGCACAAACCGCTGCAGTGGAGTTGTTTCCCAACAAGTCTTATGCTACAGCTAACGTTAGCTTATTAGCTTGTTAGCTTGTTCGCAGAAGTTACCAACTGTAGCTTTAGTTCACAGAGAAGCATTCTAGAACTAACCTAATTATCATATAGGTTAGTTTTAGCTAAAAGTTTGAATAAGGTCAACTTTGTTTCTGAGAAATGATGTTGTGTTCAACATTTAGTCATTACAGATAGATCTAAATGCAACAATACCCATCAGCGTCGGCTGCCATTGCTATGAATGGAAAGCCAGTCATAGGCTATCACTTCGTTGAATTTGTGAGAAAAACATGGCAAAACAGCACAGTTACAAAACTGATGCAAATATGAGTGGTTTTCTTTCTTTCTTTCTTTGTCTTTTACTTGTTGTAAATGGTGCACATAACAGAATTTTAGGAATGCCGAAATGTTCCAGTCGTAGTTTATTTTTTATTTTTTTCATGTCCACTTGTAGTAAAAGGCTTACTGATGCAAATCATAGAGGTGCTCCAACTGAGAGTCACATAAAATTGTTGATGACAAAAACTAAAGGGTCTTAAAACTTCCTCAGGATGTGTATTCTATTAATCAACTCCGGAGCACCGTGTTTCAGTGTTACATTAAAACAGCATATAAAGCAGACCAAGTGTGGAGTGATTTAGAAAGTCTTCACTTGATTATATCATAATACATTGATAACTTAAACTGTACCAATGGGAAAAATACATTCAAATTTATGACAGTAATGTCAGCAGAAAGATTCACTGTGACAGAGTGATTTGGGACTTAACTATGAAAAACACTGGTGTGGTGTTTAAAAACAGGGTGTGTGAAAATCCATTCCTAAAACTGTACGAAAGTTTAAAAATGCACTGATGCTCTGCAATTTTCTCACTGAAAGCGCTGATATTTCTGTACTTTTCTGACGTCTTTAAAAGAATCTGCTCTTCTCCTGAAGCCTTTTGATGTCAGCATGGTCGACTCTATCCAAAAGAACTCCGTCATGTGACAACAGTGAACAGAAAGGAAACTTACTAAAGCTCCCGAAAAGGAAGAGAGATACTGAAAGAGAAAGAAAGACAGAAGGCCAGACAGTAAACGAAACAGAGAGAGAAAAACTAACAGCCATGAGACTCACCAACACTCCCTCTGCTTCCACAAGGCACTGAGGCAGACATGGTGGATCCCTTGATCCAGGCCGGCTCTCCCTCTGCCTGCATGAATACCCCAAACTCATCTTCCTCCTCCTCCTCCTCCTCCTCTTTCCTCCCCTCCTCAGTGGCCACGGTGGAGCCCCTCTCCTCCTCTCCCTGCTCCTCCAGTTCTCTCCCTTTCCTCCTCGTCCCTTCCTGGCCTCCTTCTCCGTCGCTTGCCGTCACTCCAACCCCTTCCTCTTCCCCGTCCTCCTCCGCCTCCCTCTCCGCCTCCAGACAGGGCAGGCCAGTTGCCATGGCTCCCAGGGGGGGCAAAGAGGGGGCAGGATTAGCCAGGGAGAGCGCGAGAGAGGTGGAGGGATCAGCACAGGCCACATCTGTGACGTCGGTGCTGGTCTCTCTATTTGTTCCAACAAGGGTGATGCTTGTGTTGCCACAGGTGTCTCCAACCTTTTCCTTCCACCCCCTGCATCCAACTGCAGACTCCTGGAACTCCCACTTGTATTTAAGTTCACAGTTTCCCGTTACTTCTTTATTATCATTCTCAGGTATGGTGCTGTCATTTATGTAATCCCCACTGTGTCGTTCTCTGTCATCACAGTTACCATCAGCATCATCCAGCTCAGCGCAGGTGCACTCTTTTCTCAAAATCTTCCCAGTTTGAGCCCATTCCTCAGGATTTACTCTTCTCTGCCCAATAGTCTGATCTTTTGCCTCCTCTCCTCTATTTTCTGCTCTGTGTAGCTCAGTTGCGTTACAGTTGCAGCCGTTTTCTGTTAGAATCCTCACTTCTGTCTCATAGATGGAGAAATATCCATTTCTGAGAGGTGAAGATGAAGCATCTCTCTCCTCCAGCTTGCTGCTGTTTTCGTTCACAGTGATGTTCTCATCAACCACAAGGTTCTGTTCTTGTTGCTCAACTCTCCTTACATCCAGCTCTTCTTTACCCATGTTTTCACAGTCTGTTATCCCTTGTTGATCCCCATCGAGGTGATCTTCTTTGGCACAAGTGCCATGGTCAGTTTTGCAGGTGCTGCCCCCCAAAGGAGTGGAGGGCTCAGGGGAGTCTGCAGTGCAGGTAGAGGCAGAGATGTCCTCACAGCAGATGGATACAACTGAGAATTCAGCAGGAGCCTGACTGATGCTCCCCTCCTCCTCTTCAACATCAACACCCTCCTCTTGTTCCTCCACACAATCAGATAATCCATTTACATTAGCTGCTATTTCTTCACAGCGGTTGTCGCTTTGTTTTCTGTCATTAAAATCCTTGTTATGTCTTGATGTAAAGTCTTCAGTCACTTGCTCAAAATGGCCGTCAGTGGAATCACTGATGGAATCAGAGTTTGTATCCTCGCTTTTCTCTGAACAGTCATCCATGCTGTGAGAGGTTCGCATCTTTAGCTCATTGTTCATCTCTGCTTCTTTATTCTCTTCAACATCGCAGCTTCTTTGGGATTCAACTAAAACAGGGTAAGAGGATTCTAACCTGCAGAGGCCTCTGTTCTCCTCCTCCTCATTCTTTTGCGACTCCTTCTTCATTCCCTTAACCTCACTGTTCAGCCTGTTTGGGACACCTTTTTTTGGACTTTCATCTCCCTTGTGTTCATCCTGGCTTAACCTCCTCTGTGCTCCCCTTCCACACTGAGTGCAGATTTTGGGAGGAGCATTGTGGGAGCATCTGGGACTTCTGAATGCTTCCTCCTTCTCCTGTCTGGCCCTCCTGATGTCCTGCTGGGGGCTGGGAAACTGTTTACTGTCCAGGCCTCCTTTGTCTTGCTCTTCCTGCCTTTCTTCCAGAGCGATTTCTCCAGCATGATGCTCCCTGCTTCTCTGCTGTCTCTCTCTGCTCATGGCGCTTTTCTCCCGGCCTGCTGAATTACAGGACTTCCTCCATCTCCGGCCAGATCGTACTCTCACCCGGTTTGCTCCAGTCTGTGCTGGCGCAGTTGGGCCTTGATCCCTCCTCCCAGCTGGGGTATCTCTGCTTCCTCCACTTCCTCCTGCCTTCCCTCTCAGCCATCCCCCAACCACACTGGAGGCTGCACTGGAAGTCACACCAGAACCAGGCTTAGCTGTTGAATACAAACAACTTCCTTTCTCAGTCCGAAGGAAGAGGCATTGAGTCTGCGTCTTCCCACTGCCCTCTGAGGTCTTCAAAGTGGCAACCGTTACCAAAGCTCCAATCCCAGCCTGCCTAGCATCCAGTCCCAGAGGAAGCCCATACCCCATGCGACCCCACTCCCTGCTCAGGTGCACATCTGCAGGCCTGGGGCAAGAAGTTGAGCCTCTGCGGCTTGCAGTAGGAGCTATTGGGGCCTGTCCTCCTCCAAGCAGACCCCCAGGCTTTCGGCGGTTTTTGGAGCACAGGGCCCAAGCTCGGAGGCCCCGGATTAGCGGCAGGTCACCCAGACCCAGCTCCAGTCTGCTGGGGAAGGGCAGAGAGGCTCTGGAGCACTTCTGGAGCATCTCTGGGGTGGAACCTGACACGTTGAGACAGGGGTAGTTGTTGTTGTTATTCTGTTGGAGCATAGTGCTTGTTGTTGGCCTCATTTATGTTTTATTGTTTTTTCCTTGCTTCTACTTTATCCAAATGAAGCCTGTCAGGTGAGCGGGAATGCTGGCACTATCAAGAGTCTGTTGTTGATTCGGAGCATGACCACTCCAAAGTAAAAAGATCATTGTTTGGAAAAAGCACACGACACATAATGAAATATCTGAAATACCCTAAAGAATGTCTTATCAATTCATTTTGACGATGGAGA
Source organism: Naso thynnoides (assembly GCA_029783665.1). Lineage (NCBI taxonomy): Eukaryota > Metazoa > Chordata > Actinopteri > Acanthuriformes > Acanthuridae > Naso > Naso thynnoides. The sequence continues at coordinate 27,490,077 of JAQLOL010000024.1, read as the reverse complement.
AAATACTTTTCTGACCCCGCAAGAGAGAGCTGACTCTCTTGCTAAGCTCACATTTTAACAGTTCATTCTGACAGTGTCTGAGTTTTGGGACAAAAAACAAGAAAAACAATCACTTGTTTTCCTGACTGTTAGCGGTACTTGTGCTTTGTTTCCTAATATCTCCTGCTCTTTCAAACTCTCCTAATGTAGAAAATAGATGCTCTGTTCAGACGTCCAGCTGTCAAAGCTGATGATGGAGAGGATAATGACAAGTTTGTTTTCCTCCAGCCTGATGCTCAGTGACGCCGTAATTCAGAGCTTCACCATCCTCCCTGTCGGCACAGAGGACTGACTCAGCTGTCACAAAACAACCTGCAGGGGAGTGGAGAAAACAGAAAATGAAAGACCTACACTTACAAAAAATGTCACCTGTGCTTAGGGGAAAACAGGGAATGTATTTGTTTAATAGGGTAAAAAATAGCTAAATCATGCCTGGAGGAGGAACATTAATTATTGTGAAAGCAATCACAGCAAAAACAAATAAAATCAAAATGTGAATAAAAATATAGTCAAGAAATGTTTATTTCTGATCATTTCACACACAAAAAAGTGATTTTGTTTCACTTTATGACAGCTTCTGTGGAGTGTGAATTTGTCAAAGGTCAAACTGAATATTTGAATCCAAGTATCTTTTCAAACTCCTACACTAACAGGACAAGTTTTACTTTTACATAGAATTGTGCATTCACATCATGTCTATCAGGGTGCCAATTAGAATATTTGTTGCATCAGCCGAATCATCAAAAGGACTAAAAATGAAACACAGGTGGTCATAAATCCATAAATTCACTTCTTATGTCTTCACAGCCTGAAGGATTCACCCAAAGTGACTCAACAAACTGCCACATAAGCTGCTAATAGGTTTGGGCCACGCAGATCACACTTAGCTTACTCATATCAGCAGCCTGTGCACCTCTACGATGAAGATGAACCACGTCAAACCACACACTGTACCAGCGAAACCAGTTTCCCCAGCCAACATGTCCTGAAAGAGAAGAAGGGAAGGTTTTGGTTCTCACCTGATCGATGTCTCAGTGTCTCTGGTGCGGGTCTCAAATTAAGTGTCCTGTACTTATTGTCTCTGTGCTTCCTTGTTGTTTACGGGCGAAGCCTTTTCATCCTTCCTCGGGCTCTGGAGCATCCTTTAGCGGGATCAGCGCCGCCACATCCTTCCAGTCGGCCTGCACCACTGGAGCTACAGCGCGACAAATTAGTCACACATGCATTCAGGTCCGTCCCACTGTCCACAAGAGCCAAACAACATAGTGAATCTTCATTCGATCTCTCCCCACTCTCGATCGGCCACTGCGCATCATCTCATCCACCGCGGCTCGGCATCGTGCGTCGCCGCATCTTACCGCAGTAGCCTCGGGTGCGCTCAGCGAGCAGGATGACGGAGAGCTAATTTGACTTGCAGCCCACTCACCGAAAGGAGGGGGGATTCGTGCTACACAGAGGCAGGAGGAGGTGAGGAGAGCGGAAGTGTATGCGAGGTTGTTGATGCCACATTTGGAATGTTTGAACTTTCCGTCTAGGGGAGAAATAATGCCTGCTAATAGCCTAATAGATATTATTGTTTTTGGCTCATTTGGTAAACATCCCGACCTCCAAAAAGTCATTTCAGGGACCCCCGCGGACTAAAGCGTAAATAGGTGGTCACGATGAGAAATTATTTAACTTATTAATTAGACAAATTTTTATGGCTTTCTTCAGACTATTTACATGAACACAAATATGTCTTTATGTTTTTTTTGTTTTTTTTTTGGGGGGGGGGGACTCTGCCACGACGCTGAACTGAGCTGTCTGCCAGGGAGAGAAGATATTAAAGCCCACCCACACAGAAAATTGATTGGTCAGTAAGCAGAGCAATCAGGATGCTTTCTCTCTCCCAAACATGAGCTACATGATCAGACACACACATAGTCAGTCTAGCTGTGAGCTCTAGATTCCAAAGATTGTATCTCATTTGCATATGCAGGATCATCAATCAATATGCGGGAGATTCCCGGAACTTCCGGGAGAGTTGGAATGTCTGCATTTGATTGGTATCAGAGTAACTTAGGCCTATAGGACATGAACCCCACTGTGTTTTTTCCCCTCTAAATAAATATTTAGAGTAATATTAAGTATAACTTTAGTCATCTTGAAGTGTTGTTACATGCGGCCACAAGAGTAGAAATGAAGCTGTACGTTTAACTGTGTTGCAGTTGGCAGCCTACTCACTAGCACCCACTGTTACATCAACAGAGACAAACATGGTGTGACTGCAGGCTCAGCACCTCCTCTGTGGCATCTCTTGCTCCTCATACAGCAGTAATATCCCTTCACATACGTGCATCCTTGTAGCTTACGTCGCACAGCATCATCACAGCAGTAGATAAGTGGATTGAAAACACACACACACACACAATAGGAAGACGTCATGCACTGGTGTGTGTAGTTTATCACCTTCTCCTCTCCACATTTTTTTCCAATAAGTCTTATCCATGTGCTTTTATTTCTCTAATGTACAGCAGAAAGCAGTTTTCTCTCTTTCTTAAAATATTTTGGCAGTGTTGTGTCTGTGCTTTTGCAATTACTGCCTACTGAAGAATGTAGCTGTCACTGGTCCTGCGGTGGTTTCTGGTAGTTGTACAGGTGAGAATGATCCTTTCGAAATGAATGATCCTTTCGAACATATCATGTGCCTCTGTTCTGTATCTCTTGCTTAAGCTGCCAAATGTAAAATAATAAGAGCCATGCAGCGTTTTATTCCAGCAGGCCAAACAAGGGACGTGCATTGCTGGCAAACTCTAGGCATTTTTTGATACCACCACAAGGGGGCACCAACACCACAAACCTTAAGTGTAGTGATATAAGTCAAAACGCGGTGGTGTTTCTAGCTAACATAGCCAATAGCTTTATGTTATGTGAAAACTTTTAAACAACATAACTGGTATAATACAATGATTACTTGCAAAAAAAAAAAAGGCCTACTATCCAAGAGGTTTGTGTCAAATTGAATAGATAGTCATAATTATTGAGTTTTTGTAAATTAAATCTTAAATAACTTGGATGAAAAGTTAAGTTACTTAGTCAAAATTATGACAAATAAGTTAAATATTATTGATTTAAATTTCATGCTTTGTGAAATCTCTGGCATAGGCCTGTATGTCAAAACAATTATAATCAAAATTCTCACTCATCATCTCTGAAACAAACATGCACATTTTTCTTTTCCTGCTGTAAATGGGCTTCAGTACACTGAAGTGTGTTTTCTAAGGAATTAGAGGAAATACAGTGTGTTTTCTAAGAAATTTGAGTTTGTTTTTGGGTTTTGCCCAATGTGTAAGAAATGATTCGGGCTGACAGATTTCAAGCGGACATACACTGAAAATCTCATGACACATGAATAAGTCCAAAGCTTTTGAAAATTCAGTGGTTCTGAAGGTTGAATCAGGAAACTACTGTTTGAATGTGGTAATATCATTTTATTGATGTAACATCTTAACCAACATCCTCTCCAATGAAGCTTGACAAAAACATTTGGCACTGAAACCCTCATTAATCAAAGGTAATTTGAGGACTTGATAAAACCAGAAAGGTAAAAATCTCTGTATACATAGATACTGCTTAGTGCGTGTTATCTTGACTTGTTTGTCCTCTTGTTCCAGTGTTTTTTTAAATGTTAATTTTTAAAAACTTTCCATCTGCTTGAAAAATATCTCATCACCCATTAGGTTGTAACCCATGAAAGTGTGACCTTGTAAGAAAATGAGGAGTGTATAAAACCAGTAGCTTTTAAAGGTAAGTTTTCATTTTTCCAAATTATGAGCACTTTATTTGGGAATAAAACTTAAATGTCTCAGTGTTGAGACAATAAAACATTTCAAAAACAGCACAAGGCATTTCTCTGTTTCATTTCAAAGCAGTTTATCCTTTAGGTGAAGGATGCACTATTTGAAAATAAATGGGCTAAGGCACTCAATAACTAGTTTTATTCACTTGACATTACCATTTTAATATCAAAAGATATTACGTAATAATGAGAAAAACGTCTGATAATTAAAGAGAGTTTTCTCAAATTGAAAACATGCTTTGTTTCTCATGGCTTGCTACTCCTTAACCAGTCTGTCATTGTAGCAGCCTTAGAATGACATCATTTTTAGAGGGCTTTTTTTTAAAAATAACCTTTAAATGAGTTTGTTAAGTCCTCAGCAGCATCCCTAAATCCCCACATTTCCTCCTCACTCACTGTTGATATTTTGGAACTCAACAAGGTTCACAGCTGAGTTTCAAAAAATCAACAACAGTCAGGAGATGCATCCTGATGTTAAAGCCTCGTTCACAAAAAATACAATAGTTTCTGGCAGTGTACAGTAAAAACATGAATATAAAATAGTTTAGCAGCAGGTGGCCTAAATGTTTGAGAGCAACCTGTGAGCAGAAGGTCACAGGTTTGACACTCACAGCAGAAAAATATTTGAGTGTCTTGTTTACTCGTTGTGATTATCTCTGGGTAACAGCAGCAGCTAAATGCTTAAAATACAAAACTATGGCAGAAAATGAGAAAAGGCTATAATCTCAAAAAGCTCACACTTTTCCTTCAAGACAAACAAAAAAGGTCATCAGGTCAAAAAATACCATTTCTACTCCTGACTCCTGTTGAATATGAAAATAATTACAATTCAGATTGAAGGGATAGTGCTTTAAAAAAGCAATGATATAGTTGTATGTACATGTATATTACTCTGGCCTGTAGAGGTTCAAAATGAATTATTTTGAACATATCTTTAAGTCATGGTCAAATCCATGATGCTGATGTGAGTAAATGATTCATTCCAGCCCATTTTGAACACACAAACAACAATAAATAATTAAGCAATCCGACATGTTTACATTCAGAGTGAAACCTTTGAAACCAAACAAAATATGAAAATAAGTAGGACTAAACTAACGAAACTCAAAAATAACAAAAAATAGTCACATTTAAAATGAAAAAAAGAAGCATATATTACTCTATTTGCTGTGATAATGACAAAAATGTTGATTGATTCACATTCATACCTCATCTATTGAAATATAAAATAAAGACGTTTACTTCATCGAGGTTTGCTACGTTGCAGGCTTAGTTTACAAGAACACTGCAACCTCTCCAAAGAAAAACAACAAAATGAAATGACAGTAAGAATATATCACTACAGCATCCTCAGCATTTGAAGTCCGACAGCTGGTGAGTTGTTGTCACTGTTGTCGAAGGTTCACCTGTTTGCGGGTCAGTAGTAAGCATTTGCCGTGTGATTCTAGTGGTCTTGGTCACTGTGGTGACAGTTTCTACGCTGGTGGAGGAGACTTGGCGGTCTTCAGACATTTCCTGCGTGGTGAAGTCGAGCCCTGAGGTGTGGAGGCAGAACAACCCTGAAACTTCTGCCTCACCTCCCATCTCCCCCTTCCGCTGGGCCTGAGGAGAGCCCTCTGGGGTGATCTGGAGGAAACCTTTGTGAAAAATGAGAGAAGACAAGCAGAGGCAAGGTTGAAGGAGAGGATAGGTGAAGATATTTAGGAGGAGGGGAATCTTAGTCTTAATTGACAGAGAAAAAAACAGGAGATGATATATTAATCATTTATAGAAAAAGAAGAAACAACTCTTTTAAATAATGATAGAATGCAGGTTACAGTATAAAACAAACGTACAAAGCTAACACATAATGTGAACTTTATTGTTAATTTTAATAAATCTGTGAATTAATCCACTGTCTCTTTAAAGGAGTGCTCTAGTGGTGCTGCCATGAGGTTCTTGGAAGTAGCATAAGATAAATGACAATTCCAGTGATGCAACTGATCAGCAGGTGTTTATCAGGCAGGAGGATCAACATTGGTTAAACTCGACTCTATAAGGTTGTAACGTAGTAATCTGATAAAAATATGATTTTATTGGGGTACCCTCGTATCTCAGTTGGCAGAGCGGGTGCTGCATGTATAGAAGTTGTATTTTCGCTGCACTGGCCATGGGTTCAATTCCACTCTTTGGCCTTTTGCTGCAGACTCAGGTCATTTTGGGGGCTTGGCAAAGCTCCACCAGAGCCACAGAAGATGCTTTACTAAGTAATCACGGCAGGTAAACTGACTTAAAGGTGGTGTGTATGTTTCTTGAGTTCTGCTGGGAATGTTGGTTGATATTTGAATTTATCACAGAACAAACAAATCCCTTCCTTCGTGTTTTCTCTGATGCTCCACCCCGCCCCCCGTGTACAGCTCTTACTATAAGCCATAAGTTACATGTGACCAGCGTGAGTAAAAGATGAACGTCCGTGGGCATGTTAGGTTTGTAAAACTGTTAGCTGATGTGTTACGTTACTCACATGTCCGGTAGAAATATAGCCACCTCTACATTGGTCCTGAAGCCTTTAAAATCTTGTAAGTCTCTCCACCTTTGGAAGGCATCACCGATGTAGATTCTTGTCCTGTGCCTCGCTCTGTCTGACTCTTTCTTTATCTCCATGTGTTTTCGTTTGGGTTTGTCCGACATTTCTGCTGCTGTTTGCTTGTCTGTTTGTTCAGTTCTTTTTACTCAGTCACGCACAGCTACACCCCCCACCCCCCACACGAGCCTGTACACGAGGAGCCCCTGCAGCTGATAGGCTGGTGTAGTGTTTGGTGTGGTGTTTTGAGTTTTGGTTGCACAGGGCGCGACCTTGACTGTTTTTCCCCTGAAAACAGAGCAGGGACGGCGCAAAAACACAGGACTTTTTGTCAGCCCACACACAGACCCGAGACCTTGCACGTAGTGAGGAGATATGTACTGAATTTGACAAAAAAGTGCTTTGGACAGCAGAACTCAAGAATTGTAGACTCCAGCTTTAAATGTACTTAAAAGTATTTTTTAAACAAAAATTTCTCCGCAATGAATCATATACAAGGATGGCCTATGCTGTACATCAAATATGGAAATAATGAGAGTTCCGCAGAACTTTTCAAAATATTCTTTGCAAACAAGGAATGAAATCTTTACTCCTCTTTAACAACATGATGAAACATGTTTGACTTGAATACTATCTATTAATATTTAATGTTTAAAATTTCCTGTCATTTCAGTAAGAATTGTTGTCCTTACCTGTGGAGTGTGGCTTCAGGGTGAACTTAGGGACCTTAAACCAGGGGGAAGACTCTCGTTCTTCAGACTCTGTGCTTTTGCTCTCCACCTCGCTCCAAGCCTGGACCTTTGTTGACGTGAACTCCATGGTATATCCAGCAGGGGACTCTGAGCTATCCCTGTCCAGCATATCTGTTCTAGCGTGAGATGCCACCACATCCTCTGAAGGCCCCTCACTTAAACCTTCCATCTTGCCTGATTTTAGTTGAAACCCTTTTGTGTCTCCTCCCACTGCTCCTGGTGATGAATCCTTTTCCAGTTTCACACTCATTCTTGTGTCCTCTCCTCCTGCAGCCATCTTGCCATATGGAGATGTAAACTCCACCTTTGGAAATTTGATTTTACCACTGAGTGAACCTTTATCATCCTTGGAAATTTTGTGAGGACTTGCATCTTGTTCACCATTGGAGCTTGAACCTTTGACATCAAATGATCCAGATTTACCAGGAGAAAAAGATACTTGTGGCATTTTTATCTTCCCTCCTTTAGACTTGTCCTCTTCTTCCCACTCTGTGCTCACAGCGACTGATTTATCTTTGGATCTCCCAAAGCCTTGCTTCATTTTGATTTTAGGCATCCTTACTTTGGCGTCCCCTGCTTTAGCATGGGATGTTGTCTCTTCTTCTTGGAGGCTGGCACATGCAGCAGGCTCATCCGTTTCAGGAGGATTTACCAGAACAAAAACAGCTTTTTTGACTTTTGGCATTTGAGGGCCCTCATACTGAATTTCTGGGCCATAGATATTCATTCTACCCTCAGGAGAGGAGATGGAGGGTAGCGGGACACCAAACTTAGGGATTTTGATTTTCTTGCCTTTTTCTGTTTTGTCATCATCTTCTTCCTGAGATGCACCAATATCAAACTCTATGTCTGGAATTCGAGGGACACTGATTTGTGCTCTGGATGGTGAGAGGCCGCCCTCTCCTCCTGTTCCTATGTTGGCTGAACCTTGCACACTTGGCGACGTAACCTTTGGCCCAGCAGTGTTAATGCAACCTTTGTCCTCTTTATGTCCATTGTGTGTTTCAACTTCAACTTCATACTCAAATCCTTCTTTAACCATGCATTTGTGTTTGACTTCACTTTCTAATTCCTCATCACCACAGTTCTTGCATGTTTTCACATCAGCTGTTACATTTCTGCCAGTTTTCTTTTTTGGCATTCCAATCTTGAATTTTGTTCCTTTGACTTTAGGCCCCTTTACTTTGCTGCTGGTTCCCTCTGTGTTGAGGTCCAAGTCAGGAAGCTCAATTTTTTTCCTGTCCTTCTTGCCCTCTGCACGATTAAGTCCAATATCAAGCTCCAAGTCTCCCTTTGGAACTTTGATATCAATTGTTGGCATCTTGAGTTTCAGACCTTTGTGTTCTCCCTCAATATACAAATCAGCTTCACCATGAGCCTCCTTATGACATGCTACATCAATGTCCAGATCTGGTGATGAGACTTGTGGACCCCTAATGTCAACAGCTGGTGAGTTAATCTCAATTCCACCTGATTTACCCTTTGGTACTGACATGTCTCCCTTTGGAAGTTTAACATCTGGACCTTTTAACCTCCCTCCTGTGACTTCCACCTCTACAGCAGGTGCCTCGATACCTTTACTTTTATCTTTAGAAAGGGAATTATCAACTTTTGGCATCTTGATATGTGGCAGTTTGATGGTGCCTCCATCTGCCTCCGCTTTCACCTCTGGTGTGTCAATATTTGTCCTCCCTTCAGGGACAGATATGTCTACATTTGGCATCTTGAGATGTCCCCCATCTCCCTTAATTTCAACTTTAGGGGCTTCAGCCTTTCCTTTTGGCAATAGTATGTCCACTGACGGTTTCCCTTTAGGCAGAGAGATGTCAATATCTGGTATTATCATATGAGGCATTTTGAATTTTCCATCTCCCTTTATTTCAACATCTGGACCTTCAATCTTTCCTTTGGGCAGAGAGATATCAACATTTGGCATTTTCCATTGAGGCATTTTAAGCTTTCCTCCAGTATGTTCTTTTTCAGCGTCTGGACCTTCAACTTTTACGTTTGACATCGAAACATCAATTGAAGGCATTGTCATATGAGGCATTTTAAATTTACCTTCCCTGTCTTTCTTCATTTCGACATCTGGGCCTTCAGTTCTTCCTTTGGGCAGTGAAATATCAACAGAGGGCATATTGAATTGTGGCATCTTGTATTTTCCACCTTCCCCCTCAATCTCCACCTCTGGACCCTCAATCTTTCCTTTAGGAAGAGAAATGTCAACATCTGGCATTTTCAAATGAGGAATTTTTAATTTTCCTCTTCCGTGTTCCTTCATTTCAAATTCAGGTGTCTCTATTTCAGTGCTTTGGACTTTTGCTTTAGGAAGAGAGATGTCGATATTTGGCATTTTCATGTGGGGCAATTTGAACTTTCCTCCTGTACCTCCCTCCATGTCAACATCTGGACTTTCAACCTTTCCTTTGGGCAGTGAAATATCAACAGAAGGCATGCTGAGATGTGGCATCTGAAATTTTCCACCTTTCCCTTTGATCTCCACCTCTGGACCTTCGATCTGTCCCTTGGGAAGGGAAATGTCAACATCTGGCATTTTCATTTGAGGCAAATTAAACTTTCCTCCAGTACCTGCCTCCATGTCAACATCTGGACCTTTGATTTTTCCCTTTGGAAGTGAAATATCAACAGAGGGCATGCTAATGTGTGGCATCTGGAATTTTCCACCTTCTCCTTCAATCTCCACCTCTGGACCTTCAATTTTTCCTTTCGGCCGAGATATGTCAACATTTGGCATTTTTATGTTAGGCAATTTAAACTTTCCTCTGGTACCTTCCCCCATTTTAACATCTGGACCTTCCATTTTTCCTTTTGGCAGTGAGATATCAACATCTGGCATTTTCATGTGAGGCAATTTAAAATTTCCTCCTGTACCTCCCTCCATTTCAACATCTGGACCTTCAGTTTTTCCTTTGGGCAGTGAAATATCAACAGAGGGCATATTAAGATGTGGCATCTGGAATTTTCTACCTTCCCCTTTGATCTCAACATCCGGGCCTTCAACTTTTCCTTTGGTCAGAGAGATATCAAAATCTGGCATTTCCATGTGAGGTAATTTGAACTTTCCTCCTGTACCTCCCTCCATTTTAACATCTGGACTTCCAGTCTTTCCTTTTGGAAGTGAAATATCAACAGAGGGCATGCTGAGATGTGGCATCTGGAATTTTCCACCTTTTCCTTTGATCTCAACATCTGGACCTACAATCTTTCCTTTGGGCAGAGATATGTCAACATCTGGCATTTCCATGTGAGGCAATTTGAACTTTCCTCCTGTACCTCCTTCCATTTCAGCATCTGGACCTTCAATTTTTCCTTTTGGCAGTGAAATATTAACAGAGGGCATGCTAAGATGAGGCATCTTCAACTTTCCTCCTCCCTCCATTTCAACATCTGGTCCCTCTAATTTACCGGTCTTCCCTTTAGGCAGTGAAATGTCAATGTTGGGCATTTTGATACCAGACATTCTGAATTTGCCAACGTCTCCCTCCACATCCACATCTGGAGTGTCAATTTTTCCAGTTTTTGCTTTTGGCAATGTTAAATCAACATTAGGCATTTTGAATTCACCACCTCCATCACCATCTATTTTAACATCTGGTACATCAAAATCTCCAGATTTCCCTTTGGGAAGAGACACATCTATTGATGGCATTGTTATGCTAGGCATTTTAAATTTCCCTCCCTCGGCATGAACACCAACGTGACCTCCCTCAATGTCAGTTTTTCCATGAGGAAGGGAAAAGTCCATTTCTGGCATCTTGAATTTGCCTTTTTCTCCATCAACCTTTGCACCATGCTTTACTTTTGGCAGGGACACATCCAGGTCTATTTTAGGGATCGAAACATCGAGCGTGGGCATTTTTGGAATTTTAAGGTTTCCTTCATAACCTCTGATATCGGCCTCTGAAACATCAACCTCTGCTTTAGGGAGAAGAACCTCTGTCTCTGGTGTTTTAGCTTCTGGCAGTGACAGCTCAACAGATGGCATCTTGACCTTGGCCTTGGTATCAAGGTAACCACTTGGCTTTCCTAAATCTTTTACTTTAGAGCCAAACCCTGGCAAGGAGAACTTTGGTAATTTTAAAGTTACAGCAGGTGCATGGAAACCACCTTTCCTCCCCACATCTGCGTCTAGTTTCACATCAACATTTCCTTTAGGAATTTCAGTTTTCCCTTTTTTCATTTTAACGTCCACTTCAGGACAAGATATAGATACATCTGCATTCTTTTTGGATATACCAAATGATGGCATTTTGATTTTAGATTTTTTCATCTTGACCTTTCCATCCCCATCAAATTCTACAGATGGTGCCCTAATCTCTCCTTCTGTGTGTGGTGGGCTGAGGGAAATGTCTCCTTTGGGGCCTTTTCCCGATAACTGCAAATCACCACTCTTGGACTTTCCCCCAATCCTAGGAAGGGTGAAACTGGGTACCTTGAGGGAGACTTCAGGTAATTCAAAACTGCCCCCAGATGAAGGTCTGCCTCCCTCTGCTTTAAGAAGCTCCACTTCAACATCGTCACCTTTAGGTTTGGTGAGGCCAAAGTCTAAATCAACCTTCGGAGCTGAGATGTCAACTGTTGGTAGTTTGACCGTGGGAATTTTGATGGATGCACCTGGACCTTCTATACTTCCTGTCTCAATGTCTGGACCCTTAACTTTCAGCTTGGCTGGATTTATATCTCCTTTTACACTGGACATCTCCAAATCTCCTGAAATGACAGGACCACTGTTGTCCATTTTTAGGCTTTTGTCTTTCAGACCAGAGGGAAGGCTCAGGTCAAGATCAAATTTGGGGAGATTTATGTCAAGTGTAGGCATGTGAAGCCCACTTCCCTTTGTCTTTCCAGATGGTCCTTTAACATTGATATCTCCTTCCACTGTTCCCACCGGAACTAAAATGTCGACAGATGGAATTGTCATCTTTACTCCCTTCATCTCAGGTACTTCCACTTCAGCATTGCCTTCCGGTAGGTTTATCTTTGGAAGTGAAACGTCAATTTTTTGCATTTTAAATTTGCCTTCTTTTGCCTCAGGACCCTCAACATTAATGTCAGCTTCAGCCGTTCCTTTAGGCAAAGAAATATCAATATTTGGCATATTGATTTTTCCTCCTTTAAAATCTGGACCTTCTATGTTGACCTGTGGTCCCTTTGCTTTAATCTTAGGAAGAGAGATATCAAGTGATGGCATATGGAACTTGCCTCCTTTGCCAGCATGTCCTTCGATATCTATTTCTCCTTCTGCTTTTCCTTTGGGAAGTGGAATATCAATGTCTGGCATCTTGATCTTCCCTCCCTTAATGTCTGGGCCTTTTATTTTGACATCACCTTCTGGGAAACTCACTTTTGGCAATGAAACATCAAATTTTGGCATTTTAAATTTGCCTCCTTTTACTTCAGGGCCTTCAACATTTAGATCACCCTCAACTTTTCCTTTGGGGAGTGAAATGTCAGCAGTTGGCAAGTTAAACTTTCTTCCTTCAACATCAGGACCCTCAAGGCTGATATCTACCTCTGGAGACTTGATTTTAGGAAGTGAAATGTCGCCTTTAAGTTCTGGTCCTTCAATGTTAACACCAGGGCCCTTTGCTTTTATTTTAGGAAGAGAGATATCAATGGAGGGCATGTGAAACCTCCCTCCTTCACCCACGTGTCCCTGAATGTCAACATCTCCCTTTACTTTTCCTTTGGGCAGTGAGATATCCACTGTGGGTATGTCCACATTGCCCTCTGGAAGGTTCATCTTTGGAAGGGAAATGTCAAATTTTGGCATTTTGAATTTGCCTCCTTTTATCTCAGGACCTTCAATACTGAGGTCGGCATCAGCCTTTCCTTTGGGAAGAGAAATGTCAATGTCTGGCATGTTAATTTTTCCCCCCTTGACTTCAGGACCTTTGAGATTAACATCAACCTCTGGAGATTTCATTTTAGTGAGTGACATGTCACCTTTGATTTTAGGCCCCTCTATGTCAACATCAACTCCCTTTGCTTTGATTTTAGGTAGAGAGATATCAAGTGAGGGCATGTGAAACTTGCCTCCTTTACCACCATGCCCATCAATGTCAACCTCCACATCAGCTTTTCCTTTTGGAAGTGAAATATCAACACTTGGCATTTCAATTTTTCCTTTCATATCAGGTCCCTCCAAATTTGCATCAACCTTTGGCAGACTTACTTTTGGTAAAGAAACATCAAATTTTGGCATTTTGAATTTTGCTCCTTTCACTTCAGGACCTTCAACTTGTATGTCACCCTCCACTTTTCCTTTGGGAAGTGAAATATCAACAGTCGGGATATTGACCTTTCCTCCTTTGACATCAGGACCCTCGAGGCCGATATCTACATTTGGAGATTTCATTTGGGGCAGAGAAACATCAAGTGATGGCATGTTTAGCTTTCCACCTTTAATGTCAGGGCCTTCAATGTTTATCTCTGGTCCCTTAGCTTTCATTTTAGGAAGAGAGATATCAAGTGATGGCATATGGAACTTGCCTCCTTTGCCAGCGTGTCCTTCAATTTCAATTTCTCCTCCTGCTTTTCCTTTGGGGAGTGAAATGTCAATGTCTGGTATTTCGATCTTCCCACTCTTGATGTCAGGACCTTTCAATTTGAGATCACCCTCTGGAAGACTCACTTTTGGCAATGAAACATCAAATTTTGGCATTTTAAATTTGTGTCCTTTTACATCGGGGCCTTCAACATTTAGGTCACCCTCAACTTTTCCTTTGGGAAGTGAAATGTCACCTTTAATGTCTTCAATATCAACATCAGCACCCTTTGCTTTCATTTTAGGAAGAGTGATATCAATGGAGGGCATGTGAAACTTGCCTCCTTTGCCGGCATGTCTTTCAATTCCAATTTCTCCTCCTGCTTTTCCTTTGGGGAGTGAAATATCAATGTCTGGCATTTCAATCTTTCCACCTTTGATGTCAGGACCTTTTAATTTAAGATCACCCTCTGGAAGACTCACTTTTGGCAATGAAACATCAAATTTTGGCATTTTAAATTTGCCTCCTTTTACATCAGGGCCTTCAACATTTAGGTCACCCTCAACTTTTCCATGTGGAAGTGAAATGTCACCTTTAAGTTCAGGTTCTTCAATATCAACATCAACTCCCTTTGCTTTTATTTTAGGAAGAGATATATCAATGGAGGGCATGTGAAACTTGCCTCCTTTACTCATGTGTCCCTCAATGTCAACATCTCCCTTTACGTTTCCTTTTGGCATTGAGACATCAACTACTGGCATTTCCACATTGCCTTCTGGCAAGTTCATCTTTGGAAGTGAAACATCAAATGTGGGCATTTTGAATTTGCCTCCTTTTACCTCAGGACCCTCAATACTGAGATCAACATCAGCTCTTCCTTTGGGGAGAGAAATATCAATGTCTGGCATCTCAACCTTCCCTCCCTTGATGTCTGGGCCTTTTATCTTGACATCACCCTCTGGAAGATTGACTTTTGGCAGTGAGACATCAAACTTTGGTATTTTAAATTTACCTCCTTTTACATCTTGGCCTTTAATATTAAGGTCACCCTCAACTTTTCCTTTGGGAAGTGCAATATCAACAGATGGCAAGTGAACACTAGGAGTCTTAAAGTTGACATCTACTTCTGGAGACTTAATTTTAGGGGATGAAATATTACCTTGAAGTTCAGGTCCTTCAATATCAACATCCGCACCCTTTGCTTTTATTTTAGGAAGAGAGATGTCAAGTGAGGGCATGTGAAACTTGCCTCCTTTACCCACGTGTCCCTCAATGTCAGCATCTCCCTTTACTTTTCCTTTTGGCAGTGAGATATCCACTGTGGGTGTTTCCACATTGCCCTCTGGAAGGTTCATTTTTAAAAGGGAAACATCAAATGTGGGCATTTTGAATTTGCCTCCTTTAAACTCAGGACCCTCAATATTGACGTCAGCATCAGCCCTTCCTTTGGGAAGAGAAATGTCAATGTCTGGCATGTTGATTTTCTTCCCCTTGACTTCAGGACCTTCTAAGTTGACCTCTGGTCCCTTAGCTTTTATTTTAGGAAGAGAGAAATCAATTGAGGGCATGTGGAACTTTCCTCCTTTACTAACATGTCCCTGAGTGTCAACATCTCCCTTAATCTTTCCTTTGGGGAGTGAAATGTCAATATCAGGCATCTCAATCTTTCTGCCTTTGATGTCAGGCCCTGTTAATTTTACATCAATCTCTGGAAAATTTCCTTTTGGTAAAGAAAGGTCAAATTTAGGCATTTTTATCATACCTGCTTTCACCTCAGGACTGTCAAGATTTATTTCTACTTCACCTTTTGGTTTTGAAAGTGAAATGTCAACAGCTGGCATGTTGAAATGTCCTCCTTTAACATCTGGAGCCTTGAGTGTGACATCAACCTGAGGAGATTTTATTTTGGGCTTTGAAACATCATGTGATGGTATGTTTAACTTTCCTCCTTGAATTTCAGGACCTTCAATTGTCACTTCAACTTCCTTCGCTTTTATTTTAGGAAGATTGATATCAAAAGAAGGCATGTGGAACTTGCCTCCTTTACCTCCATGTCCTTCAATGTCAACATCTCCCTCTATATTTCCTTTTGGAAGGGAAATATCAACTGTTGGCATTTCCATTTTTCCTTTAACCTCTGGTCCTTCCACTTTGACTTCACCCTCTGGAAGGTTTATCTTTGGAAGTGAAATGTCAAACTTTGGCATTTTGTATCTACCTGTCCCTAGTGCTGGACCTTTACTATTTATGTCACCTTTGACTTTTCCTTTAGGAAGTCCAACATCATGGGATGGTATCTCAATTTCTCCATCTTTTCCAGTGTATATTTCAATATCAATGTCTCCTTTTCTTCCTCTTCCTTTAGGAAGTGAGAGGTCAATTTTAGGCATTTCAAACTTCCCACCTTTAACTTTGGGCCCTTGAAAATTCACATCTCCTTCAGGGAATTTCACAGCAGGAAGGGCGATGTCTACAGATGGCAGGTTGAATTCACCTCCACTTCCTTTACTCTCCATGTTGATATCACCCTCTAATGTTCCTTGGGGGGGTGATATGTCAATAGTTGGCATTTTAATTTCCCCTCCTTTGACTTGTGGCCCCTCAATGTTGATGTCACCTTGCAGTGGTTTTATTTTAGGTGGAGAAACATCAATTGAGGGCATATGGAAATGTCCTCCTTTACCTTTAATATGCACATCACCTTCTACTTTCCCCTTTGGAAAAGAGCTATCACCTGAAGATCCTTCAAGTCCAATGCTCCCCTCAGGCATCTTCATCTTTGGTAGAGATAGGCCTTCATCAAATGCAGGTGTCTTAAGCTTGCCCCCTTCCCTTGTGGGTCCCTCAACATCTATCTTGCCCTCTGCTTTTCCTTTCAGAAAGGAGATATTAACTGAAGGCATGTTTATTTTCCCTCCTTCAATTTTTCTTCCATTCAGGTCAACATCTGCCTCTGGTCCTTCAATCTCGGCCTTCCCCTCTGGTGATTTAAAATCAGGAAGAGAGATGTCGAGTGATGGCATGTTGAACTTTGCTTGTCCTTTGACTTCAGGTCCTTCAATATCAACCTCTCCCTCCTTGGTTTTCATTTTTGGTAGTGACACATCAAAAGGTGGCATCTTAAACTTGCCTCTGCTACCACCACTGCCATCAAGCTCTATGTTGCCCTCTACATTTGCCTTGGGAAGTGAAAAGTCAACATTTGGAAGTTCTGGGCATTTTAACTTCACCTCTGTTTCAGGGAGCTTCATTTTTGGGAGAGAAATGTCTACAGAGGGCATGTTTAATTTGCCTCCTTTAACTTCACCACCATCTATGTTCAAATCTCCCCCTACGTTTCCTTGGGGAACAGGAATATCAACAGTAGATATCTTAAATTTTCCACCTTTGATTTCCGGTCCCTCCATAACAACATCTCCCTCATATGACTTCATTTTTGGAAGCGATATGTTAGCATTAGCCTCTGGTTGTTTCACCTTTGGTAGAGAAACATCAAATGTAGGCATTTTGGATTTTCCTCCCTTCCCAGCATTTCCGTTTACTTCAATGTCTCCTTCCATTTTGCCTTTGGGCAGAGAAATGTCAAGTGTGGGCATTTCCAACTCATCCACTTTTACTTCGGGGCCTTTAATATCAACTTCCACCTCACTTGTCTTCATTTTAGGAGGGGAAATGTCAAATGATGGCAGCTGAAAATTTCCTCCTCCCTCAATATTACTTGTTCCTGCTTTGCCTTTGGGAAGGGTAATGTCTACTTTTGGTAACTTAAAACCTCCTTCAACTTCTTGACCATCTATATTTATCTCGCCTTTTGGTGACTTAATTTTTGGGAAATTTATGTCAAAATCAGGCATTTTGAACATCCCATCTCCACCGACATAATGGTCCATATCTATATCTTCACCCTCTGGTTTCACCTTTGGAAGTGAGATGTCAACAGCAGGTAGACTGATTTTCCCTCCACCTTCTGGACCTTCAATAGCTACACTGGATGACTCCAACTTCGGTAACGAGATGTCAACCTTTGGCATGGAAATTTTGGGTCCTCTGAAAGTTCCTTCCACTTCATCAGGAATTCTGCATCCAGTGTCCAGTTCCAAATCAACATCAGGCACAGAGATGTCAATGCCAGGCATTTTCATCTTCACAGTTCCTTCGTATTCTGGGAGTGTGACACTGATGTCAGACTTTCCCTTCACTTTCGGTAAAGAAATATCAACAGAAGGCATTTGAATAGATGCAGCTTTACCTGAGAGGTCACCTTCAATCTTTGGTTTGGTGATATTGGCTTCTGGAAGATCAATCTCGCTGCCTCCTTTGATCTCTGCTTTTGGAGGTGTTACATCAGCTTCTGGCACTTTCATCCCTTTAGCTTTTACCTTGAAGTCACCATCTATCTCATCTGAATGACGTGAGAGTCTTACTTTGGGAAGTTTCAACTTTGGCATTCTTAGCTTTGCATCTCCTCTGCCCACATCTACATCTGCATCTGCAGCAACTCCTCCTTTGATATCAATTTTAGGAGCTTTGATTTCTGCTTTTCCCTTCACAGCAGGCAAAGATGCCTCTGCTTTTCCTGAAGGAAGTGCAAACTCCACATCAGGCGTGTTAATTTTAACCCCTCCCTTTTCCACATCCACGTTTTTATTACCAGAAAAACTGAACTCTACTGACGGTGGCTGGATGTTCGCACTTGGGGGTTTGAGCTCCAATGTTTCAGTTTCCAAAGCTGAGCTTGACTTTGTGTGTTTGCTCTTTGGAAAACTGATCCCAAATTTGTGTCCTTTTCCTTTGGTTTTCACTTTAGCTCCAGGTATCTCGGGTGGAGAGATATTCACCTGTCCTTCCAAATGTTTTGTTTCCACTTTTCCTCCTGTCTCTCCTCCAGCATAAGCCTTTGTTTTCATGCGGGGAAACCTGGGGGAACCGAGTAAAGAAAGGAAGATGAAAAAGATATTGCAATGTAGCCAAAAGAAAAAAACAAGATACCGCAAATAATACAGAAATTTTTTTTTTTTTAAAATTAAAAAAAATATATATATGTGTGTGTGTGTGTGTGTGTGTGTGTGTGTGTGTGTGTGTGTGTGTGTGTGTATGTAGAACTACCTTCATAATGTACT
>JAQLOL010000024.1:27459543-27471156 GCA_029783665.1 Naso thynnoides | reverse complement strand
ATATATATGTGTGTGTGTGTGTGTGTGTGTGTGTGTGTGTGTGTGTGTGTGTGTGTATGTAGAACTACCTTCATAATGTACTAAGGAAGTCTCATGCTGTTCAGTCAGTACAACAGGTAAAAATGACAATTTCAACCAAAAAACAAACATGGAAACAACAAAAACAAGGCCAACCTGATCCTCCTCTTTGCCTTCCCGGCTGCTGCCGCTCCTGTGGCTCCTCCCGCTTCGACCCTCACACTCCTCCTCTGTTTGAATTTGGGGAGTGAAAACTCTACATCCACGTCACTTACATCCAGCCTCGGGGGTGTTCCCTCGATCACCAGCTCCTCTCTGCGCTTCTCCTTCAGCCGCTTCAGACCAAAACGACCACCTCTTTTCTTCTTCACCTTGAATGGCTTAGTGCCCTTCACACTCTAGAATACACATAAACACTTGTGAATGACAAGCGGGTCATTCATGTGTAGGCAAGATTTAAGAGCCTGCAATTTGAGCATGGGACTATCTGTTGGGGTGCTGAGAGAGAATGGGAACTATGGACATCCAAATTTGTTGGGGCCAAAAAAACTGAGCCAGAATTTTAATTTCCAATAGAGGTCTCTGGACTTGAACAAGGTATTTACCAAATAACTGATTAACAAACCGGAAGTGCTGCTTTATTTAAAACTACATGATTTAACTGAAAGACTACATACAGCATGTGTTGTGAGTGATTACCATTTTGGCCATCTTGGCTTTGGGACCTTTGACCTCCACACTGGGAACTCGAGGCCGCATGCTGACCTCTGCTCCAGGGATGGTCCTCTTCAGCATGAAGCTGACTTTATATGGCTCCGCACACTGAAGGATCTTTAGAGCGTCCTCATACTTCACATTGTCGAAATAGACTTTTGCACTCAGCAGCTGGTCACCTACACAGAGGACATTATGAATCAAATCAAAGTCTTTTATCAAACTTGCCCACCTCTCTGTCTTAACTTGCACATTTATTGAGTTTAGGTCAGGAATCAATACTGTAAAATATACATCATGACAGTGCCATAGTGTCCTGTATCCATTGCTGGGTGGTCAAAACTGAAGCTTAGCATTTATAATAAAATGACTTTATAATAACACGTATCCTTGGAACAAGAAGGCCTGTGGCTCAAGCTAATTTTGCACCCTTTCCTGAGAATCTTGTCTTTGCTGACCTCCAGTGGTTCAGCTTCTCACCTCGCTGCAGTCAGGTAAGTACAGGTGTATTCCAGGACCCCTTGGCATCACTGTTGGGTGTGGTTACAGGTGCAGCAAAGCACATTTCTGGCCACAACCAACTGCTTGGTATGATCAGATGTACCACAGGCAACCAAAACTTTGCTTTGCAGTTAAGTTAGTCTTTAAGTAGGAGTCATAAAAGTAAAATTTGCTCTTAAAAGAACCACCTTAGAGTATTTGCCAAAAACCCTACTTTAATAGTGGCACACTGCTGTCTTGTTCCCAAGTTTTTCACTATTACATACTGTACATGTGACTGACACTGCCCACAGGTGGCCTTCCCCAGGTGAAGGACAAGAACTGAGACCACATCTCTATTCCAGTATAATTTTTACATTAAAAAGCACATTTTCAACCATTTTTTAAACCTTACTTTTGTTGTCTCATATATTATTGATAAAAATTGCAGACTTGCTGTGTCTGTGAAGTCAGTGTCAGCAGATGCCCTGAAGTTCTGTCCTCAGACTAGCTTTGACCACTAGAGCTCTCTGTAGTTTGAGTTTAGATTGAGTGATTTGTTGGCATATGCACTGTTTGAAGAGTACTGTTCAGAAACCTTGAGTTTGGTATTATGGCCATCACCATTTTGTTTTTTTGAAGCCACAAATGACCGTATATGCATAAGAGGGTGGAACTGGGGAGGACATGCATTAAGCCTCTAGTCTACACTAATAGACTTTGACTGAGAACCCAAGGACTTGCTATGGTGGTGACTGGACAATCACAAGGTCTGCTTGTCTTAAAGCTTTTCCTGCTTGATCAACAGTTAACTCTGACTGGGACCATAACCTAAAAATAAACATCACGCTGTTTTGAAGAAGTAGCAATTGAAAGCACTTGCAGGAAAATGTTAATTGAGGAAATAAATCAAGTAAAAAGTAGGGTCATTTTTTAAAAAGTTTACATATTACTTGACTTTCTGTTACCATTGAAGTCGCCCTCTGCTAGTCATTCGAATGAATGCAGATTGAAGGCAATTTTGTATTGGCTTCACTTCTGAGACCTGGAAGATCTGTCAGTTGTCATACTTTCTATGTTTAATAGTGGCTCAACAACAGAAGTAAACAAAAACCACAAGAGAGCAAAAAAGTTTTTGTCTCATCCAGACATGCATGTTCATCGCCCTCCTGTGGTCACAGTGAGGAAGTGCAGTCCTTCTTAAATTCCTGTTTAAAACAATCATTATCATCAATCAGTCATCATGAGCGACATTATCTATTAACTGGCAAGAACCTGACCTGTTGTGTCTCCTTATTTCCCAACGCTGCCTCTATCTGAGTTATGACGAAAGTTCCTCTTTTTCTATTCAACAGATTTGAGGTTGAAAATGTGAAAACATTTTTTATTACCAATTTTAAGATTTGTCCAGGACATTCACAGCCTTCATGAATGTGATTCTGAGAAAAATATTACTATATTTCTTTTCTAGGGCTGAAAATGTGAATATCCAACAATTATATATTAACAAACAAAGCAATCATACTGATTCACACACCCAGGACACACACTCACCATGGCTCAGAGTTTGCAGTATTCATATTTTCATTTTATTTCTTGTTTGGATTATGTTCATTTTAAATCACTGAGTATTTTTGCCAAACATGCTACCTAAATGAATCAGTTGTGACCGCAGGTACCTTCCTGTAGACTGAGATGTTTGGCAGCTGGTGAGTCTTTGAGGACGTCTTTAACAAAGATCCCTCGCTGTCCTCCACCGGTCACACTGTAGCCGCTGGCTCCAGCCTCCGCCTCTGTCTCCACCACAATTTCCAACGACTGAGAGGCTTCCTCCCCACTCTAAAACACACGCAAATAAATAGAATATGTCAAATATCTTTGTAATTATTGCGTCAAAAATGTAGAGGGATTATTCAGGGATCAGGGATCAATTGCTAATTTAAATTTTTTTTAAAAAAGGATCGATACTTCAGCCTGAAAAGTCACGTGATCGGATTTAGCAGACTCCAGCTTACCGTCTGTTCCTCTGCAGGATCTGAGTCCATCTCTGGTTGAGCCAGTTGGCAGGTCGACTCTCTCAGATGACTTCTCTTCTGACTCAACACCTGCTTCAGCTCTGCATGGAGCTTCTCCTTCTGCACCTGCAGACGACACAGAGAGCAGATGAAATGCAATGTTCTTATAATTCCACTGCCATTTGTTGATTATTCGTCCATCCTAGAGAATTAGTAGTGTTAAAATTTAACACAAAACACACAAATGAGAAAGTGAAAACAAAAAAAAAACCAAACAAACAACAAAACAAAAAACAAAACAAACCTGTAGGGATTTTTGTAAAAACATTTATTTAAAATTAAACATTTTAATGTAAAAAAAAAAAAATGGCTGCAAAATTGAATGACAGAATTAACAAAAAACTTACAAAGATCAGGCAACCTGTAATCAGTAATGTAACTATGGTGGTGATGTCGTATTCTGTATGCAGGAAATGTGTATTTTAATTTATACTAGAACATCTGTCGTTTAAACATGTCTGTGAGCTGGACCGTCATTTTTGTTTAAAACCAGCAGGTGTCGCTGTCCAATGACAAGCATCAATAGTGTTTAGTGTCACAAAAACTCTTAAAGTGCTAACGTGCTGCTTTTAAATCGATGAATGTGGGTCAAAGTGTTTACAGCCGCTTTGAGTCCCGACACCTGCGGCTGGTTTCAGATCTGCCACATTGTTGTTTTTTTTTTGCTGTCGACTTTGCGTCCAGCAGCTGGCGGTCACCTGCTGCAGCGTGAAAAGGCCACGACTGGCATCTGTGCTGAGCTGGGAGAATATGAAAGGTTGTTTATGTGGTGGACAATGACCTCTGCAGACTGGGCCTGGACTATTGTGATCCGGATTGTATGGGCCTGGTGGCTGCAGAGGTCACGAGATCAGTCACAATGCTGCGTTCTCCTTTCTAAATATTGCAAAAAATAATGTAGTTCATAAATTTCAACATTTTCTGTTTGCTGTTTGTGACTGGAGCTTCGAACATCCTGAGGTCAGCATCACATGGACTGTTCTCATCATCTCATCAGTCTTATCATCCCCATGGGGTTGTCAGGTAAAAAAAAATAGAGACTGCATGTAGGAAAGCTACTGTTCCTGGCAAAGAAGCTAAGCTAAGCTAAGCTAAGTGGCTTCAGTTTCATATTTAATAAACAGATGTGAGATCAGTTCTTTGAATATAAGATCCAGGTAATTATCATTCATCATCAGATGTTAAAATATTCCTTTAAAGGACAACATTTTTTAATCACTTGGCCAACTTGTTCTTTCGGGTGTACTGCATGTGAGTATTCGTGCCCCATGTTCATCAACTTATAAAACCATTTGTTTATCTATCCAGTTAAGTAAAAAAAAACAAAACAAACAAACAAAAAAA
The DNA here is from genome assembly GCA_029783665.1 of Naso thynnoides. Lineage (NCBI taxonomy): Eukaryota > Metazoa > Chordata > Actinopteri > Acanthuriformes > Acanthuridae > Naso > Naso thynnoides. The sequence goes on along the minus strand of JAQLOL010000024.1, from coordinate 27,466,525 downwards.
CAAAAAAACCCAACTAAACACTCAAAATCCTTCAGCACCAAGTTATAATCACACAATCTACAGCTATACAGAGAAGCTCTAATGAAACACAGGGTTTGGAGCAAAATGCTAACTTTAACATGTTGACATCTACAGTGGCTGTGCTATTGAAATAGGCTGATGTTTAGCAGGTATAATGTTTACCATGTTTACCATCTTATTTTTGAATACTCACATGCTCAAATTTGTGTAGTAGCCCTAACACGAAGTATAGTCATTATTTAATGGCCTCCTGCCTCATTTAAGACAAACATCTACTGTAAATGAAAATTTAAATTTTTGTTTTTCAACAAAAATAATCTTGCCATTGTCTTTTTTCTTCTTTTTTTCATAAGAATCATTGGAAATGTATTATGAGACTCTGAGCATAGACTCTAACATCCCTGCGGATACATGTATTAATGATTTTCCTTGTGTTTGTGTGTGTGTGTGTGTGTGTGTGTGTGTGTGTGACTATTGCATGTTATGCCTGGAGTGTTAAAGCAGGCAGGTTTGTGTGTGTATTAAAATGAGTGTGTGTGTGTGTATCTCACCACTCTCTCAGGACTCTCCTGTTCGTCAGTGGAGCCGCTGTGGTGGGGGTTGCGTTGTGGGGCAGAGGGGGATCTGTTCGAGGGGGGTGACCTCCTCTTGTCTTTTACCTGCATGCACAGAAGAACGTTGTGTTAATTCTGTGTAAACTTTAAAATGTCCATGCAGCCATGATTTTCATTGTGGTTTTACCCTTTCACTCATCTAACAGGATAATTTAAGCCTCCACAGCAGCTTTGTGCTGCAGCGTCTGGGAGATTGGTATGGGGACATCCAAAGAACTTTGAGTACAGCTATTCATCCGAAAAAAAATTGGCTGCAAAGGCATTTCCAGGCTCCCAGGATTGAGTATATGTTTCGGTGTGCATGTGAGGCTCCGTCAGGTTTCCTTTTGCAAAAATATAAAAAGGAAATGCAAGCTGCCGGCTTGTTGTACTCTGAGTAACTGTGGGTGCTGAGCATATGCTGTTACTACCAATTTACCTGAGGATGTTGATGAAACTCCACAAAATACAATGCAGTATTTGTTTCCTGATGACCTATATATGTAACTTAATCTGAATATGGATCCACCAGAATCTTTTGTATTGTCATTATCACATGCTTTTATTTATAACGTGTTTTATTCCCCTCACTACATCAGATGGCATTTTTTAGTTTGATTGAATCCAGCTGAGTTAAATCTTGCCTCCTTTTTGGTTGTTCCACACTCCTGTATATCCCTCCTCTTTTTGCTTCATAAACTCTCAGTTATTCTTGTACAAACTTCCTGTCTTTGCATCCACCTGCAGTCAGAATGCTCTGACCTTCAAACTTACCAACCACACATTTACTCTGCAAACTGTGAGCTCATTTCCAGGGAACTGCTGTAATTATTTCCTTCATATTTTTCAAAAATTATGCTCTCATTCAGATGATTTTTTGCCAACCAAATAACTCTTATTATTTTATCCATACTTGCTGTAATAATCCTCCTAGATGTTTCACAATACATGCAACAGACATTTTTTCACATGCACACTGAACAGCCAGTCAAACTACATGAAGCTAGAGTGATTTATTACCCCATGTAGGAGGTTAAGCAAACAAAAAAGAGTAATATGCAACTCTTTTCATTAAGTATAATGATGAACGGAGTTTTGCCCGTATCAGAGCAACATAACATCCTCAGTAACTTCATTTTTGTGCAGCAACAAACACAAACATCTGTCATCAAACCACAGTCCACAGAGTTTAAGTGTTGGCTTTGTATAAAGAGCTGAAGTAGTTTGAAAAATGTTTCATCTTCTTCTCAGTGAAAATTTGTGAAGACATCTCCTCATCATTGTTCTGCTTTTTAAGACGTTAAAACCTCCATGTTATCACTTTACCTGTTCACTTTAATGTCGCTTTATAACAAGAACAATTGTCTGGCTTGTTTACGTGTCTGCATGAACTGAAGCAAGCCTGTTTTACTCACGGCTGGATCTCTGGACTGGCTGAAAACATGGCTGTCCTCTTGGTCTCTGTCAGAGTCTGAAATAGAAGAAAAATATTTGGGTTATTTTAGTTCTGGGAGTAACCTAGCGCTCATCTAGTTCATGAAGTTATATATTCTTAGGATTTTTGTTGTCCTGTATGATGAAAAATGAGAATGATTTTATTTTATCATTCATTTTATTCAACATACTTTCCTAAATAAAAGCACCTTAACAGGGATTTGATTAAAATAACGCCTGAACAAAAACCTTGAACACCTTTAAACAAGGCAAATTAAGATACAATAAAAAACAAATAATTTTGCTATTCCAACTGTATCCTATGACAAGTTTAATGAACTTTTATTTTCCTTCACTATTTGTGTTGCCTGTGATTTCCTGCCATTTCCATCTAAGTATCAAAGCAGGATAACACCCGTCACTACAGGCATGCCATCAAAACAGGACTGTATCATATAACAGTAAATTAGCTCCAGTAGCGTTCTTAAAAAAGTGTAGCATCAGGTGGTCGTGTCAGGCTCGTGCATATGCAGTTTGAGCCTCTACTACAGTGACATGGTTATCAGTGTGAGGCTTCTGGGACGGCGGTCTTGGGATTCTTTCCATAGTCTTGGTCATGTCTGTGCAGCGGCTACACGAGCTCGAACAATCCAAACCATCCAAACTTTCCACTTAGATACTTTTAGAAAACTTGTCTTTAACCTCCCCAAAATGTGAACTATATAAGTACTACTGCAAAAAAATAATTTGCTACACACTTTCAATCTATAAAAATGTAAAAAAAACAAAAAGAAAAAAAAAACATGCAAAAGAAGCAGAATTGTTAAATATAAAGTTACTAAGGAGAGAGTTCCAAAGTGATAGAGCAGCTGCAGCATCACTCAGTCAAACTTGTCTTAAACTTAATCCACAAGTTGATTTATATGATGCCAGGCAGAGAGGTTGGAGGAGTGGGTGTGGCAAAGCTCCTCACATTATGTTCTCTACTTTTCAGACATGCACATGCATTGTTAACCACACGCCTACATATACCAGGATGCATTGCGCACAAGCTTACATTTATATTTTTTCCTACACACTTCTGGATACTTAAGGTTAAAAAGCCTGTAGTTGGTCCTGAACACCACCTATCTCACTGGTGTCACAAGAGGAACAAATTTTGAAGCAAGTGAACTCTGCTTTCAGCACACACTGAGGAATTTATTACTTCAACCAACTACATTTACCACCAACTCTGACCGGTCACCCACTTAGAATGTGATGAATTTTATCCTTGAATAGTTTTAAAAATGTCAAACTCTCTTCTCTTTTCTAAGCACAGAGTTGTGAAACTACAATGTTGTAAAATCTAAAGATTGACTTTAAAGTTCTACAACAATTTTTCTGGTTATATAAACAGCAACTACTGAGTAGAACCCAGTCAGTCGGAAAGGTGTATTTTTCGAACTTCATTAAAAAATGTCACTAATTTAAATGAAGAGTTTGCTGAGTGAGCTGTTCTTCTTGTCAAATTACTGTCAGTCCATCAGCAGCTTATCTCTGTGAGTTTAGGAATCACTTACTTAACACAAAGCTGTGTGTGTGTGTGTGTTTGTGTGTGCGGAGAAAGCCCATGTGAGTGCTTGAATTTGTGTGTGACTGGACGTGTAGAGTGTCAGTGTGGATGTCGTGCCTGTTTGGGTGGGTTGGAGGTATCTGGTGTCTACCAGGTCATAGGAACACATAACACACATTCACTGCTGCTCAGCCGTCAGTGTTTCACAGAGGAGCAGGGAGAGACATTAATGGAACAGAACAAGTTTGGAGAGAAAAACATTTACACATGAAGTGAAACACGCTAAAGTGACGAGAGTGGAGACACCTGAGCCCCTGATAGATCACTGACCCTGCTGCTCCTGAGGTATAGTCACTCATAACACAGAGGGGTTTTTGTGACACTGCAGACTTTGATACAATCATAATCAATCTGTGACGGTTTGGGTTTTTAACTACATAATGTTGATCTGCAGACTACAGATCCAGATGTTTTTACTCCTGTTATTTCTTATAACTGAAAAATGGCAGGAAATAAAGGTGTTCGCGCAATATAATGAACACATATGGTGGAGGTAACTAAGTGCATTTTAAACATCATGCATAGTTTAGATATTCTGATGAATGCATTTGACAACCAAAATTAGTTTGGTCCAGCAGATGTTCCTTGTTCAGATAAGATAACATTAAATCAGTGGCAGGTGCAAACCCTACAGTACTGCACTAATGGTCTGAAAGTTGCAATCACAATAAAAAATGAGCTGTCATTAACCTAAAGCAGACACAGCAGTGTCTGTTGTACTGCAGGACAAAACAGCCGTCATTTTGAAAGGTTGTATAAAACTATTTATTAGTTATTAATGTTATTTCTGTTGAAAAATTTAAAAGTTAATAAAATAAAAAGATTCCTGAACTCTTGGTTTATAAACTGTAGCCTCTCCTCTGTCGGAGAACAGTTTGCTCCAGTTTGATTAAACACATGATTATCAGCTAGAGTTTGGTTTGCACCTGACAGCAGCTTTGAGCTGCAGCTCTGTGTGACAGACAGACAAACTGCAGCAGGTGGAGGAGGTGGCACTCCCTGAATGGGGCAGAGGAATGGAGGGATGGCAGTGGAGGAGGAGGAGGAGGAGGAGGCGAAGATTTAAAATGCCTTGCAGCTCAGTCTTATTATAGATCAGACTCACACATCTGCAGGCCTCCACACGCCTGAGGACTGCCCCAGTCAGCAGGGACCCTCACCCTTCTTCAAATGTGGGTACAAAGAAGTAAAGAGGGACAAGCCAAAATCCAAAATTCATAAAGAATGGCTCAATGTATCTCAACTTTAGAAGTGAGGGCAGAAAAAAATGGTTGAAGCACAGCAGAGCTGTAAAATAACTGTTACTTGAAAACAATCTACTGTTTCATCTGTTTCTGTGGTCTTTAATTATGTTCAGATGTCATTAGCTCAAAATCTTTTTCCATTGAACCCACACCAAAACACCTGCTGGAATCCAGTCAAGATTGCTGTTGGTCGGCTGTGAAAAAGTCCGCAAAAGCTTTTCATCTTAAAGCAAAATGAAAGAAGAACAAGTACTGAAGTGCTAACTAAGGTTGCCTGGTTGTTTTTAGCATTGCTGCCACACAGATCAGCATCACAGAAACATACGCTCACACATCCGGTCTGTTTACATTCTCACAGTCACACAGCACACTATTCCTGCACTGAACACACGCAAGCATCAACGCTGATCAGTGTATTCTGTCTGTGCACCAAAATAAAAACCAAGTCAAAGTGACAAAAAGCTGTGAAAAAATATCCAAAAGGCAAAATCAAAGCACAAACAAGCTGCTTTCTGTCTGTAATGGTGCCTAATGCTGGCGTTAGACTGTTTTCAGACAAATGACACTCATTTTCAAGAGGTTCTAGTCATCAATTAAAATGAAAAATCATTTGTCCAACTAATACAAAAGCTTGAAATTCCTAATAATTTCATGGTATGAGGCAAAGCATCCCGCTTAAGCAGTTGCAGCAGAAGAGTCTCATTTCATGACAGACTGTGAATTTGAAGATCAGAGAGAAAAGCAGAAAGCTAAGAGCTTGTTGGTGCTGTCAGCCACTCTGCAGTTTGTCAAGCAGGAGCTGGATTAAGTTGTCTTGAGTGATAATGCAGGCGGGTTTGTTAGTGAGGTCATAGACTGGAAAAGACAGCTTAAACATGCTCTGACAGCACCTTTAAACTGCAGCGCAGAGTCTGTGCAAAAAGCTTAGTCACAACAAAATGAGTAACACCTTTTTTACTTTCTGTGTTGGTTTCATATGTCTCTTATGTTTCCATGAAAGAGTGCAAAAACAGAAGAACAAACACCAAGAAGCTGCAAAGATTATTGCAATAAAAGGTTCAAACTTTGATGAGAGTGTTTAAGAATTTTAGCACCTGTAAAGTTAAATCTCTGTAAGGGCCTAAATCAGTTTTTTGTAATGACGATGTGAAATAGTTGACTGTACTAATGAACCTACAGAGAATTATCAGCTAAATCTGCAGCTGCCCTTTAGTTTAGGGAGCTTTAAAGTGAGTTTCAGTCCATTGTTTATCTGTCTAAAGCACAAATTTACTGCTCAGTTCACTCTCAAAGTGTCCTTTTTTGGCCACAGCAGGCAGCTGTTGTTAGGGAAAAATCTCTAATAATTACAGTGCAGTTCCTCCTCAGCACCAAACAGCAGACAGACACAGTAAGAGACCAGCTGGTGAACATAGTGGAGCATTTAGTAGCTAAACAGTCAGACATTTCATTTCAAAACAGGTGGAGGCTGAAAGAAAGTTTTTACCAGGTGGACATGAACGGGATTTTAGATGAATGGCAGTACTGCTCCGTAACCGCTTTAAGTGTGAAACATCTGTGAGGGAATGTGACGTTGTTTATTTTATATTATTTCATTTGAAGTGCCTAACTGTCTTTTTCGCTCTGCTCTGACTTACAGCAGCAGCCTTGTGAAAATCACTGCTGCTTTAATCCTGTTTACAGGCTGATTTAAGTCTATTAGAGGTGGACAAGTTGATGATGTTATCGTTGGCTCAGTAATGGCAGAACTTGAGCATCGGGTGTCAGCCCAAAGAAAACAACCACCTATCTGCCCTTTAAGAAGCTGATAACATTTCTTTAACATAACACACTGCAGCGGTGATGCAGCACATGAGAGACAGCTGAGGATGTGAGTTTGTGATTTATTTGTGGACTGAGGTTTTATCAGCTGAAGCCAGATATAGACAAAAATAGGTTTTCTCCTCACGTACTTACATAAGAGTGCACACAGAGGAAATACCGCAACACCGTCTCACAATTGGTGGCAGCCAAGGTTCATAATAGAAATCTTATTGGATCTAATTTTAGGACAATCACAAGACCAGAGAAGGGAA
>JAQLOL010000024.1:27443649-27459443 GCA_029783665.1 Naso thynnoides | reverse complement strand
AGGGAAACTGTCTCTTTTCCAGACAGCCGACTGACTGGAGGAACCTCAACAAACAACATCAATTTTAAAAACACAAAGGAATTTAGAAATCAGCATCAGTGTTTTCATTTGAAAGCAAGAACTATGAAGATTTTCGGGGGAGGCACCACACATGCATGAATAAAACAGCAATATATTGCTGTTTTTCATTATACGTTAGTTTATTGCAAATCTTTTCCCCCACACTCATTAATTTTTTGAACTGTATGGAGGAAACAGAAGACATTTTTATTCCACTTGAAAAGTTGTGCTCCTAATGCATATTACAACAAAGAGACTGAAATCAATAAGAAGAAATCAATTTGGAATATATGACGACATTTATTGTCAGTCTGAAAAGCAGAATGACAGCATCTCAATATTCTTTTAGGAGCAGTGTCCAACAGCTGATGGTTCAAGGAACTTGAGCGCAAAGATGACTGGACAGATGACATGAGGATGTAAGAATCAGAGAGTGAGGGGAAGTCATGGGGTGGCGTTAGGACAGCAGAGGTGATGAAGAAGAAGAAGATGAGGCGAAAAAGTCACCACAAGAAGAAAAGACAAAATGTTATGAAGAAAAGCCTGGAAAGTGAAGAACCTGATCTTATGACTGCTGTAAATTGCTTTTGTAAAATCATTAAAGGGTCGAACGAGAAATGAAACTGGAACAAATAAAATAACTCTGCAGTTGTGAGATAAAGAAAAGAGGGAGAAGACGAGCTATCAGTGTTTTTGTGAGCATGCATTAACAGAGTTCACTCTGTCACTCTTTGTTGTGTTGGTTTTTCTTTTATTATTCATTGCGACAAATGAAACTGTCCAAATGCCACCGTGTCATCATCACAACATTTCCATGGCAACCTCCGCTCAAACACTGCAGCACTCAGCCTCTGAGGTTTATGCCCAACATAACAAACACATGTTGGCAGTGGACAGAATATGAATGCTGGTTTGTGGTTAAACATTCGTGCCTCAAATGATTTATGAAGACATGGAGAAACTTCATTGACTGAGTTTAGAAACTTGTTCAACCAGTGAGGAATCACACGGGTGCAGTTTGGATTGAGATTTCCTGTTTCTTGGTAGTAATCAGCATCGTTCATTGACAAGAGACAGCAACATGATATCTTGTGTCTGATCTTGCTGCTGCCATCATGTTGTCACAGATGCATCATCATTAATACGAAATAAAAAGGTCTGTTTATCAATTTTGGTCGGTTTCAGTGTAATGTGTTTGCATTTAAAGAAACTGAAGTGGAAACACAAGTTAAAAACAACAGATTTTACCCCACAACTTATTTCATGTAACTAAAGCCAGCCCAAATATCGCCAGTTTGCTGATGACCCTCTTCAATACCCACCAGGCTCACCTGCTGGCAGAGAGTCGTCACAGTGAATTTCTTACAACGTACTCGCTAGTATCAGGATATTTTCTATCAAAATGTTAATTCATCAGTCATTCAAAATGTTAATTCATAATGCATCAGTCAAAATATTTACATGCTGAAAAGTCACTATACACCAACTCTGCTGAAGCCAACAGGGTTAAACTTAAAGTTACAGTAAATAACTTCTACTATGAGACTCACTGGGAAGCAAGTCAGCTGCAGCCGTTTGCACAAGCTGGCATTTTATTTTGTTTGTAGTCGTTCCCTCTTTGAAGACCAGTTTGAACTGTGGCAAAATGATTGCAGAAAAAGTTGCAGCGAATTAAACTTGTCCATCTCAGCTCGAGCTCGAGCCGACTGGCGGTGTTGCTCGCAGAGGTGAGTCAGAGGGTAAGGCACAAACAGCTAATCAGCTCATACTGCTGTCACCTGTCACTAAGAAACGCAGTGTTTGCCGGCCAATCAGGGCAGAGAGTACCAAGAGCTTTTCTGATTAGGCAAATAGAATGGGAGTGATAGCATTTTTATTAATCCTGGTTACAGAGGCATGATGGGAAAACACAGAGATCTCACGATACTCTCAGACCATGTCACTTACTAATAGCTATCTAGGGGTATTATATTTTTTCCAAATAGAACACAAAAAGTTGTTGATGTTTACCCCGATGTCACCAACTGAAACTTTAAAGTTAAAATTGGTGATAAGGAAGTGAATGAAAGCACCCAACTGAATAACTGATTTTAAATTGATCATTTTTGCAGTAAGAACAGGGCGCTGACTTTGCTCTTACTACCACTGTGGCCAAATGAGCCAGACATTTAGAAAACATTACTGCTGTGAGCCCCTTTAGCTCAAAGTATCCACCCAACAGCCCAATTTTCAATCCACTCAAGATCGGCAAGATAGATCCCAGGGTGTCTCCTGGCTATTTGAGACATCAGATGGACAAAACAAGACACACCCGCAGGCGTGAGGCTTTGGACAGGAAATGCCTCCATGTAAACAGGAAACAGATTTTTGACAGATACACTTATCACAAAACGAGACACACACACACGGCTCTGGTCATTTGAGAATTAGAATTAAAACTGTATTAAACTGTACAGACTATACAAAAAAAATCCCTAAGATTCAAATAGTATCTCAGATATTGGATGACATGTGCTGTTCAGTCCTGTTTACACGAGTCTTCCTTCCTGAAAAATCCTCTCAGCTCTCTGACGGAAGTTCTCTCTCGTACGCACGTCAAGCAGGGTTTCCTCATGAGATCCCTCTCCTGAGCTGCCCAATCAACTTTTGACCCTACTTCCTGGTCTAAAATTAACCCCACCCACAACCACCACCCAGAGTCTGTCGCCAGGAAACTGCTATCATCATCCATCATTTAATTTGTGACGTCATTTACTCTCAGCTCATGGACACAAATTATACCTGCTGCAGCACATCTTCCAGAGCAACATGATGCCTCTAAATAATTTTCAACATCCACAATAACAAAATGCCACGAGTTTGACACTGAACACTTATTTGTAGCATCAGAGTCAGACCTGTGATCCCTGTAACAGTCTGTACCGACAGAATTAGCAGAGAGTCCAGTTACTCACTTCCATTAAAACAAGTCAAGCTGGGTAACGAAGGAGTCCTCATCCACGACTTCAACCATATGGATAAACAAACAGTATGAAAACATGCTGTAATATGCTGAGAGTGTACAAACATTTAAAAAGTCTCCAAATGGTTCCAAAATCAAAGACTTAAACCAGTTGTACATAAATCTTTCTGGGAACAAATCACGATAGTGTTGAATTATTCATTGTAACAATAATGTTTTAGCAGATCAAGGGCTTTTTTTCTATAATTCATTACAAGACACGAGTAGTGTTTCTGACAGCAGCAGAATGAAATAATAGAGCACTGGCACTCACTCCTCGGTTGTTTTTATCTCAGCTGTAAATGTTGAGTTATGCACGAAACCTTTTAGACAGATTTATTGTAGAATCTGATTGCCCTCAGAGCTGCCTTTAAATAGCCTCATAGCATTTATCATCTGGATTGTTTATGGACCACATAGCTGTTATGCACTGGAGTTTGAGTATCTCTTAGCTGACATGGCAAAGGATTTAATTTGATGTTGAATTTAGGCTCGGCACTTGAACAAATATATATGAAGCCTCTTCATGTCTTTTCTGTGATACAATTCAGACTCTAATCACTTGAAAGCAAAAAATTATCATACGCAGACACAACTGGAACCAGTCCACCTAAACTGGTGAAGGTATCCGTTTCAAGGAGTAAATGAGATTACATGTAAATAGTGAAAGTCTGAAAAACACCTAACTGGCAAGAATATTGTGTAAAAGTTGCTGAAAAGAACCATCTGCCTTTGAGATAAGTTTGGAATTGTTGGGTATTGCATCAATATTGGTTGCCCAATAATAACCTGGAGTGTACATTATGTAACCGAGGTTGGTGTTGTGTTGGTGACCCTCCGCCACACAGCAGGTGTGTTTTGGCTACAGCCGCCTCTGAAACCACATTGGGCCAACATACATACCAGGCTGGTGTGAGAGCTCTGCCGTGGAGCTGGAATTGGGGGGCAAACAGATCCTGTGACAATCACACTGCAGCTGTCGCTGGACTGTAACATTAAGACAGGGGCTATTTGAATGACCGCGTACGGCCACCAGCAGCTCTGTCAGCTCTGCAGCAAGAGAACATTTAAACTTATTTTTCTATGTCTGTTAATATGGTACATTGGAGTTCAGTTGCTTTTCTCTGAATGTTTTGGCATTCATGGTGTGTCCAGTGCTAGAGGCCCCACCCATCTAAATAAATGCCCTAAATAATTTTCTAGTATTATTGGACCAGGGTCTGATTACAAAACACTCTTATAAACTTGGAGTCATAGTGACATACCACACTGCAAATAGTTACCGTAAACCTCAGTGAATACTCAAGTGTTTGTAACCAGCAACTGGCATGTTGGAATAAACACAAGTGGCAGCTGTCTTACTAAAACTGTCTTTGCATTTAGACAGCATGCTATTGTTATCTGCTCCGAAGTCAGCAATGTGGAGTCTGCAGGCTGCTACATAAACTATTCTGCATAGCTGCACAGCTCCTGAGCTGCCAAATTCTAAAGCAATATTTCAGGAAATAAAACAAGTTCTTGGGCTGATTTGAAGCTAAATTAAACAGACACAAAGTACAAAAACAGAGCAACAAAAGCATGGCAACGTTACCACTGCTTCTAATCCAGACAGTAAGTTATCAGCCCCTTCAACAATAATTTCTAACACCTGCTTTCCTTTCTGGACAGAGCAAACTTTCAGGTATCAGCAGGTTGCACAGTGACTTCATTAAACCATCCAGCCTACCTTTATTCTCAGCCTCAGCACGCCTCCTCCAGCTGCTCAAAGGTGACAGACCTCCACCTGCAGCAGCACAGCCTCAACCTCAGCTTCTGTCTTGTTTCTTTTCTTCCTACCACTCCTTCTTTCTGACATTCACTTCCTGCCTTTCCTCAGCTGCTCTCCTTTGCTTGTTCTTGTTGGTATTTTTTAATCCTTTCCCCCTCTTGCTGTCTAAGGTCTTTGCCCCTTGTCACCACCCAGCCTGTTGCTCCCCTCACTGAAACCTCAGGCCTAGGCTGGGCCCATGGCATCTCCAGGATGAACGCATCTAGCCACCTGATTGGCCGCAGGGCAGAGGGATGCCCCCATATTAGGGCAGAAACAGGCGGGGCTGCAGTAAATGAGGGAGGAGAAGAAGATAACAAAGTTTGTGACATAGTAGACTATTTGTCTGAGTGGAAACACTATTCACTGTTTCCCTCTGTGTCTCAGTTGCCTGAAGCATTTCTCCACACAAAAACTTGTCAAGTTACAATGAAATTTATAATTGTTTGTATCAAAAACAGAGGTCAGTTTGACAATACACATACAAAAACAGAGGTACACAAAGCTGATAAAATGAGAACTTGTTGCAGCTCTAAAAGAGAAACTGTTTAATTAAAAAATGATTTGATGCCAAATCTTTTTCTTCTTTTGCAGAGGATCAGCAGGATCACCAAGAAAATAATTATAGAGATGATAGAATTCACGTTTCTCTAAAGAATTTAAAGTGATATAGTAATGAGGAGCCATATAAATAGACCTGCAGACATCAGCAATATTTATGATAGATCATTTTCTCAAGCACAGACTACAGGCTATAAAATAAAAGCTAAAAGGTGGGTTTTCTACTTTGGATAATGCTCTTTCTCATCTACTATCCAACTGTTTACTGCTGAGTTTGCAGTGCCAGAGAGACTGAACTGCCATTAGAGGCTGATCACCTAATATGCAAGTTGACCAATGGGACAGCTTCCAAAAATGTGATGTATTCCATTTGCAATGATGACGGATCTTTGGATAGAAAAATAGCTGATGCATGTTGTGTCACCATTGTTTTCTTGTCCCAGCTGAACTAAACTTTAAAACCAAAAGCAAAATAAAGAAGAAAACAGGCTTTAATAAAGTCATGATGGCTTGTAAACACCTAGATGAACTTTTCAACAAGGGATGTTGGGAAGTTATTTTTATCCCTAATAGCTAAAAATAGAGACAGTGGGCCTTGGATCTCATCTTAGAGAAAGAATGACGTTTCCTTTTCGGGGGAGCAGCTGCTGTTGTGAGCTGAACAATTTGTGTGTGTGTGTGTGTGTGTGCGTGTGTGTGCGTGTGTGTGTGTGTCTTGGTCTGCTTGTGTTTGTGTATTCCTGTAGTCCGCATTTCCACATATTATTATATCCATATATGTGTTTGCCTATGTCTCTCTCTGAATTTAAAGGATGAGTTGAACTGGCTGAGGTAAAAATGAAAAGGTTCAGATGAGTAAGGCAGCTGCCCATTGGCAAAGAGTGAGACAACAGTCCCCTGGTCAGAGAGAAATGTAAAAATCTCCCCAATAATCCTGCATACAAAAGGCACAAGATGCACAGATGCAAAGAAAAATGTCCTATCTGTGTGTTGAAGTTGTTTTGCATCTTTTTGTGGTTTTTCTGTGTCTCTCTGCAGTTGCTCTGCATGTCTCTGCAGTGTAGCTAAATTCTTTTCTTCAACAAAAGTCCGAGGACACTCAGTAAACTGGTTGGGGTTCAAGGTCTTGCTTAAGGATGTTTCATGCTGAACAACATCAAATACAGCTTGATCCTCAGGTGTTAAACCCACACAAACTGTATCCAGGCTCATATTCCACCCACAAAAAACAAGGTTCAAGGTGGCACTAATGTGAACAAAGCAAGACTGACACACAACTTCACGCTCACTGAGGTGAAATGAAGTGGAGAGGCATGTACTCTAGTGGAAGAAATTCAGCCAGATAAAAAGAGTTTAACTGACACTGTAAAGTAAATCCCAAATACAGCTCTATTAAGCATGGTTGCCTGCAGATTCTACGTAGAACGGAGCTTTAAAAATGCCTGTTACAGACCATTACTAATTAAAGTTAAATTCTCCAGAGGAGGTGTCAATGATGCTGGCATCCAAATCTTTTGAACCAAATGCTGTGAAAAGTGCTGAAGGGTCAGTCAACCGATCAATTATTGGGTAGATTAAAAAGTAATTTTAAAAAATTATCAAAAGCTCTGCACACTGATTCTAGTTCCTTTGATTCTTACTGATTTCATCCTCTTTCATCTCTTTATGCTTTGCTTTGTGTAGAGTTCATCTGATTGAACTTTGAGGCCTGGAATTACAAGGGTCTCCGATGTCCAATCATTTTGAATGAGGTGTAATAGTACTTCTCATTAAGATTATATGATGAAGGTTTCAGTTGTCACACCTTATCAACTGAGAGATGTCCTGCAGATCAGTCGGAAGAGCTAGAAGCTACCATCGGTAACTCCTGCTAACAACCTAACAAGCTAACAAGCTAATAAGCTAACGTTAGATGTACCATGAGACTCGTTCGGAAAAAACTCCACTGTAGCGCCAGCTTGCGTTTTATTTCGTTTATTGTTGCTCTTTTTTTAAGTCCAGTTTGAACCAAGACCAAACGGTTGCAAGGAAGTGTTAACCGGCAAATGAGTGCAGAGAGTACAGAGAGCGTCGCTGACTGGGCAAATAGAACTGGAGCGACAGGATTTTTATTGATCCGGAATACAGAGACATGGGAAAACACAAAGATCTCACGATGCTCTCAGACCACATCACTTACTGATAGCTGTCTGTGGGTATTTAATGTTTTTTCCAAACCGAAGGCAAAAAAGTTATAAATGTTTGCCCCAAAGTTACCAGCTGCAGTTTTAATGCAGTGCACGCAGCCTACAGCCATAGAGACAGGCGATGGATGTGGTACTTGCTGTGCAGAGGAGGGGTGGCAGGGGGGAGATGTTGTCAGCACAGATCAGGCAGCCAACACTGTGTCAGCTAACATGGTCATTGTTGCAGTCCAGCTCCTAAACAAAGCCAGGATTTAGACATGGGGGAGGACTTGGACCCTGACACAAGGGCCGGACTGGTCAGGGGAGGGATGCAGGGTAAGGAGGGGAAATGATTTCTTATGGCAGCTCAGAAGACACAAGAAGATCTGTATGTAAGTGCTGTGTTTTTTCTGATGGGTGTGAGAGTGTGATTAGGAGAGGCAGACTGTGCAGAGATGAAGGAAGACTGAAGAATAGTGAGGGAGGGGTGTACATTGAGGGGTAAGGTCGGAGAGCTGGGTTGGCATGGGGGCACGAGCTCCCACTGGATCACAGCTATGTCCTCGTCAGCGCTTAGATGGGCCAGAAAACTAGAGCACATAGTGTGTGTTTGTGTGTGTGTGTGAGTGTGAGTGTTACAGTAAAAACCATACATGGACTTGGTCGATGTTAGTAAATCATTCTGTGAGCATGATATACATTATGTTAGCAGGTAAGAGACAATAACCACAGTTGTCTTATCTTCTTTGCACTTTTTGCAATTTAGCATTATACTTCCAAAAAGACCAAGATCAACAACAAAAGTAAATAAAGTTAATATGGTGAAAATTAAGAGTGACTTTCCCTGGCCTCTTACAGTTTTCAAAAACATCCACATATTATGTCACAATCTGATGTTGAACATAATTTTCATGAATGTCGCATTGATTGGTCATTCCAGTGAACTCTTGTGGAAAACAAAATGAACATGTCCCAACTTCCCAGCACTGTTGTGCTAAAGTTAACTGAGGAAATTGCCATTATATGAACAGGATAGCAGTGGGTTTATGATCACTCAGAACTGGGTCGTCTTTGATTCATAAGTCTCACAAACAGACACAGAGGCTGTGAGAAAAGCCCACCGTTTTCAAGTGGGAGAATGTGTGATATTGTTACAATATGGGGATGCCGAAGGGAATTCATACTGTCAATCTCATTTGGTCAAAAGAAATCTATAGATGAGAGCAATGCAACGTCATGCAGTACAACACGCCACCTTCACGCCACATTTTGGGTAAAAACAAAGGGATCTAGACACTGGCGGCATATTAAAAAACCTAGCAGAATCATGTACTGAATAGCCTGTTACAGTTGCAGGTGCTATCTTGCTAAAACCCTGCTAAGCAGTCAGTTAACAGTAATGTCACATTGTACAGACTACCAAAACAGCAAAATAAAGTCTTAATGGCAGAAAATACATGTCAGAGGTACATTACCTTGAGATTTGAGGTAGTTTGAGGTAGTTGTACAAATTGGGATATGATACCTTTAGCCATTGCATGGGGCCGTTGGTCAGCTCTGATAGGCATAGGCTGAAAGGACACTTAACAACCATGATTTCCTTGGCTGACCATTAGTATGTGAGCTCCTAATACCCAAAAGAAATGTGGAATCCTTATTTGAGGAGATTAAATTTGCAATGTCAAATATTTTGAGTTGACCGCCAACAACAAGGAAGGGTTTGTTTTCACCCAAACAGGGGCGTGGCCAGAAAGCATTGCTCATCTATAGAGAACTTTAGAGCCCTCCCCCTTTCTCACCTCCACACAGCTGACCAATCACAGCCTAGGGTGGTTGTTAATGTCCAGTTGGTAATTTTGGAAAGAAACAGAAGTAACTAGACATGTAGTCACCCACTGTGATGTTGGAAAGGTGAGGAAAACACACACACACACACACAGGGAAGACATCAAGCTCAAACTCATCAGTTTGAGCAGAAAACTAAATAGTGACTGAAAGTGTTTTCAGCGACACAATATTCACCTCCTCCCTCAGTTTTTTCTTGACCTGCAACTGAACGACCTTTCTGTGTTTTGACCTGACCTCTGAGTATTCTGAGTGTAAACTTCATGTTGCAAAGGAAATTTATGTAGCCTTTTGTGTGACTTTTATAGAACTGTAGTAGGACTGGGGTGCCCTGGTAGCTCAGTTGGAAGAGCGGGTGCCCCATGTAGAGGCTGTGTCCTCGCTGCAGTGGCAATGGGCTCGATTCCACACCGCAGCCCTTAGGTAAATGTCAACCCACTCCGGTCCTAACAAGAATAAATGTACAGAAGCCCAAAGAATATATAGAATAAATGTAGTGGGACTAACAAACAACGGTTCTGAGATCATGCCAATTTGTCTTGTTTCAAGTTTCAAGTGTCTGACATGCAGATAATAAACTAAAAAAATATATTATATAAAATATATTCATTAATCCCACCACATTTTCCCAACAAATCCTGAGAAAAAAAGTGTGTGTTATAGGTGCAAACAGCAGACAAAGTTAGCACTCAGCTAACAAAGATAACTTAGCATTTTAATAAATATCTCTCAGAAGACGTCAGAGCTCAAAACATGGAATATTAGATTTATATTTATTAAATGAGTAGCAGCATGACTGTAATGGGATGCTCGTGATGCTCTTTTCCAGTTAACACATACTGAGCCAGCCATGTTGATAAGGCAATGATAATAAATGGTGTTTCTCTCTGGTTTTTACACACCCCACATGTTAAAAAGTTAATTATGTTAGTTTTTATATTGAATCAATTCAACTTTGTTTTGGGTTTGTTGTGACTATTTATGCACCATTTGCTGTGTACAACTTAAGTACCTCTGGTGTCCTGGTGCAGCTGAAGACATCAGTATTATTATATATGTTATGATTATTGAGTTTTTAAATTTTGTAACAGTTATTTTTCCCACTTGAAACTTAAAACATAAAGTTCTTGGCAAGGCAAAATCATCATCCGCTCTTGTTTATCTAATTTGGGGTCAAATGTGCAAATAGGAAACTTTCAAATACTTCCAAGGATCCACCACTGGAAACAATACACTGTACTTTTCTTTGCTTTTAACAAGATTCAGAATTCGAATCAGTCTCACATGGTTTGAAAATCGATGGAATATGCTCAAACATTTAGCCATTTTAGCTGATTAGCAAAGGAAAGTAGCAGAAATATTCTCCAAAGTTACATAAAAACACAAATTTGAGTGGTGATCACTGAGTGAAAAGAGAAAACAACGTCACTTTGTTCAAAGATCAAAATGGTAAATTTATGGAAAGTTGGTTTAAATTTTTAGCTGATAATTAGCATTGCTGACTTCAGGTGTCATGGTGAAGAGTGTACTTATGCAGCTGTTCCAATGTAATTCCACTCTGGACATGTAGATTTAGAAAAAGTTAACTTGTTTCCCTGTGTTAAATCATTCAATGTTGGAAAACAAAGAAGAGATGCAGTGAGCTGCAGTCATCAAACAGATTAAGATGAAACAGGATGCCTGTTTGCAAATATTCTAGCTACCAAGCATAGCTGCTAACAGCTGAGTCAGCAGCTAAAACCTTATCAAATAGCCTAGAATAAATGTCATAGAAAATCACAAGGATTTACAGCAAACTATAGAGTGCATTCAGCTGTGAGTAAGGACTTTCCACAATATCAGCAAATACTAACAACATACCAGAACAACAAAAGTGACCAAATGACCATGTGATCTCTTTCTACCTATCAAAACACATTACGTAGTCAGTGGATTCATGATGCTAAGCTGGTGAGTTATCCACACGCACACACACCCCGTCAGACAGAGAATATTACAAGCATCCAGAGAAGATTAAAAGACGCACTAATGCAACACACAGGGAGTAACCACTTGTACCTGCCAGCCTTTGGAGTTAAGATTCATCTCGAGCCAAAACTAGCGCCTCAATGTATCACTTAAGAGATGAGCCACATCTGTTTTCTTGTGCAGGTCACTCTGGTTTTCAGCATTAACTAGTGACCTTGTAGGTAAAAGCTTCTCTACTCTCAAAGAAATGTGGTCCATCAACATTCCAGGCTGTAAATATATTATAAAATAGGTAAAAAATATGAGAACTATGTTTTCTAAACACAAATTATTACACAAAGGAGCTGCGAGTAGAAAAAAAACCCAACAGCAACAAAAAGCAGTCAGCTAGTTTGAGGATGGAGTAGTCAAAAGAAACGGGAGCGGACAACACTGACTCTGAGTCTGAACACAGTGCAGACTTCTCTACAGAAAACAATACTTATGAACTTATTAACACAGTCATAAACTGTCATTTTCAGCTGCCAAACCTTAAACAAAGCCTCACTACCATTTTGATAGAAATTCTTTTTTGTGTCAATTTGTAGAAAATGATTGTTTTTTTTTTGTGAGTTTTTTTTTTTTTTTTTTTGGGGGGGGTCATATAATTTAATTAACAACTTTCTGATAATAATTTTCAAATTTCTGTAGCCACTAATACGTTGTGCAACTTTGATGTTGGTTGTTTTGCCCCATACAGCAAAGTAAGACACTTATTCGTCCTTACCTGCATTGGAGGAAGGTGTCCAGGTGACTCTGAATATTCCACGCAGACACTCACACATGGTCCGCAGCAGGAAGCTTGAGGAGGTAACACACCGATGGAGCAGCCCACACACGGGCTGTCGGGCTGGGCGGCAGAGCTGGGGGGAGGCGAGCAGTGTTTGAGGCGATCTGGGGATCGGTTTGACTGTTTGGGCCCACAGGAGACTGAGGTGCACTGTCAGTGTGGATCACACATAGAAAGAAAGCAACAGAGAGAGAGGGTGGAGGGGTCCCAGGACTGGGAGAGAGAGGGGTGGGTGGATGGAGGAAGAGTGATGGAGGGTGCAGAGAGGAGGGAGGGATTAACAGAAAGAGAGACAGAAAGAGAGAAAGACAGAAGAAGAGAGGGACTGTCTCATCAGTGTGTGTACATAAACATATGGACCAGTGAACTTTCTTTTTCCTCTGCAAACCGCCATAGAGTGAGAGATAGACACTGGGTATGTATGTATGTGTGTGTGCGTGTGTGTGTGTGCGTGCGTGTGTGCGTGTGTGTGTGTGCGTGCGTGTGTGCGTGTGTGTGTGTGTGTGTGTGAGGCAGAGGTGACAGCAGCGAGACAGGACAGAATGGGGGTGTATTAGCACTAGTGGACAGTCAGCAGTTTGCTCCAGCCTCCTGTAAAGCCCTGCTCCATTGTTTGTGGTGCTGGAGGCTTTAGCTGTGGCCCACCAGGGCCTTGTTACTGGGCTTAGAGGGGCAGGACACTGGATACCAGTCAGACGCAACCACAGTCAACACACCTCGAATGAGGCAACACTACCTCTGCTTATCACTGACTGATCAGAAAATAAATTTAATGGTGAGGCTGCTGTTATTTTATATTTTTACTTTCAAAAAATATCACAGAAACCAAAACCAACAATTCTGTTTTCAAACACTTTTCAAATTCTCCATCCTATCTTTAGCACTCAGCTCCAAGCATCCAAGTTTCTTCTAAAGACATAAATCTTTAAAAACAACTAGAATAACATAGCTTTGATTTTGAAAAGCTCAGTTATTTTTTAAGAAAGCTGGTAACAAGAGTTTTTAGCAAACATAACCCAGACAGGATTAAAAAGTGAACTTTTTAGGGATTATTTTTTGCAGCAGATTAATACTTATTTAGTAGTTTTGTGACTAAGTAAGAAAAAGAAAAGATTTTGAATGACATAAGGCTTTATTGTTCAGAAAGCATTGGATACAAATAAGTATCAGGTTTTTCTTTTCCTATTTGTTAACAAAAAATGTAGAATATTATTAGAATATTGCCATTATATAGGAAATTCTAAATATCCCGTGTTATCCTACAGCAGTGAGCGGCATATGGGCAGCCCACTGAAGATGATGTAAAGTAACAAATCTTAACAGCAAATAGTCATATTTGCTGTTTTTTGCTGTGAAAAATGACAGGGCCTTTGTGCACTTCCACGGTGACAGTCTTTCCAGCAGATGTGATAATATTACCTGTGAGACTGATGGTGATGATGTAATTCTTGCAAGAAACATGAGGCTCTGGATTTTCTGTGACGACTGCCCATCCTTGGAGTCTATTAGTCCAACGCTGTAGGCCAAGTCATTGCCTCTTTCTCCAGTCTCCAGCCAGAGCATTTCATCTTTTCAGCTGCAGCTCTGTCACACAGCCTGGCTCATCCTGTTAGAGGGAATTTCATGTTGATGCTGCACACAGAGCTCGAGACAACCAGGGAGACTGTGTACCCTGTACATTGCAATTCCGCTGTAAAATAAATATATGCTTCACATTTGTATCTCATGCAAAGATTCTGCAGTTTGTTTACTATGAAGAGGATGTGTATTGTGTTGCACATTCAGTTCAGAATCAACAGGTATAACATTTGCAATCGATAATTCTGTAGCACATTTACATTAAATGCCCATGTTGTCAGCAAACAATATGGAGTTTTTGTGGGCTGAGAAGTACATCCATCTCTTACACAAGAGATTGAAGTTTGTATGGAGCCTGAAATTCTTCTCAAAACAAAGATGGCACTGGCCTATTCAATGTCGAAACTTCTGCTCTACCACTCTACACAATTAGTGATTTGCTGTAGTATGGAAGTTATCTTGTAGAGCGGAAGTTTTAACCCTTGACATGGCCAGCACCATCTTTGCTTAGAGAGGAATTTCAGGCTCTGACAGACCAAAAATCCCTCATTACTGAAAACTATGCTATATTACACAAAAGAGGAGTC
Source organism: Naso thynnoides (assembly GCA_029783665.1). NCBI lineage: Eukaryota > Metazoa > Chordata > Actinopteri > Acanthuriformes > Acanthuridae > Naso > Naso thynnoides. The sequence continues at coordinate 27,445,042 of JAQLOL010000024.1, read as the reverse complement.
CCATCCAGAGAGATAACAACCTTGGTGACCTGGCAAGTACTGTTTTTTTGTGATTGAATCAGAGCCTTTAATAGGAGTCCGTCAAAGCTATGGGCAGTATAGCTTAGAGACTCAGTTATTGGTGGCAAGCTGAGTCTCTGTTGTGGCTAGTCTTTTGCATTTGTCTGCCACCCCTTCAACTAAATTCGGAAGTCCTTCTTTCTTCCTCTCTCCTCCAGGTGGCTTAAATGAATTAGCCACAACACAACAGCATTCCCTGGTGTATAATCAGATCCTGCTTCTGTTGGCCTGACACACCTTTAGAAGAGACTTATTGTAACAGATAAATATTGTAGATTTGTTTTAATTGCAGTGGAAGTGTTATCATTGAACATTATCTGCACACTATGAAAGATGCTATCCAAGTAGGCGTACAAGCTGAAGCTAATTGGAAATTGGCCATTAATTGGCACCTTGTCATGAAATAACTTGTTACACAAAATAAAAACCTACATTTCGAGTCCTATAAAGGAAAAAAAAATAATTTGTTCCTTGTCCACGCAGTCTACATCTACACATATGCATTTTTTGATCTGATGCAACTTTTTGACAGAACACCATATTTTGTCAGCATCTTTCAAACCATTACAAATCCTCTCTCTGTGGCTCTATAATCTTTTCTTCTTCTTTGCTCCAAATGGACTAGAATCATAATTCCTACAGCTACTCTATGTTTCATTCTGGTACATTTGCTAAAATCACTGATGCTCTCTCTTATGTTGAGAAGATAGTTTCAGAGTTTTACGTGTTTTGGCCTTTTAATTTCTCATTTTAAATACTGTCTGAGACCAAATGAAGCAGATTTCATCCCAGTCACGATTCAGTAGTTGTTAAAATTCTCTGTACCAAAGTGTTGGGCAGACTGATAAACACATTTCTATATCACAAGCTATTAACCTGTCAAAAAACAAAATAATTAGATTTCTCCAGATTTCAAGGCTATATCAATAACAGTGTGAATTATTCAAATGCCCGCCCTTCAAAAGCACAAATGATCTTCATTTATTTTCTGGCCTTATTTGCCCTCAGGGTTCCTTTATATAAAATGTTTGACGTCTAAATTAAAAAAAATGTGATTTTTACCTCTCAGAGTCACACAAGAGAGAGAATGTGTGACATTTTATCAGGTCTCAGGATGATAAATGTAGTTTCTGTACTCATTAGCAGCTATGTTTGTCTGCCACATGCTTCAGTTAATACCCGCAAAGTGCCGAGTAGTTGAGAGCTGAGTCATCGAGGATTGAGCCAGCATACGCTCTCTCTCTCTCTCTCTCTCTCTCTTTCTCTCTCTCACACACACACACACACACACACACACACACACACACACACACACACACACACACACACACAC
>JAQLOL010000024.1:27430555-27442229 GCA_029783665.1 Naso thynnoides | reverse complement strand
ACACACACACACACACACACACACACACACACACACACACACACACACACACACACACACACACACACACACTCACAGCCAAAGCCCTGAGAATCCTGTGGGTTTGACAGAAAATGACTCAGAAGGATCTCGCAGGTTTTCTTCTCTCGATGCCCACTCACAGCTCAGACCTTCAAGTTGAAAAATGTTGTCTGCAGCACTCGTCTACTTTCCCGCAGCTCAGACAGATGAATTATTTGTTCCAAGCCAAGAATTGTCTTTTTTTTTTTCTCAAGACACAACTGCTACTGTCAGAGAGGCCACCAGAGAGGAAGCAGGAACGCAAATAAACCAGAACACATTCATGAATGACACCAACTGTTTGTTGTTGTTTACTGCACAAACCTCACTGTGGTTTCAGGGATACGACGCAGGAGAACCTCTGCAACTCTGGTTGGCAATGACAGCCAAAGGACGTCTCTGTATTGGAGGACATCCACCTTGCATATGTGTCCAAAAGTAAAATGTTATAATTTACTCAAATAGGATTCAAGCAGTTTGGATGAATTGGATCTATATCTTTTCTGTTAAATGATTAATTATATTTAACTTAGAATTAAATGCTTTATTATCCATCTTATTTTTTGTTGATTTCCCTCTGTTGTTCTCTTCTTTTTTCACTCATTCACCACTTGGGTCCAGATTAAAAAATCTCAGTCACAAACAGATCGACAAAACAATTTTGTAAGCACTCTGACTCATGGTCCCAGAAGGATGTATCGCTCTGATTTCTTGCTTTATTGCCTGTGCAGGAGGTAAACATTCCTGCCTCTTCTTTTAAAGTCTCAACAGCTATTGAATGAATTGTCATGAAATTTGTTGCAGGCATTCTGATAAATTAACCTTAAAGATCTCCTGACCTTTCCTCTAGTGTCATCATCAGGTAAAATCTCAATTTGTCCAATACTTAACTAGCAAAACTAGAAAAGAAATGTTGCAAACTGGAATCACAAGGTTTCCTGGAATTAAATCTTTAATTTACTTTTGACCCCTAAATTCATTTTACTGTTGATATTTGTCTTTAATTTCATCAACTTGATGATTTTACTGAGGTATTGCCAGCATCACCACGTGGTATTTAACTGGAATAGATCTTTTGAAGAGGCGTTTATGAGAAGCCTTCTTGGAAAACAACTTTTGGCAATCCTCTCTGGTGCTTCAGAACAGCATCCTGTATGAGTTAAAACCCTTGAATGAATCACAGTGGAGAGGTGATGGAACAGGCTGGCGTCAGCCCTTCAGATCCATTAAAGGCCCATTGAATTGATCTAATTACACAGGAGAGAACTGAGAGGGGATCTTAAATGGCTGATTATTCAAAGGCACGAGGGGGGAGAGGAGGGACAGAGAGCTCAATTTATTTCCTTCATCAGTGAGTTTAAAACTTCAGTCTTAGAGAACCAAAACCAGTTCAGGAGTTAAAAATAACAACATCCTGATGATTAATGCTTGTATTTAGTTAGATTATTATTTTTATAGGAATTCTTTATTGTCACAAACAGTAACATTCATGTAACACTGTATCCAGCAATGATGGTTGTGAGTACAGTAACATGCAAAGTTAACGTACATTATAGGTAGGCTAAACAATAACACCATGATAGCACATTTAATTAACTTATTTATCTTGCATTAATCATGATTTCATAAATAAAGTGATTAAGTATCATCTAGTTTATCCATTTAAAAAATGATGATATTAATAGACTATTGACTTGATGAAACATGCTGCATCTTATGATGTGTCAGAAAGTCTTATTTACTGTAAATCCAGTTTAATGTGCAGCTGTAATCCTGCAGTTCTTTTCCTGGCTGTCATGTTTGTCCCACACTGATCATGCCTGTGAGAGAGAGAGAGAGAGAGAGAAAGAGAAGGAATTTATTAATATTTTATCAACACTAAAACCTGCTGTGACAAAAGGTTTAAGAGTTGTTTCAGGGTCAGATGTAGACATCTGCAAGTTTGTCTGTTATACACAGACAGACAGCTTTGGCACACACATTCATAAACACAGAGAAGCTAGAAGCTCTAATAGACTCATAGTGACATAAAATGCATAATAAAAGAGAACTTCTGAACCACTTGCCTGCTCTCTCCTCTCTCTGTCTGCAGTTTATTCTCTTCAGTCACTGTTTGGAGCAGGTCAGGTCACAGCATCTACAAATCACACACATTTTGTTTTAATTACCAAAACTAACAGATGATATGCATGCATATGATGTCACTGTTGGCGGACAATGAGTGGCAGCATTAGTGTACAGTTTGTGTGCTGCCAAAAAAAAAAAAAAGAAATACATCTAAATTGGGAAAGAGCTGTTGTGCGATTGGATCCAACAAAAACTCAAAGATATTTTTTCACAGACTGCTGAATGCTACAGAGAAAAGAAGCAGATGGATTTGCGGTAGAAAGTCAGATTTCGGGGTAAAATGATACCTTAATTCATATTCTTTGTAACTGTAAATTTTTGTTGGCTTTTATTAAAAAACACCCATGATAATGAGCCTTGTGTCCCACAAACAAATGGGGAATGGTTCAGGAACTATAGTATTAGCAAACAGCTAACACAAAGATCTGGCAGTGTTCCATATTGCATGCATAAGTATTAAACACTTAATATTTTGAGTGCATCAGTGCGCAAAGTGTGTTCATCCTAAGAAGTATGCAAAAATGCAGTGTAGTTCTAGCACAACACCCTCAACAAAAGCTAAATATATTTACAAGTTTCTCAACTCTCAAAATGGCAGCGGGGGATTACAGCCAGGGTTTACTTGCACCACCGACCTGGTGACTGTTTATGTTGCTGCATTATACAGATGAAAGTTATACATGTTTTTGCACTAAGCACAACTATGTGTACATACTGTTGTCAGATAGCCGCTGTCAGTTATGTTTGTTGGGTCTGTAGTAATTTGGTACCGTTAACGTGCTAGCATCCACCAGCTAGCTAACATGCTCCTAGCGACATCTGTTTGCAATTTGTTGTCAAAAAAATGAAATGAAAAAAAGAAGAAGAGGCGTAAAAAACAAACAAATGCACAAACATAAAACGTCATCACTTCCAGTGAGTGCAAAACAGCAGTGTGTGACTTGGGAAGACACTTCCCTGTTGAGATTGGTGCACCACACAATAAATGTACAGCACCGAAGTGTACTAACGGCAGTATACCATTCAGAACACAGCTCGAGATTTCCTTTCTAAGGGTGTAATGCTACTCCCCAAAGCAAGTTTTGACAAGATCACTTCAAAACTTTCTACAAAGTCTGTTAAAATTGTGTTAATCAGCACCACTGGAGCTTTGGAAAGTTGTAAGGATCCGTATTGAGTTCTACTGCCGATAATGTAAGCAGATAATTGTTTGTTATAGTCCTGCTTTCACAGTTTCCCTTGCTAAACACAGCCGCTGGAGGCTGTTTTGCCACTCAGTGCAACTGAGGGGTGTTAGGGAGGGAAAGTGACGTCAGCACATACCTTCCATACAAGATGGTGAAAGTTCATACTCACTGTGAGAGTAACTTCAATGCTCAAACATCACAGTGAAGGATTTACGAAAGGTTTTGTAAGTTAAGCCCCTGCTTGAAGGCTTTATTAATTTAAAATATGTTTTTAATTTTTAATACATAAGTAATAAGTCATAAACCAACCTGACAAACTGAAAACCGCCTCTGGCTGATAGATATTCCTCTACATTAAGTTTCCTTTTTCTTGTCATGCAGGAAGAAACTCCATCTCACAGTTTGATCACCTATAGGGGAAAAAAAAATATTCAACACTAAGATCCAACATTCAGACTTAGAGAAATAAGATTTTTTGTCCTTTTGGCCTATCACAACATATTTTCATGGGTCAGCTTTATTAAATTTACTAGTAAAAATACTTCATTAGTAAAGTAGAGCGCCCTGAAGTTAAGACACCAGCAAAGGTTATTTTTCCACAACCAGGAAAACCTAATGATGTTATCAGAACTGTATTTACATAGCTTTTTAAAGTCTGCCTTAGCGGCTGCTAGTGAAGTCACATGTAATCTATCATCCATTCGTTGTAACATAACATCAAATCAGTTCTTATATGTGGAGCCCTGTTTCCCCTCAGACATCAGGCAGGTACGATCAGAACCGGCCGTGTTGAGGGACGGACATCCAGCATTTACTGTTTGCACCCTCGTCACCACATCTGTCTACTGACAAGACACTGTGGTAATTAAAGTGCAGCTTGTTCATGTTTCCTCGTCCTGTGCACAGACATCGTTCTGATCGTCATCACACTCACGTGCTTAAAGGTATTTTGTATGGGTTTTTTTTGGTCTCATCTACAGAGGTGACATTGCCATTTTTTTCCTCACATTTTATATTCTATGTTGGCTTTAACTTTTACCTTGTACTGGATCTTCATCATTTTTAATGTGTCTGCTTGCTTGGTTGCTTTTTTTAAATAAAAAACATCTCTACTTACTGTGTTTTTAAAACTATTAACATGATTTTTCTGTTTTGTTTTTTTAATCACTGTGCCAGTCAACTTGAGGTCCTCATAAGTTCACTTGATAAGACAGAAAAAAAAGTCAGCCCAAGAAATCGGATCAGAATGTAAGTCAGTATTCTGAGAATAAATGTTTATTCATAGCAAGATCCAATTTTCTTCTGTCCTGATATCAGCTGCGGAAACACACGCACACACACACACACACACACACACACACACACACACTGAGACTCATTGCAGCTTTACCTGGATGGTGCCGCTTGAGGCTGCAGATAAACTTAATTATCACTGTTGCACCAACAGAGATGAAATATTATTTTGGTTTTTATTAAGCTGTGTGCAGAAAAATCACAGTGACCTTTCTTATCTACAGGTTTTAGAGGTTGAAAGCTTCTTTCTCTTATTCTTCGTATTGGTAGCATTACTCTTCTTTGTTATTATGTTTTGCAGAGTTATTGCCACATTTATCATTTAGGACTGTAATTGGATTTATTTATACCATAGCAGCATTTCTAAAAAACAAACAAACAAACAAACAAAAAACCCTATCACCATTTTTTGAGACAAGTTTGTTGATGGAGCAAAATAAAAGAATTTGATTTGAATTTGCCTTCAGTAGCACCAACATGTGGCCACTTATTAACCCCTTTATTTTGTTGCTTATACAAAAAACTGAACTGCGAAGCAAAATTCAAAATTCTCTGCTTCCGGGCCATTGAACCTTAATTTGGAAATAAATATATGGTCGCTGTCAACAGAAAGAGACAAATTAGTTTTTGATCCCATTTAAATTGTACAGCAAATCTCAAACAAGATGTTTGTCAATTTAAAAGATAATTTTGCAAGTCAAGAAAGTTACAGTTTATCACACAACTGCTAAAGTTGATAAGACTTTGAAAATACGATTGTACACCTGATCGTTGACGTCTTAACAGGGATCTCTTAAAGAATTGACCAACTCTTTGTTTGCTCAGCTGCAGTTCTCAGCATGTTCATGCTTGTAATGATTTTAACCTCTTTTGATCCATTTTCCCCTTATCCTGTAGGAAAGAAAAAAACTGTGCTATGGTTACGGCCATGTCAGTGTTGGTGACGTATATTGCACAATGTAGTTCAGAGTGGTTTCACAAAAACACTGTAGTATTTAAATATCTTCATGACAAACTGACTGTGTTGATTTGTAAAACTATCTTTTAAAATGACAAACATCGTATTTGAGAATGAGGGCACAATTTAAATGGGATCGAAAAATAATTTGTCTCACTTGTCAACTGACTAACATACAACTTTTTTCCAAAATAAGGTCCCATGGGGTCCACCGGAAGGGGTGTGACTTATGCTGCCTTCAAGACACCTCAGAGCTCGGAAAAAAAAAGAGTTCTGAGTTGTTAAAAATGATTTGAGTCCAACTTGGAATTCCAGGTCAGAGATTCGGGTATCTATTCAGAGCTCCAGTTTGTCCAACCTGATGTCAAAGCAACATAAAACATAGCGGCCTTCATCGTTAACGGTAAGAATAAAGTTATATAAAGGTGTTTGTTGATGTTTTAAAACATAATTTAAAGCGATATGCATTTGTATTCATTTATATTTTGCTCTAATTAGCAACAGGTGGAATTCAACACCGTTCTGCTGATTACATTAGCTAGCCTGTTCAATAGCTAGCTAGAGATGATTCGGGTGTCCATGCCCCCCCCCCCCGAGTTTTACAGCGTGAATGCGATGATGTCGGCAGTCGGAATCTCTGAGTTGAAACTTTTGAGTTCGAGGTGTCTTGAACGCAGCATTAGCCACTTCTTTCAAACCAAATCTTCTTTGGGGGGAAAATTTCAGCTTTGACAGATTTCCTGACATTTGAATTTTTGGGAATTTTACAAATTTCAGCCCTTCACGACCTGAACACACACACACACACACACACAGTGGATGGGTGGGGGCTGAGTGGTTCTGGATGATTAACAGGGAGACAGAAATAACCTCCTGGGTTGGGCTCTGCTGCGTTCCACGACCCCTGACGACACTGAATAGTTTACACACTGGGAAGTGACATGTTGGAGATACCTCAGAGGATGGGTGTATGTGTGTGTGTGCGTGTGTGTGTATATGTGTGTATCCAGGTTTAGCTACATTTGTGAGGAACAGCGTATGGCAGCTCATTTTTCTTGTTAAGTTTGGCTGCTCCTCATACTGAAAAAATGCTTTTAGTGAGAGTCAGAGACAGCGGGAACGATAAGATGCATCCAGATTCTGTAAATTTAAATACCACACAGCTCACTCTCAGACAGTAGCTGTGTATTTATCAAACAGCACGTATGCTGGTCTGCAGTCAGCAGAGACTGGGTGTGTTTGATTCCCTCATGCAGACACACCCATAAACAGCCGAATCAGTCTGATCCACTGGACCACAGCTGGTTTTCACGACTTGAGTTTAAATTACTGGCAGCAAAGAAAAGATTCAGCAATATACAAATGACAGTATGAGATTTTTTTAAAAATGGGCTATTTTAATTCAATTTTGATGCTACAGTTCCTTTTCTATTTTCTTCTTTCCTGGACCCAAACTTCTTCGACCCTCAGCTTGATTCTGCTGGAATCTATTTTGTACTTGGATCCTTCAGAGACACTGTGAGGTGAGACAAGACAGAGCTTGAACACTTAACAGTGTGACTATTTAAACCTGCATCAATACTGCACACAAGTGTTAGAAGTCTGCTACTGCAACATGACACACGCCAAACAACCCCCCACTGGAAATCTAAGAAACTGAATAAATAAGAAAAACATTATTATTATGTTCTGAAATGAGGGCAACAATAATCAGATATCAAATCTAAGCATCTTTTGACTGAAAACAGGAAGCAGTTGGTTGGTGAAGGCCTTTCTCTTTTTATCGGTTATATTTAAAAAATGTCATTCTGACATAAAAACGTAACAGAATTAAAGTTTGTGCATCCTGTTTTATTTCGAGCTCTGGGCTCCAACTATTCCCTGTTCTCTGTCTATTTTTGGCTGCGCTGAAGTGCTCCTTGCCAGGTCCTATTTCTAAATTTGGATTTCACCTTGTCAACATTCAGATGCTTTTGCTCAAAAATAAACATGCATCTTGTGTTTCGGAAAGAGAAATATGACAAAGAGCTCCTTCCCTTCAGCTGTAGACTGAGGAGGAAAAAATAATATGCTCTTAAAATGTTTAAATTTAAAACAGAAAATGCATTGTAGATATAATTTTGCCATTATTTTCTTGACTGATTATATGACTTGCACGGCAAAAAATAAACAAAATATAATAAACTTGTTTTAAAACACAAGGTTTTCGCGACATTAATGTGTAAGTGAACTGAGCACAGTTACATGATTTTCAAATGTTCATCTGAGTTCAGCATCACCACACTCAGTCACCCTGCGTCGTGCCGGTGGGACCATGTGGGGGCGCTGTTTGACTGTACAGAGGAACGAGTGGCCTTTTTCTGTTCTTAATTATTTCTTTCATCACAGTTCTTGTGAGCAAAGCCATTCCCTGCCCTTTGACACTAACGCGGTTATGCTGCGGGAGATTTCCTCACAGAGAGTTGCGGTGAGTGAAGATGATGAAGGTCTCAAATACCTCAACCAGACCTGGTGAGAGTGAGCGGAGCAGCAGGGCACTGAAGACTTCAGCCGGGCTTTTAATCTGGACACTCTCAGAGATGAATCATAATAATGTTGTGACAGACTAGTTTATATTTTGTCCTCGTGCTGAAGCAGCAGGTCAGCTGTGTCAGTCATGTGATGGGCGCACGGATGTGACCGACAAACGCGCCTCAGCTAGGCCGTAAAGTTTTTGATTATCGCTTCAGCTCTCTTCAAACTTCGGCCTGCTGGATGAAAGGAAATGTTCGCCACATCTGTTGTGCTTCCTTCTGACCCTCACACCGTATCACTAATATAACCTAAACTCGTGGGATTTATTCAACTTTAACTTGTAGCTACACGCCCTGTCAGCAGGAGCTTTGGGTGCGTAAAAATCCTCAACAGTTTGATGAGAGGATGGAGAAAATACGCAAAATCATTCGTTTGGTTTTAAACTGAATCTCTCATTGGATAAAAAACACAATCAGATTTGGAGTTGAGATCGATTCGGTCCATTGTTTTCATACCTTCATTGCTTTGAAGTCACCGCCCTGATTTGGAGCTTTGCCTGGAAACTTTGCAGATTGCGCAGAAAGTCGCAGCTTTGCGCACCAGTCACCAGCATCTCCGCGCAGGATTACTTAAAAACAATTGTTGCTCGGCTATGATTGAATTTTTGGGTTTTAGACATTTTAACAGAATCAATCGTTAGCAGAAAAGGTGAATAAAAGCCTCTCCAGTCCAGCAGTGACTCACAGCGGAGCTGTGTGTCGCCATGTCGGCCCTGCTGACCGGCGGCGTTCACGCTCCTCCTCCGCGCTGCTGTGCGCAGATAAAAGCTTATAGGAATGTATGGAGTCAGAGGAGCTCAGCGGGGCTATTGTGTAATGTCTGTGAACACACTGACGGAACTGTTGCACAGCCAGCGGCAAAAGACTGTTCAGCTGTCACTGCTGTAACAACACCAAACGACAAACGTTCAGAACTAGTGCATGTACCAAGGAAGGAAAATAAGCTTTTATTTGTCAACAGTATAACAGTGATAACATGGGATGCCTAAGACGAGTTTTTTTTGTTTTTTTTTTTTTAGTTAGAGGCATAATAAATAGATTTTTTTTTTTTTTTTTCTGTTAAAAACAAACACTACATCATGGTCGGACAAATAAGGTGACTATTATTGTGTTGAGTATTTTAAGATGTATTCTTGAAATACATATAAATAACTAAAATGGGATAAATGGAGCCATGTGTCCATGTGTATCAGAGGGTGCATGAAGAGCTTCAAACAGGCTGAAACAGGCTGGATTCAAAAACATTTATTAAGGGTGATTTCTTCATAAAGAGGAAGCAGAATGACATGCAGGAACCCCTTCAGAGCATTTTTAATAAGCACACTGCTACTAGAGAACATGCTTCTTTGGACAGTTGCCATGACAACCACCTCTTCACTAATTGGTAGTTTCAATCACTCCACACAGTGGAAATTAAATTAGTGCATCCTCATTTCTGCAGCCACAAACTTTCACCCCGCTGTGTGCACGGCTGATGTTAAGTGTTGAACACATTTATTTTAAAAACAGACCCGAGGAGTCGCAGTGAAATTGAAAAAGCCTGCATCTTATTTACAGCACAAGCAGAGTGTTAATGATTCCAGACACTTGAAAACTACAGTGATGAGTGTTGAGAACAATCAGATTTTAATCCCTGAGATGAGCTGGGATGAAAAACTCCCAATGAGGCTGAAGCTGTTTTAAAGAAACACACGGTGATTGATTTCCAAAACTAGAGAGCGATTGTTTAACAGATCACATGGAAGACAATGACAGCCAACTGTAGCATCAATGAGCCTCAGCTAGAACAGCGCCCCCTGCAGATCACATCTGTTCATGGTTTGTCAAAGCTGCTAACAGGTTGCGGTTCAGTCTTATGGCCGACCTGGTTATCATCTTTACATCATTGTTGACAGAAACAGCAAAGAGATGCAGTAATTTTTGCCTTAAAAAAAAAATAAAATCACACACCCTTTTAAAAACCCAGTGGAAACTGGCCGTACTGGGCAGTTTACTGGTTTGATGGCACATTATTCTCTGGCTTAGGTTAGGCTTCCTGCAAACTAATCTTCGGTTAGACCTGAGCCGATGGGGGAAACTTTGCCCTGCTGTGAGTGTCTGTGGTTGGTTTTCCACAAACTTATTCGGCTGACCAGTAAAAAATGCAGAACATTTTGAACACTAAACTAAATGTTCACCTATGGCACTGCGATCATGTGGTATATTGTCATAAACTGATAGGGTTTTTGTAATATTGGCCGTTGAAACTAACACAAGTCTCTGAGGTTTGAGTGCTGGGTGAGAGGAGTGCTGTAGTCTGAGTTCCAGTCCCTCTCAAACACAGCCTGCAGCTGTGATTGGACGGTCGGCTCTGTGGTCTGCGATGCAGTTTGGTTAACAACCAATGCTGAGCCAGCTGTGCTCACAAAGTAGTCACCTGACCAGTTAGACGTTCCTGAAGCAAGAAGAAGAACAGTTCATTTAAGGTCTTTTATCACTTATTTGCACAAGTGATACAATAATGTACAATCAGATGAGATTGTTAGAATTTTCATTTTCAAAAATGATTAATCTGTTAATCTTTACCGTTTATAAAATGTTTACACAAATGACATGTGCCTGTCAAGTTCCACAGGAAGTCCAAAGTGGATCTAATGCTTGTTTTTAACAAATACAAACCAAAGTTTTTCCATTGATAAAAATAAACCAAGTTTTTTTATCTCAAATTTTCAGGATAAATCATTTCTGTCAAAATGACACATTTTGGGAGAAGCAGAGGTTCACTTTCAACCTTCGTGGCTGAAACGTGGCTGTGAACACTAACACTTGTGCGAATTTCCAGCTAGGCACATGAGCGATTAAACTCTGAGTGCATTACAGCTTGAAGCATTAAACCACAATTTCAAACCACTGCTGCAGTCTTACCAATGTAGGCTAACTTGTCAGTCACCATGTACTTGTTGTGGTTGACTCTGGCAAAGGGAATTTCCTTCTGCCTGGGGCTGGCAGGCACAACAAACAGCCTCTGAAACATGGAAACACGAGATCACCAGTTTAGTGTTTTTAATTAAAGAATGTTCATGTACAAACATGTACAAACCTGCTCCTCCGGGGCATGAGCAGGAGCTACTCACCACCTGGATGTCCAGTCTGCTCTTGGGGTCATAAACTGACGCCAGAGACTTCAGGAAAGCGAACATGACAGGCTGGGTGCTGGCCCAGCAGCTGATCAGCAGGCGCACTTTCACCCGCTTTTCGTATGCCATTCGCCTCAGCTGGGTGTCAATATATGCCCAGTACCTGCAGGGGGCGCCACAAGCAGAGAGACAACATATTAATCTCAACATCATCCGAAGTTCACAGCAATCCATCCATTGGCTGCTGTATATTTCAGTCTGGAATAAGAGTGTGCCATATGACGACGTTAGCCCATGTCCACGATCCACGAGGGCTGAACAATTGATCGAATTTCAATTTCAAGTATGATTTTGGCTTCC
>JAQLOL010000024.1:27408193-27420576 GCA_029783665.1 Naso thynnoides | reverse complement strand
TCCCCATTATCAATGTCCCCTTCCATGTTTTCAAGGTCTGAATTTTAAAATTGGTTCTTACAAACAAAAGCACAATAACACACACCCAAACACACCTCAACAAAACATTCCTTCAAGTCAGAGTTGCTCAACTCCTGATGTGTGATAACTTTTTATTGACCTCTGCACAGACTGAGAGCTGGACTCACCGTCGCCAGAAGACAATGTTGATGTTATATGTTTATGCAAAATGACGATTTGTATGTGAAATAGTTAGCGTTGTTTCTACAAAATATATGGAAAGTGTTGAGACTTTTGATCTGCTACGATGTGTATTTTTAAGCAGGTGTTTGAACATTTTCCAGCCGTGTTTGTGGCGACAAAATCAGGTATTTTGGGCCAAAACATGATCTTTTCCTACATTAATCAAGTAGTTTTTGTGCCCATACCTAACATGTCTTATTATTACAGTCACGTCATAACATTGCAGCTCAGTGGCCAAAATGAAACACTGTTGACACACCTTTGCTTAATCCTTATAACTCCCTCCATGGATCTAACTCAACGTCAAACCTTGAAAAATTTACAACATTAAACAAACTTAAGCAAAAACACTTTTCTATCATTTTTGTTCTTCTCACACTGATTTTTTGCATTTGATCTGCTTGATGTGTGGTCACTGTGTCCCTGACGAAGTCTCACTGACTCAACACTTCATTTGAAGTAAATAAAATGACAAGAAATTGATTTTGACAGTAAGCCAGTTCGCTCTGTTCACCCTCCACCCATTCCTGTCTGTGCCGCACTCTGTGACCAGGGGCGGGGGAGTGTGGGGGAGGTAAGTGGGTGACAATGGTGGGATGACGGGGGGGAATGAGTGGGACCAGAGAACAGACTGTTCAGCTGCTAGTGAAGGCTGACGGACAGCTCACGTACTGCTCCTGTTGGCGTGGGAAGTTTAACACCCACAGGTTTTACTTCTGGGTATTTTGTGATGCTTTTTATTGACAAAAATCTCCAGAACAACAAGAAAACTTAACTGTCAGCAGGTTGTGGGGGCAGTTTGACTGCTGGAGGGACAGTTGTGAGGTTTGAAGAGTCACTGTTAGCTGGTAGCTGTGTTGTACAGGGGTAGGATTAGCCTCTGGATAAGTTTAGCTATAGAGGAAAGAATTACAGCAGTGTAAATGTCAAGTAAAGTGAATTTCTTAGGCTTTTATTCCAGTCAGTTTGGACATTTTTGTGTATATCAGCCTCAGAAGAGCTAAAACCTATGGTTTTTTTTGGAGCTATCAGCATTAACATGTTAATAGCAATTGATTGAAAGGTTGCGATTAACATGTTATTTCTTTTTAAGTCACGTGCTGCTGTTTTGTCCCTTTGACTCATCCTTAGTCAAGCCGCCACAACGATTTTCTGCTCTCTACTGGCTATCATGAAGAAGAATGAAAACAATATGCTTCTGAATTGCTCGTTTTTATGTTTTATTTTTTCTTCCTAATGAGTTCCAGACAAGAACATAGATGAGATTCTTTTGACTGAAACATATTAAACATTCAATAAAAAAATTCCGTTGATCACGATTAATTTGAAATTCAGCAATTAAGTGCAATTTCTAAAAAAAGTAATCATTTGATGGCCTTAATTTTTTAAATTCATAAAATAAGGTGTTGGTGTTCCTGTTGTGTCTTTTTTATATTGTGCCCAGTTCTGATAATCATTTTGGATTTGATCTGTACATACATTTCAGCTTTCAGTGATTTTTTTTCTCCAAAATATGAGGTTCATTGGGGAGATAAAAACTTGGCCAGCGTGCACAGTAAAGGCTTGAAAACTGTTCAAATAAAATGAAAACAATGTGTCTTATTGTCAACGAAACAACCAAATGCATCCGGTCTTCAGGACACGGCGCCTGGTGAGGCAGGTGAGATGCAGTACAGACGGTCCTGCAAGTTTGATTGCAATTTCCACTATGTGACAATGAGTGAAATGGTGGGTGGTGGAGAAGTTGTGATGTGGTTGGATAAATTAAGTGATGCTTGAGGTGATTAATCTGCAGCTTAAGGTGTGGAGGTGGAGCTGAAGTGAAAACAGTTATGAAACAGGCAAATAGAAAATGTCACTCTGTGGGAGAGAGGAGATTTAAAAGTTCCATCAACATGGTTAAATTGACCATTAAGATGAATGAAAAATTCAGAAACATGATTTTAATGTGATCTTAGTGTGTAAACTTTTACGGCTGAAATGAATTGTAGAATTTCACATTAGAGATTATCTCATTTTTTATGTTGCACTGTGGTGATGTGACTGAAAATCATGACACAAAATTGATGGATGCTTTTTTAAATCAAGTGAACTTCAGTGATGGTTGAACACTTTTTGTCTTGCAGTTTTAGCCACAACTGTCTGCAACAAGCATCATGTGTCTGATCGTCAAGATCTGTTATTTTTGAATTGCTTACATGCAGAATGTCTGGAAGCACCTGGTAGAAAAAGTCAAATTTAAGTTAAATTAAATGTCTGCATGTGACCTCCTTTTGCTTTGAAGTTTCAGGTTGGACAGATTTTGTGAGCAGATGCAATAATTTGAAGATCTTTTTTTTTTTTTTAATCCACAGAGTAGAGTTTGAGTGGACTTGGCCTGAATTTTTCAAGTGGACTCTGCTGGTTGTGTGTGTGTGTGTGTGTGTGTGTGTGTGGATAGTGCAGGTCAGATGGAGCAGGTAACTGATTACCCAGTCCGGTTGAACCAGGTCTGTGTGTGGGAAGAGGAGGGAAGAAGCAGAGGGAGGTGGTGCATCCTGAGGTATATCTCTATATCCTCATTAGTTTAACCCTTAAAGTTTTGGACCCTAAACTTTACACCCTGACCATGAATGC
This sequence comes from Naso thynnoides, assembly GCA_029783665.1. Taxonomy (NCBI): domain Eukaryota; kingdom Metazoa; phylum Chordata; class Actinopteri; order Acanthuriformes; family Acanthuridae; genus Naso; species Naso thynnoides. The sequence goes on along the minus strand of JAQLOL010000024.1, from coordinate 27,417,717 downwards.
CAAGGATTTCCTCTGCATTGTTGTGTTTAAAGCGTGCTTTTGTTCAGGTAAGTCACTAGAAAAACAGAGTGGGAGCAAAGCTCTTTAAAGAAGTGAAGAGTTTGAGGTTTGGACAAACAAGATTTGGCCAAAAAAAGGTTTCGGATAACAACCTGCAGTTTGGTTTGAAATGAAATGAGGAGTTTCTTTATTAACATCAGTATAGGTTACCTTGGCCATTAAAGGAGAATTTTGTTGTACAGAAAGGGAAATGAAAGATGGAGTTTGTAGTCTCTAAAGTAAAAGAGCAAGATGAAAGTAAAACATGCCAAAGATGCTATTTTTTCATCGATGCACCATTAAATCCAGTGGCTCTACATCTTTGTATTTGGTGATTCAGTGTTCATAAAATGTTCTGGTTATGTCATGACATCAATTCTAGACAAAGTGATTTCCTGACTCTTTAACTGTGTGAATAAATTCCTACGTGTGTAAATCCCATATCCATCTCCTCTGACTCACTTTCTGGAAATGAGGAAGTAAAGCTAAAGTGCTGAGGTTAAAGGTGAAATTGGTTGTCACGGCAACCTCTTTTAGGGCAGTATCGGGGGTCTTATCAGTGCTCTCTAAACTTCTCTGCCTGACAGCACAGAGATCAGTAAGAATCACCCTCACATTCCAGCTCACTCGATCGGAGTCTTCCACACAATCAATAAAAATGATCAAATTCCAATAAACTGAAGACTGATTGTTGACTGAAGTTGTTTATATTTGGAGGGTTAAATATGTACACCCTCACAACTCACAGATGACCATGTTGATGAATTTCTGCAGTGGACCTTGTTATAACAACAGTAAATTTAGCTGCAGGGATCTTCACTCTGATTGGTCCGTATGTTACATCATTTACCGTATTCCAGCAAAGAAATGTCCCACTCTGAAATCAATAACCCACAGCTGCACTGCTGCTGCTGCTCCTTCCAATGTTAGTATTTATACTACAATTAGAAATACTGTAGTGATGATACTCCTACTTTACGTCCTACTATTGATAGGACTGCTTTTGCTGTTATTACTGCTACAGCTACGTCTACACCTTGCAGCACAACATCTGATGGTGCCACTACTGCAACGTATACAGCTCTGATTTCCTTAACTAATATTTTACCTCAGCAAAAAATAAGAGAGGAACAATGAGAAAATACTGCATCACAGCTTAAGCACTGAAGTATAGCAAATTAACAAATATATAAAAAATAACGGTGCTCAACACTGAAACTGGCCTCCTGCTTGAGTTACTGACCTGTGAGCAGCCCTGAAAAGAGAAACTTCTGAAAATACTTTGTTTTGTAATCTGGTTTATAGAAATGCTGGGCAACACTTTCTATGAAGGCTGTCTATGACGGCTGTCTGTAACACACTATAAACACACTTACAATGCATTATCAGTGGTTATGGTTAGAGTTACCACTAACCCTGCTTATATCTATGATTATACAGCATTATAGGCACATTATAACGCACCATAAGTGTGTTCATAATGCAGTATAGATGCATGCTTGAGGCAAAGTGTTACCAAATGCTTTCCATGTAAATACTTCATCCTCAAAGAGTAAAATTTATGAGTGCAAAGAGACACTTTGGTTTAACACACACTCCTCTACTATTGCTATTGCTGCTTGTAGCTGCTGACAGCGATACTTCAGCTGCTGTTACTTTTATTATTACTCATGCTGCAAGCTCTATTAATCCTGCTGTTGTTGCTACTTCTAATACTATATATGCAAGTATTAATACTACTACGGCTGCGTCTGGGCTAAAGGTTTGCTATTTCTTGTACCACTTCTGTCACTTTGATTTCTAACCCAGTGCTGCACTAAAACTGTTACTACTACTGCCAGTGACCCTGATGTTTTCTTATCATCACAGTTTTACCAACACAGAAATCTGTGGTTTTTATATTATCAACACCTCTACCACTACTATTTCTGTAACTCCTCCCCTGCAAGAGTCATACCATATAAGTTTACTGCTTTTCTACTATACTGTTTATCGTTAAAGCAAGTGTGTGCGACTGTGAGTAGTCAGACATTGTGCATTCATCTGTATTGTGTGTTTAGCCTGAACTACACTGACATCAGTTCCAGTCAGCTCTTGTAAGCTGTTATTCATTTTAGTATCACCTCATGTGTTCAGAATGCATCCTTCACATCCTTCAACAGGTGGCTCGTTCTAATGTCTTCTGTTTGCTTTTGCTTTTTTCTCTTCATACTTGTTTCCTTCCTCCACTTCACTGATGAGAATATGGAAAATTAACAATATTAGTAATATGTTGAAGGTTAGACGGTAAAGCTCCAGCCTCTTTCTCTGCCCCCACCCCCAAAACTCACTCTACCTTCCCCTCTTATCAGTAGGAATTATGGCCAACCCCCACCCACCCCACCTGTAGCGCCAGGCCACATCGCCACTGTTACTCATTAACCAGGACTTCCTTTTATCAAGCCCAGACAACCCCGAGGTCACTGCCCGACCCACATCGCTCAGTTTCATATGCGGCTCTTGCGCTGTTCTGCTTATATTACGCTCATTTGCACCCAAAAATCTCCTTAAAAATAAATATACTGAGTGAAGAAATAGAAAGACCCCTTTGTAAACGTGTGGTAAGATTTTCTTTGCTGTAATCTACTTCCCTTCCTGCTTGGTGATACTTACCCACGGTGAAAGTTGTAATTCTGTCTTTGTCCACACTGTCCCAACAGCAGCACAGGACAAATGGATCTGACTAATGGGTTAGTGGACTGCTGATGATTCACTCAATTTAGGCTTTGATACCAGGGCATACTTTTATGACCAGAGTTGAGAGGAAGTGCGGAGGTGTAAAGTAAGGCGATGACAGGGTTAAAACCTCATTACTGAGAGGTGGGGGGGCAGAGAGAGAGAGAGAGAGAGCATTATGTGCGACTCCCATCTGCTTTGAAACAATATGCTCTTCTACTTTTATACAAGTGTTTGTTTCCCATACTTTAAATAATCAGTTATACACTGTCACTCAACACTGCATGTAGACATACTCAGATGTTTTAAATGTGGCATTTCTGTAAATGAGCATCTTTAAAAACATCGTAGAAGTTAAACATAGACTACATCTGTCTATTGAATTTTGTCATAAACATGCAGCCACTGCTAAACACAAGCAGCAGATGTTCGACACTGCTGCCTACGAGCTCAGAACCTCCACTGTGGCCTCCGCCCGATGCATTATGTCACATGAAAGCCCAAAACTGCACATGCACTTGTTGGTAGTTAGTTGTGCAGCGGTGTGCAACATGCTGTGAACAGATGCCACTATGGATAAAGACCGCCCTCCATTACTGCCAGCCAGTCGACTGCTGATTGAACTGATCGATGTTATGAGGTTCATAAAGTTAATGTTAATATGGGCAGATACACCTGCATGTCTCTGTATATGTGCAGAAGTTTTAAGTTATATGACAAAGGGAGGAAAAGTGGTGTCGTTTTTCTCCTGCAGCATATTTTGCTGTCAAGCCTAAATGGCATACATCTCATGCCTTTTCTTGATAAGATTTGGTTAATGCTCAGTACTGAAACGATAAAGAATTATGTTAAAATAAAGAACGTGGGTGAGGGCAGGAGGCAGGGCTGACCAATCATTAATGCGGCAGGTATGCCCCATGTCGTTATCAGCTGGCAGAGGGCCAAGCCCCAAGCCGAAAAACAACAAAAAAAAGGCTTATCAGTTGAGTTCGGCCCCGCTGCTGCTGCAGGCCTTGAGACCTGAGAGTGAACCAGAGCAACTCTGACATGAGTTTGAACCACTGACATCAGAGAAGAGGTTGTGAAACAAATGAGGCCTCTGGCTTCGCTGCCCAACTGTGACTTTAAGATACATTTCAGACAGATAAATGGACAAATGTATGCACAGTCCAGTCACAAAAATTAGATTAGATCAACAGGTAGTGATGTAGAGGGAGGGATTACTTTAACAGGGGCTGCACCTGGATTAAGTTCCACAACACAATTCACTTTTTTTTTATTCCATGGCTCAATCTGCAGAAAAGAATTCATGGAAAGTTGTTAGGATTTTCTACGGAGTTACAATCAAATAGGCAAACAGAAGCCAATACTAAAAGTCTCTAGTGCGCATTTTCTGGCGCATTTCTATCCAACTTTAGCTAATTATTATGACTGACATCTTTAATTAAACACAAGCGACCACCAGTGAGCACACTCACACATGCACACACTTGCACAAATACAGGGACACACGCACGCATGCACAGGCTCAAACCCCTCTTCTCTCACCCTTGTCGATCAAACAAGGGTGGGGTTGGGGCAGGGTCACTCTGAGGCTTCCAACTGATCCCATCAAAACCCATCAAGTGTGTGTGTGTGCGTGTGTGTGTGTCTGTGCGTGTGTTTGCACAGTGGTAAAAACCTGAAAGAGCCCCTCTCTCCGCCCCTTTCTCCTCCATAAACCCTCCCCCTTTACCAAGAACCTCCCAGGACACCCAGGTGTGACCAGACACACACACACACACACACGCACATTTACATGACTTCTGATAAAAAAAACTCACACATCACATTTTGTGTTCATCTATACATCTGTGTTAAAGCTGCAACTGTACTGTGTGTGTGCGTGTGTGTGCGTGTGTGTGGGCTGGGACCCCCGTCCCCTGCACTGACAGATAGAGCCGGTGCTATTAGCTCAGTGCCAGGTGAGTCTGTGAGTAAACACAGTGAACAATATATCCAGCCCATCTCCTCCTGACAGCCCGGCTCTGTCAAAGCCTACCATTGTTCTACAAAACCTGTGTGTGTGAGTGAGTGAGTGAGAGGGTGATCTAACTAAGAATGTACCTCACTGTATAGAGACAGAGATGCACACACACACATAAACACCACCATGCACAATGCAACCAGGGACTCGCGCAGACCATACGTTTGTGTGTTTATTTGCAGCTGGTTTTGAGCATCAGTCCCTGAGTGAGACTTTGGTAAATACAATATATACAGTGAAGATAGCTAATATTTCTGTTTAGACTTTTGAAATATTAAAACTACTTTACTTTGGGGGAAAAGTGATGAACAAATTTGATTTTTAAATGTTACTTGGTTAACTTTATGCTTTAGCAGACTGGTAACACCTTTAAAAAAATGCATTTATACCTACATAACAGGGTACTGACATATTGTACGTAGCAGAATAAAATGTAAATGTCTCTTAAGCTTGTGTTAACCACAAACCTTGTTTGAGGCATCGAACCAGAAACCTACCTGTTGCTTAGAGATGAGGGGACCCAGAAGTTCGGCAACGCCAAATCATATTTGGGTTTTATTTTATTATAAATCAGCTGAAAACACAACATCGTTGAGCTGAGTTTCCAAAATGTTCAATAAGTTGAAAGAAAAGGAGTGATAGTGCATCTTTATTGTGATTTTTGTGAGGTCAAGGAATAGTTAAAGAAATAGTTCACTATTTTTGAAGTACAGTTGTATGAGGTACTTATGCAAAGTCAATTCATTATCTTCTGCAGATGGCTATTGGCAGCGTCACTTTCAGGAGAAGAGGGGTTGTTTACTAGTGAGTGCAGTAATATGCAGAAGGACTAAAAAAAAAGGAGTGCCAAAGTAAATGACTGTCTGGCGACAAAATAAAGTGGTGAAAACATCTGAAATTTAGCTTACAATTTAATGGATATTGATTTAGTAAGCATTTACATATGTGGCTATAAAAAAAAAAAAAAATTCTGCTGACCCCATCTGCAACAGTCAGAGTTGGGCAGTAATTTTATGACTTTTTCCAGTAATTAGTAAAGTAATGGATAGTTTATGAAAGTTTAATAAAGTGGATTAAGTTTTGGGAGCTGGCAAAATAGGTTGTGTGTCACTTCTTTAGGAAGTCGATTGGATTTCAAAAGTAATATTGTAAAGTAACTACTGATGGAACTAATTACATTTGATACAAAGTTATAAGTAAAGTAAATATATTACTTTTATAAAGAGTAATCAGTAATGAGTAACTTTCAGGGTAACTTGCCCAACACTAGCAACAGTACAATGCTGAGTTCCAGAGCAACGATCCACAATCCCTAAGACAAGAACACAGATGCCTTTACCCTTCTGTGTGTTCAGTAGGTTGCCAGATAGGTGCCTTGCGCTGGCAGTTTTTTTGCACACTCAATGAAAGAAGTAGGGAAACACTGTTACTGCCTCTAAAGACCCTAAAACACATCCAAAAATCTCCAAAACGCTCCATCTACATGCTATGACCATGTAGTGACTGCCACATTCACACTGGTAGCAATCTTGACTAACCGATGTGCTGTAACTGTGGCACTGTGACCCAGGCACTGTGTCACTACGCCCAGAAAAGTAGTTTTTTAGTACTTGCTCCCACAGTAACAATGTGTCTGTAGCGCAGTTAACATGCAGGTCACAACACGTAGATGGAGTGTGTTGGATATTATTTGGGTGTGTAATGGTGTATCCCCACTACTTCAACTGAATGCGCAAAACTGCTATTTAATAACCAACAGAACGCACAGAGAAGGAAAAGGCATCTATGTTCTTGTCTTACATAGGGATTGTGGATGATGAGCTAAACACCCGAAAAAGTGCAGTTTTCCTTTAAATTGGTACTGAACTGGTAGATGTTCGTTTTATTTACGTGGGGTATTATCATGAATACTATCAGACAAATAAAACCAAAACATCATGGCACAGATGACAAACAGACAAGTATAACACACATGCTTCCATATTAACAACCAGTGGCTCTGAAGGGAGTTTGTGGCTGCAGCCGTGCTGAGCTGATGACTTTATCTGTGGCAGTTTGGACAGAGAAGAGAACATCCGTGACTGAGGTTCACATCCCTGCCCCTCCTTAGCCGCTCTCCTCCTCCCAGCCACCATATTGTGCAAACACACCATGCAAACAGCTGGGAAGAACGTGTGTGTGTGTATGTGTGTGTGTGTGTGTGTGTGCGTGTTTATGACTGTGTAGGGGGGCATATAGTATATGTGCCTGTGTGTGCGTGTGGGAAAAGAGAGAGAGCACAACTGTAAGAAAGAATATTAAGAAAAATAAGACTGAGGCACAAAAGAATAAAAAAGTCGCAAGAATTGAAAATCAGAGATAGTGCAGCAGAATCACAGCGACCTTTGTCTCTCTTATCCTCATGGATGTCTCACACTCTAACCCCGTGACTTGTTCACCTCTCAAACCCCCCAGTCACCCCCTCCCCGCTCTTCTCCCTCCCTCCACACCCTGCACCATTCATCCCTGCGCCTCAGCATCCCTCCGCCCTGCTCTCCATCCCAGTGCAAACACTCCTTAGTGGTGCGGGAACAAAGCACAGATGAATAATGGCAGTGAAATGTCACCGTTTCTTCATGGCTGTGGCCTCCCTCCCTCGCTCTCCGTCAGGGCCAAGCCTGGAGTTAACCATTAACCCACCGGCACAGCACCTGAGGCTGGAACAATGAACAGAAAGAGGGAGGGTAAGGGAAGGGAGGGAAGGAACTGGCTGCCAGAGAGCGACTGAAACTGGAGGATAGGTTTTTCTGTTAAAGAACTTCAAGTCTGACTGGAACAAACAGGAATGTCCCATCATGACTAACTGGGATGCTTCAGATTCAGACCACTGACTTAAATTTATCTTTGCTTTCAGGTGTAGAGGAAGAAATTTAAAGTCAAAGTAACTGAGCTGCTGTTTTCTAATGTGACATTTTTGCTTTAAAATCAGACACCATGACAGTTTCTTTGTTGCATGTTTGAGATTATTGTGAGCTGTTTGTTTGCAGTGGGGACATACTAAAGTCTTGTTTTGTTTTAAAATGCTTAATTCTGTCTTTGCTGCTGTCCACTCACTGCTGTGTGTTTTTTGTTCTCCATAGGTGTCACCTGAGCTTCAGGATCACCTGTTAGTCAAACGACACGGACGGCACTGTGCCATCTGTTAATGAGTTTTAGAGGGTAACTTTCTTTTGTTAATTAAAACAAATTTTTCTGCACTTGAAAAAGTTTCAGGAAGTAAGCAGCCATATACAGGTGATGATGAGTCATGTATTCAAACGTGAATGAAACTACAAACTGTTAAAGTTTTGAAAGGTCAAGATAGCATACAAGTTTTCTCCTATTGATACCCAGTATGTTTCATTACATCGAAGTAAGTTCAATACTGTACTGAAACATAATTTACTTCCAAATGAGTTAGAAAAGTCATTAAAAACCATGATTGTGGACACACGTATCAGCACAGAAACTTTCCTTCTTCAGCAGACATCTATGACATCTGAAACATCTGTGAAGAAAATCCAAAACTCATTTCTGAGTGGGGAGCATCTTTCAATGTTTTGCTCGAATATGCGTACAAATATTTTGTTGCTTATTTTAAGTTGGCTGTAAACATTTTTTTTGTTTGAACCTCACATATCAGGAACAGCTCACCACCATTACATTTCTCCAGACAGAATTTCTTTCCTGCTGCAGGAAGACAAAAAAGAAAGATAATGTTAAAGTTAACAGTTCATAAATATATCAAAACTTGTTTAAGATATTTATATTTAACAAAAAATAATCTTTTGACTCTCTAACTTGAAGATTTTACTTTAAGACATTTTTTTTAAAAAAAGGTTCTTCTTTCTACTGACGACTGTAAATTCCCTTGATCTTTTCTCTTTTTCTCCTCCCTGCAGACCATCATCACCATCATCATCATCAGCCTCAACAGTTTGGATCCTGTCATTTTCCTGCTGCTTGAATTATGAAAACAACAACTCTACGGTCTTTATTATCCCTTCACTTGCTTCTCCCTCAGACGCTGACTCCTCCCTCCATCTCTGCTCTCCACTTTCTTCACTATAAATACCTCCGTGTGTTCTCTCTCTCTCTCTCTCCGGCCTCCAGCTAACACTGGTACCTTTGTACAGCTAACATGCCAGATGAGACTAAAATTAAATGCACTTTAATTGCAGCTTGTGCCCGGGTATGTGCGAGAGGTGAGGAGGATTTACCAAGAGGAAATGATATTTTTAGGCCACGATTCAGTGACGATGACTTGTTACTGTTTAATGAAAGGGAGAAATACTATCTCGTATACTATGTCACAGTGTTACAGACAACATATTCATTAAGATTGTTTTAAATATTTTTTTATGCATTCTAACCATACTGCCTTTAAATAGTTCAACATTAATAAGACAATTTAATGAATTTAACAAAATCCATCACTGAAGTATTTCAAATTCACATTTCAAGAGGCTAAAACTTCATTTTCTTTCTGTCACAGCAGCTGTAATAATACATCTTTTACTGAGTGACATCAAACTGAATTAGGATCGCTATCACACGCAAAAATGATTCAAAAAAATCAAAGCATTTGTCAGGTTGTACTGTAAACACATAAACAAATTTTACTTTTGTTGTTTTTGAGACAAAGACCAAATAATATAATATAATATAATATAATATAATATAATATAATATAATATAATATAATATAATATAATATAATATAATA
>JAQLOL010000024.1:27376876-27388592 GCA_029783665.1 Naso thynnoides | reverse complement strand
AGATAGATAGATAGATAGATAGATAGATAGATAGATAGATAGATAGATAGATAGATAGATAGATAGATAGATCAGCAATCTATCTACTCAAGCATCAAATAATTAATTAAAAAAATAAAGAAGACAAAAAATAAATGGATAAAAGGTGTTATGAAGATAAAAATGCTACAGATTGTCAAAAAATTGAGACATTCTCACAGATGTTGTCTATGTCTGCCGCAGTGTTATGCAACCTGATGGCCGTAGCGACAAAAGACTTCCTGAACCTCTCAGTTCTGCACCACAGTGAGAGGGGACGCTGGCTGCACCTGCTTTTCTGACCTGACAAAATGCTGTTGAGAGGATGGTTGGTTTTTTCTGTTGTCGGCTCAGAGGCAGAATATTTCACCTTGTAAAAGAGGCTATCTTCGTAAAAGATGCTAAAGAAAGAGGAGCTTTGGTTAAAGTGTCTCACTTAGTGGTGCTTCTGCAGTGTAACTGTCGAGTGTTATTGTACTGATGTTACGGGCAGTCTGCCAGTAGGCTAATAAGAGGTTTGGTTTCGCCTGAGGAGAAAAAAACACAGGGATTAGAGCTAGTTTGCATGTTGGGGTGGATTTATCATTCAGATTGCCTGAGTGACATCCCGCAGATCTGGGAAGTGGAGGAGATTTTGTGGATCAAAGTTTATTCTAGTTATACAAACAAGCCGGATTGGGGTTTTCCCCCGTCCAATCTGAGTCTCTGCGTGGATGCATGAGCAGGAAGGAGGATATTGCACTTCACACCTCCTCCACTTCATATCAAAACATCCTAAAACTGTAGCGCTGGAGCAGGAGTCGGGCCTGTCACACAGCCAATAAATTAATCCCTGATATGACAGACTGATTCTTATCACTGCTGGATCCACTGGAAGCTTGATGTAATCTGACACCACACTGAATAATGTTGTACTTTTCCAAACCACATGCCTTTTATTTTGAAATCCAGTGTATCACGTTACAGCGTCAACTTGAAAGACCCAGCAGGTGCTCTGTGTGTAATCATAACAGAGACAATGTTACTCACGGAAATTAAGATAAGATAAGATGGAACTTTAATGATCGCTGAGGGAAAACTGGGTCAGCGCAAATAGACACAGAAAAAGAAAGTATCATAGGAAGAGCAAGAAGGGCAGGAAATACAACAGAAAGTACATTAAGCATCAAGCAAATAGTGGGATTGTGTAGATATCATTTAATCATTCAAGCTGGATGAAGAATTTCCGCACAAGAAGTGAATTAATTCCAAGTTTTTGCAGTGCCCTTTAACCTTGATTAATTTACAACTCAATAGTTCTGTTCATTCTTAGCAGATATTTTGCTTGAGAGCGCTTTGACACAGATCGAGGACAGAGCATCATGTGAGTGAGTGACTAAGGGATTAGAACTAGCAACCTTTTTTAGAAACTTGCCTCCACGAACTGCAGAGAGGGGGCCTACTCCCTTATTTTCCCTTTTGTGCATCTGTTATGTCCCTGAGTCGATGGTCCTGTTTTGATCGATATTGTCCTCACTTTCTGTCCTCCCCACACACACACACGCGCATGTGTGCGCACACACACGCACACGCACACCATCAGGTCAAATGTAATCAGCCTCCTCCTCTGTGTTCGTCGCTCAGGCCAGCGGTTTTATCTCGGGTCTCTTTGCAACACCCACGGCCGACAGAGCAAAGTCCAATAGCTTATCTGTGCCTCCGCTGGCCAGTGGCGCTCAGTCTGTCTGTCTGTCTGTCTGTCTGTCTGTCTGAATGACACACTAACAGTCTGTCTCATGGACTGAATGTCTCTCTGTCATCTTTACTAGCTGCAGCACCATTTGTCTTGTAGATTTATCAACAGCTTTTTATCCAATGTTGTGAATGTCCCTCTGCCTCCATCTTTGTGACCTGACTGTCATACAGAGTCTCTCTCTGACTGTTTCAGTCATTTAATTGGTGCATTTATTCAGTAAGATTTTAATTTTACAGTATTTGTAGCTGGTAGATAATTTAAAAAGTTACATTTTCTCTCTTTTATTTTAAAACCTTCGCACAATTTTACACTAATACAATGAATTGTTCTAAGTTCAGGCTCAGCTCTCTCTGACTATCTGTTGGACTCATGACCTGTCTCTCTTGTTCGTCTGCTGTCTGTGTAAATGTCTTTCAGTCTTACTGAACTTCTGCCTTTTTATAGCTTTTTGTCCATATGACTGTCTGTCTCTCTGGTTAACTGCCAAACTGTCTCTCTTACTGTTTACAAGCTGCAGCCTCACTGCTGAATGTTGTACTGACTGTCTCACTCATTAAACTGCAGCATTTTATAAACTTTGATTTAAAAATACCTTTTCAAAATACATTTGTTGCTTAGTGTTCATATGATTCTATTGGAGGTACTACATAAATATTTTGTTGTGTTTCAAATGTCTGGTAAAATGAGATGCCCTTACATAAGTTCTACATGAATAATAAAATTTCGTTCAGCAAACAAAAGAGCAAATTTGCTGTGAGATCAGACAGATCTTGGCTGATTATCTTACTGTCTCACTAACTGACCTGTCTGTCTGTCATCAGGCACATTTAGTTTTCAAAAAGGGAGAGTATAGCCTGAGGGCTGAACTGTAGCTGCTCCCATCCTTCTCGCTCTCTCTGTCTCTCCATCTCTCTCGCTTCATTCCCTCCCTCTCCTCAGGCAATAACAAGTGTAAACAGTAGATCCACCTAACAGGATCCAGGATGCACTGCTTCATTTGCATAGAACATCTTGAAAGCACGCACCACCCTTCTCTTTCTTTTCCTCTTGTACTTGTTCTTTTTCTTTTATTCTTTCTTTCTTTCTTTCTTTCTTTCTTTCTTTCTTTCTTTCTTTCACTGCTGTACAGTTGCACACCATAAGGACTTTTTTCATTTATTTTTCAGTCTAAGTCGTTGTTCAAGCCGTTTTTCATATTATTTGTTCGCTAAAACACAGTTTGAACCTGTTTTGCTGACAGAGTGTGCAGCACACAGTCTCAATAATATGATGAAATTCAGGTTAAACTGCAGCAGCAGCAGAAAAAACAGCTCATTTCTGCTTAAAACTCTTTCATTTCGGCACAGACGCTCTTTTGTGCAGGTGTGCACCCTCACAGGCTCCACGCTGTCACCCGCGGTACAGCCTGAGGGCAGCTGTCAACAAGTGTTCAACAGGGCGGACTGAGAGACTGTTGCACCTCAGGAGACAAATATCCATCACGCTGAAAATGACTGCAGTGTCACCTTCGCACAGGTCTGAAGGCCACATTGAGTCACTCTGAAGCTTCTCTCAGAATTTCAAAGCCAGCAATTATGCAAAACGTGAACAAAAGCGATTCAGTCTTTGATTAGATCTTATCTATAGGAAGCCTGGAGAGAACTGTTTGCTTTACCTTAAAAGTTTCACACCTTCATCTGTCGTCTTATGACCTGAATAGAGCAACTATCAGTGTATGAAAATTGCCTTGCTTTGCAGTTCCCAAACATGTTGGCTGACTGCGAGTGCAGAGTCCAGTTAGAGCAAAAATTGTTCTTTATGAAAGCAAAATCCACTGAGGGGCTTTTTTTTTTGGTTTTACTGGAGTAATTGAATATAGCTTCGAAAACCTGTGAAAATAAGTTTGGTCAGCCTAAGCCAAGTGAATCATAATGACAGTGATTACATTCATCACAGCTCACAGAACCTATGTCAGTACTGCAGCTCAGGAAACAACATCCTTTTGGATGATTCAGCACCTCTTGTTTTACATCCGATGCAACATTCAGAGCCAATGCAGGAAGTAACTTGCCTTTTATTTTGTGAAGTCGAAATTCTTACTTCCATGCACAAGGTATGAGTTTACCTCCCGTCACAGTCCTTTGATTAACCTTTATTTAATCTGTTTTATTTTAACCACAGTCTTACCTTAAACCTCATAAGCTTGACCATATCCAAATGCTTAGTGAACATTTAGTTGCTGTAAACAAAAATCTCTCTCCAAACTTGACCAGCATGCAGCAGATGTGGAAATATTTTAGAAAATCTTTCAGCATTCATGTTCTTAAATGGTGAAAGTGCTGAGAGCTGAGAGGGGCTTTGTGACTGTTTCTCTTGAGCTAATTTTTAAAAAAGCAAAGAGCTGCACACTCCAAGACGAGTAATCTTGATGTGTAAATGTAGGAGGGGATAAGACTAAAAAAATAAAAGTTTTAAGGTTTCTTGACTTGCATCCTTCAGCTTTAGGCCATGAACTTATCAATCATGCATCAAACAACAGCTCATAAACTGACCGAACAAATGATTTAAAACGAGTGATACTGATGTGAAAGAGCAGCATCATTACTCTGTGTTTTCCTTCCCATTCTGACATCTGCTACAACATTGATTTTATAATTTAAGTCTCAACATGAGAATGAAAAAAACATATAACAATGTGTGGATAAGAGCAAATCCCAGAAACTTTAACAAAATCATATCTTCAGCGGAGGTTATTATGGCCATTTGTGAGGGGGGATTATTTTATTGTGGTATCCCGACCGTTATCAGCAGTCAGTATCTGTTTTCTAAGAGTCTCACGGTTGGAAACTGGGTCAGCTGATTACAACTGAAGGGTTACACTTGAGGGTCACACTTCAGTTTTTTCCCTTTGTTGCTGAAATTGTTCCACTCTAACTGCTGCATTGTTGCTGCCTCAAAACCTCAAGCCACAGTGTTTGTTGTCTGTAGAGAGACGATAATCTATTTTCCTTCATGAGCAGCCTGGACTGAATGTGACCACTATCAGCATGGTCACCTGATTACTGCAGGGGAACCTATCAGAGTGACATTTCAGAGTTGGCCAGGTTAGTCATACCTGGAGCAGCTTGGTGTGTGTGTGTGTGTGTGTGTGTGACTTTGTAGCTGTGGAGACCATATCAGGCGGGTGCTTGCCTATCTTATCAAGTCAACTGCTCTGAAGGGACTATTGTGAATGCAAGGTGATGAACTGCCTTAGACTCACACTCACACTGTAGACCAGTAACCATTTCTTTAGGGTGTGTGTGTGTGTGTGTGTGTGTGTGTGCGTGTTGTGCTCTTTCAGAGGCCTGTGTATTGATGCCACATCATAAAAGGGCGAAACTATCAGAAAAACGCTGGAGTTACTGCAGCAACAAGCACCATAATGCATCCTTTGGCTTTGTGATTCATTGATTGAAACTGAAGTCAAACAGTGCAGCTAACATGTTTGTATGTGTGTGTGTGTGTGTGTGTGTGTGTGTGTGTGCGTGTGTGTGTATGCGTCACTCCTGCAGTCTATATTTTTGAAGCCTCTGTGCTCAGGTTTGCTGGGCTTGACGTGACAGAGAAGAAAAGGCAGCGGCAAACGCCTGACTCCATCAACACAGGGCTAGGTTGAGCAACTGCTGGCGGACAGACAGGCAGACACGCAGAGAGACAGGTAGACGGGGAGACAGGAGGCCTGGCGACAAGGCAAGGGAGCAGGAGGCCGGGGAGGGGCTGCTGCAGGAACCAGGATCAATACATAAACCTTTTCCCTCAGCAGATGTAAAGAGAGGGAGCCATCAGCAGCTGCTTTAACTGTTTTGTGAACTTATCAGCATTTTTATTGTCTTTTAAGTCATAAGTTGCAATGTTTTAATGTGCTACATAATCAGTCTAATGCTCTTGATGTTACACAATATTGATTCAGAAGGCTTAAAGACTTCAGCTGCCGTTTGGTTGCCTTATTCAGGAAAGTCTCCTCTGGGAAAATGTTTTATGTTTGCAGTTTGTTTTGGATAAACAAAAAAGAATCTGAGCCAAGGTCAAGCTGACACAGTAAAATTTAAAAGTTAAATATTCTGCTTCTGCTTTCTCTCTGTTTTTGTTTTGTTGACTCTCTAATAGTTTTTCTGGTTCAGGGTCGGAGGCGGGTCAGTCATTTTTGGAGTGGTTCGGCTCTCGCTGCGTGTGAGCCGTCCGGGCCGACGGCCTGTGCAGCACTCGGCTTTGAGGCTCTCAGTGTGATCCAGCCGTGTTTAGTCTACCAGTCCTACATGTCACACACCACAGTCATTTGGTCAGGAGCTGTTTCAACAAGACGCTGCTATTCCTGCAACATGGCCTCACCAGCCAGGTGAAAAAATGACTTGTGATTGATTGATTGACCACGATGAGTTGCTAAGATGTCAGCGGTGCTGATCTGGAAACTTCTAAGCCTATTCGATTGATTTTAACAAGAGCACTTTGTTGTTTCAGCATGTTTCATTTACTGACTATTGAAACTGATTTGCTGCAAAATATTTCTAGAAAATTTCTTAACCCTGCATTAAGGAAGACTTGTAAAAATATAATAAAAGCCACTTGGATGACTTTAGTTTGAGCCTTTAATGGGTTTTTTTTTTTTTTTACATGTATGTGGTGATCTGTTTTTATGATTTTATGAAAGTCCTTGGAAGCAAACCAAGCTCTCAAACGAACAAACTGACATCTCAGTAAAAAAAAAAAAAAAGTACTGATTTTAACACTAATTATACAGTGAGAAAGCTCTCAATTTGCAATACTCTTCTGAGTTACCTGTGTCCATATTGGCACAAACGCTTCCTGCAGTAACACTGATGGAAAAGAAAAACAAACGCACCATTTCTCCCCATATTTTTGCCTTTTTAATAAGAAAAATGAAACATGAATCAATTTAATCACATTTAAAACCAACAGCAACAAAACAATATATTATATCAGCACACTTTCAAAGTTCAAAAAGCAACATAGCTTAAATAAAAGACATTTTTTTCTCTTTGAAACTAAAATATGCTCCGTAAAGGACATCATGTGACCTGAAAACTTCTGCGTCCTCTGCTGCTTATCAGAGTAATCCTTCAATAGATCGTCCATACATTGATCTCTTATCAGACCAGCAGTCATTTGAAGAAAAGGCACTTTTTTGGACAGCGAGGGCTATTTGACACCCTTCGACATTGTTACACTGATCCCATTGAGCTGATGCATTGACAGTGTAAGGGGGTGTTCCTAAGTATTGTTGTAACACACACAAACACACACACTATCAGCCCACCTGCCCAGTGGGAGCTCCATAGTGCAAAGTACTGTATGTAAATCCTCTTATAGTGCATCTCTCCTCCCCTCCACTGTTTTAGTAACTGACTGAACTCCCCCATGCACCTCACTGGCTACCTGCTGTTCACAATGTTACAGTCTGTCACAAAGCTTTTGGTTTTAATGCTCTTTTCTTGGTAACAACAGGAAATGGTTGTAGAAAATGAAAAACATAAAGACAACACGGATTTTTACCTTTTACCACAGTTACTTTGCCTCTCTCCTTCTGACAGCAGAACATGTTTTAACTTCTGTTTCCTCTGTTCTCCAGCAAGAACCAAATGACTTTTTTTTCTTCATATCAACCAAAATAACACAAGAGTACAAACTTCATGAGAAGCATCTAAATTGACGGATGCCTGATTTGACATAAATGACAGAACATAGTTTGAAATGCTGTAACACACAAAACAAACTGTCTCCCACTGCAGTAACACCTGCCTGAAGCAGTAACCTGAAACTCGCCTTCTTCTATCCGTCTTTGGATATAAAAAAAAAAAAAAAAAAAAAAAAAAAACACACATTGGTGTTGTAACTGGTCAACAGAGCACTATACAAGATATATTAAAATTTTTTCCCTTCATAAATAAATGCAAATATCCTTTCCCCCCCACATTACCTCTATTTACATTTTGTACACAGCCAGTGTCACCATGTGCAGTTCTCCTGCAACAGGATCTGACTATACACAGACGAGTCAAATGCCTTTTTTGTCATCTAAGACTTCTAATCATACAGTTCCACTTTTCTGTCCTCTGTGTAACCAACAGGTCTCCATGTTTGTCAGTGTTGGTAGAAGAAAAAAATTGCTCTTTTGCCCCTCAAACACGGCAGCCATTTTAGATGTGAGTCTCTTCCAAGGCCGCTGGACGTGAGCCAGAGAGAGCGAGCGAAAGAAAGAGGAAGATAAAGAGAGCTTGGGTGTCCATTTTAGAAAAGGCAGAGAGAAAGAGAAGTCTCCATGTTAGCTCATCTCTATAAACAGGTGTGTTGAGGACTTTATGCACATTAGGAGGCATTGAGCACAGAGCGGCTGTACAGAGTTTGGTAGTAAGCGCCTGAGTCCATGGTGGCCGGCCCGGGGCTGTCATAGATCTGCTTTGCCCCCACTGGAGAGCCACTGGCGTAGCTGTTGTAGGCCATCACCTGGTCCTGGTAGGACTTCAGATCCATCTTCTGCTCATTGGACATGATGTTGGTGATGGAGAAGGGATGGTTGAAGTTGTAATGGGGGTCCAGGGACTTGAGAGCATCGCTCTGTAGGTCCATGTGGTGCTGCATGGTGCTGGGCAGCAGGTGAGTGTTACCCACTAAAGACTGGGAGTGGAGGTGTAGGTTGGAGGAAGAGGAGGAGGAGGAGGTGGCTGAAAGGGACAGGGATGATGGAGGGATGGAGGATGAGGTGGAGGAGGAGGGGGGCAGAGAGACAGGTGGACTGTGGAGGTGTGAGGAGGTCAGTGGAGGGCAGTCTAGTGGAACCAAGGAGTTTCGGGGATGCGGCTGGTCGTCTGAGGAGCCCGGGTGGGAGTTGTCTGAGTGGGCGGAGTCAGCTCCCTCTGATCCCCCTGTGGGGCTGTGATCCTCCACCAGGTGATCTCCGCTGTGGCCTCCTTTCCCCGAGCCCTCCTGGCTCTTGCTGCCTTTCTTTGCTGTCTTGTCCTCGATCTTGAAGCGTTTCTGGCGCCTCAGGTAGCAGCCGTTCTCAAACATGTTGCCTGACTGCGGGTGCAGAGTCCAGTAAGAACCTTTCCCAGGCTTGTCCGGTGAGCGAGCCACCTTCACAAAGCAATCGTTGAAGGAGAGCGAGTGGCGGATGGAGTTCTGCCAGCGCTGCTGGTTCTCACGGTAATAGGGGAACAGGTCCATGATCCACTGGTAGATCTCGTTCAGAGTGAGCATCTTGCTGCCGCTCTGCTGGATTGCCATAGTGATGAGAGAGATGTAGGAGTATGGAGGCTTGGCATGGGTCAGGGAACGTCTGTAGGGCTTTGGAGGAATCTCCTTAGGCCCGGCTCGGCTCAGAGTAGTAGTGGAGGGGTACCCCAGCTGGCTCATTGACTGGCCCATGTTCTGGTAGTGGGACAAAGAGCCCAGGGAGCCCGGCGCAGCAGGGCCCAGCTGAGTCAGAGGGCCTGAGCTGAGGGATGAGGCCACTGGTGAGAGGGACATGTGGCCAGGCCCGGAGCCCATGGAGACCAGCGGGGAGCTGCTGAGGGTGGAGCTTGGGTACGCCATGTTCATGCCTGCAGGGGTGGCCGTGGCTGGGTTCAAGTTGATGTAGCTGTTGACGGTGCCCATGGAGCCCATGGAGCCAAGACCAGAGTTCATGGTGCTGGGTGAGGAAAACATCTGAGGAGAAAGATGAACAACATCTGGTTATTCACAGGAAAACACTGCAGTGAGACAAGAAAGATCAGTTGACTTACATGCAACAACAACTTCAGCCAAAGAAAACAATAAAATATAAATAATACATCGTGACATTTATAAAACACTTAAAAAACAAATTACATGACCAGTTGTCTCGTTTTCACTGGGATTAAGTTACATTTGTGCACTAAAGTAGATGTTTAAATGTGGGAGTAAAGTTTTTCGCCTCTCCGTTTAAGATGTGACTCCTTATCAATGCACAATGAGGCTCTCAGTGCGCGGAGCGAGGACATGGATTTCACACGGCGATGTTAACCTGAAAATGCGTAAAAAGCGCGTCATGGTGCCTCTCAGTTGAGACGGCCTCCTCCGCCGCTTCCGTGGAAAAAACAAGTAAAACAAATGTTCAAAATTTAAGCTCATCTGAAGGACTATGGTTATTTTTTTTCCTCCAGTTTTCCTTGTCTTTATCAAAGATGAAGAATTAAATCTTTAATATCCTAAACATTTTTGAGGAAGTCTCGTAAAGTTTTAGACATGGATTGCGAGAAACTTTATTAACGAAAAAATCGAATCCACGGAAGACAGAGGGGATCACGGCCGGTTCACTGATAGTCAGTTAAAAATTATCAGACTCTTTCTTCTGGGTAATTGCATCAGGTCGAGGCAAGGTGAGAAGTGAAGCTGCTGATGAAATTAACCCTAATTGAATTAGTGAGAGAAAAAAAGTCTTTTCACATTTACACCTGAATTGTCGCAACACTTCAGATACAAAGGAAGAGAGACTACTGATGGGCAAATAGGTTTCACTTAAAACGTGAGTAGGCGAGCTTAATATTTACAGTTATATTAAATATATTAATTGGAATGAAAATGTAAATTCGCAAGAAACAATAGCTTTTGAAAATAACTGCTGCTCTATTTTAGCCTATTTTTTGGGAAGATGTCAATAATACGTTGAAAAACGTTTTTATTTTTACAGAAGAGGAACATGTGATTTATTTGTTGTTGTTTTTAAATTCTTCCTCCGATGGTTTCCCCTTTTTTCTGAAAGAAACGGAGAAATGCTTTATTTAAAAGCTGCTTATTGCGACCTTATCATACTTCGGTGATTTTGATTCGGCTGGTATTCCTGCTATTTCGATTGGATATTACAATTTTAAACTTTAACCATCATAATATCTCATAATATAATAAACTAATGATTTATCACAGGATTAGCTGCTTTTCGTTCAGACCCCCTGCTGAAAATACGCGCAAATAAAATTTAAATATATTTTTTTTCTCTCCCTCTTGAAAGCCTTGGACACATCGCGCAGTTTACAAGGGGAGATAAAAACGGTGTAATTAATTTATTGTTTTGATGCGTGATCTCATTTTTACCTCATTGGCCTCGCTGTAGAAAGTATTCCACTCTGGTAGATCATGGGCTTCCATCTTCACCGAGCTCAACATCCCCAACACAAGTCTCTGGAGGAGAAAGGCTTATCTCTGACCGGATTCTTTTCAATGTGGAAAATAAATACAAAATCCTCGGCGAAGCCTGAAGTTTTTGAGGAGAAAAAATCCAAATAAAAAGTTGTAGAGAATTGTCTCCCTTTTGCCAGGAGAGGGAGAAAATATCGAGGCACAAATGCGCGACGAAAAGAAGTGACGTGATGCTTTGCTCCTGGGAAAAGTTAAGTCAATATTTCTTATTTGTCAGTCATCCATTGTTTCATAACCTTAATCTTGTTATGGCTTAGCAGATGTTGACTTCTTCTTCTGGCCCGTTTCTTTCTGTCCGGGACGTAGCGTGCGGCAGGCGGAGGTGCAGTGCGCAAATATAGTAAAGTAACCTGGACGTCCTCCTCTTATAAGGTGCCGCTGGGTCCCACCCCGGCGCCTGACATTTGAATATCGTGTTGGATTCAGGAAGGGCCCCGCAAAAAGGCCGATGTGGCCCCCTGGCGTGCTGTATATTGGCCCGGCGGCTACACCGGGGCCACCCGGACGAAAGACTGTCCAATAATCCTTCAGAGAGCTTCGAGGACTTTACGAAATATAGGCGAGCGATGAAGCTCATGATGTTGAAGCCTTAATACGGTCAAACGTTAACTATAGAGAAGGTTAGTCAATGACAGAATTCTCTTGTTCTATTCATAAATGAAAGAGTTTTTGCAACAAAATGCAAGCGCGTCCCTTCTTCACGACCCAGAACAACTTGTTGAAAATCACCGTTTTTTTTTTTTTAAAAAACCACCTTTCTTTCTGAAG
>JAQLOL010000024.1:27362644-27372739 GCA_029783665.1 Naso thynnoides | reverse complement strand
GGCATAAAATTACCTTTGGTTTGTCTGTGCTTCAGTACGGACAAGTACATTGTGCACAAAAAAAGAGAGAATCCACCGAAAACTGATTTGTTTCAATGTGTCATTCTTATAAAATTTGCATTGTCCAATTAAGGAACATAAAATCCCTGCTTATTATAAAATCCCTGCTGATTTTAAATAAAATCTGCCAAATTGGACTGCACATTTCCCCTGATGACTGGAAAACACACTGACCAGACTGTGAGGCCGTCTGAATCGAGATAAGAATAATTTCTCTGCAACATGGATGACCCAAAATCTGAAAAATACTGGAAATACAGTTTCTGCTTTATAAAAGCTCCGTCAAAGTGTCACATGGTAAGTTGTCTTGTCTCTAGTTTTAAGAGAAATGAATTCATAAACAACATTAAAAGGTCCAGTGTGCGAGATTTGGGCGGATTTATCTGCAATACTCATAATAATGTTTTCAAGTGTTTAATCACCTGAAAAATAAGAGTGGTTGTGTTTTCGTTAGCTTAGAATGAGCCTTGTTATAGCTACAGAGGGAGTGGAATCCGCCATGCGGCACAGCCGTGTTTCTACAGTAGCCCAGGATGGACAAACCAACAGCAGCTCTACATAGGTCCTTTTACATTATTCACAAGTTTTGCAGCTCTCCTACAAGCTTTGTAGGGGAGAGTGAGCAGAATTATTCAGTTGGATGCAATCTGTGATCTCACTGCTAGATGTCACTAAATGTCCCACACTGGACCTCAACATGTTTCAGAAGAACTTCTCTGCTTCTAGGTGGATTCTCTCTGTAAAAAGCAAAAAGGTTTGAGAAGTGATACGTCATCGTTTTTAATTACATTTTCCAAAC
The DNA here is from genome assembly GCA_029783665.1 of Naso thynnoides. Classification (NCBI taxonomy): domain Eukaryota; kingdom Metazoa; phylum Chordata; class Actinopteri; order Acanthuriformes; family Acanthuridae; genus Naso; species Naso thynnoides. The sequence continues at coordinate 27,371,880 of JAQLOL010000024.1, read as the reverse complement.
TGTTGCATATACTATGACGAAGGATTGCACATACATACTATTATAGATCTATAGAGTATATAACATTTAACATTCTAGTACAAAATATAGTCCTAGGCCTATCAATAGATATCTTTTAATATACATTCGGGGTAAAGCGTAGGCTGGGCTGGATTTCGTATGAAAGCAACATTTAAATACAGTCAAACAGAGGCTCTGTGGCTGGTTGATGCTTCGACAGATTAACTGGTTGTTTCTACACAGCAAACATTCTGCTTTCACTGAGTCAAAGTCAGCTGTATGTGAATGCACACAGACACGTAACTACTGGCATCCTGTCCACATTTCGGTTTGTGTATTTCGGTGTTTTAGTGGAGGCTTTTCCCATCCATTCATCAGAAGAAAACTGCGCACAAGGACTCGCATTCAGTCACGACGACAATAAAAACAAACTGGATGCGAAATGTAAGGTACACTTTGTAATAATAACTGTCAGTTTCATGTCAGTTGTTAAGAAATTGTATTTGTAGTAGCAGAAATATTTCATTTAGATGAAGCATTGGCAGAGAAAATGGCTTTTTTTTTTTGTCCGAGGCATTAGGTTCTAACTTGTTTGGATTCAGAACGTGATTTCTGTCCTTCAGACGCACGCTGCCAGCCAACCGTTTGTTCATCAATAAGAAAAAAAAAAAGACAGAACTATCATGGCTACTGTTTTAATTTTTCAACATCTGTGCTGGATTTGTCAAAACAAGCTTTAGTGCTTTCCTGTGCAACGATACTAAGTGTACCATGACAAGTCAAACCGCATCATGGCTTCTTTCGGAGTTGGAGAAGATATTAGATCTGCTCACACGTTAATTTTAACAGCTATGCTGGTCGAACGGGCGGCAACAAACGAATCTTTTAATGTGAAGCTGCAACTGAACGGAAATGTTCACTTTGCATTCACAGTAACTGTAACACTTGGCTCAATAAATAGTGAGTGTTTTTTCATGTAGAAAGATGGTGAACTATTGGTTGGTGGGAAAATTTCATCACCATGGCAACCATGGTTTGTGTTTTAGTTTTAATTTTTTTTTTTTTTACGATTTAATACTACTTTAACAACTGAGGGACGTTCGAGCATCATCCTGTTGTTGGTGCACTTTTGCACTGTTGTCGATTTGAAAAAATGTTCTGTATTTTAATAAAGGGACAGAAATAAAAACATGTATTTTTAAAACCGATTGATCGATTATTAAAATAATTGGAAGTTACAGCCTTATATCATATAGGGAAATATAAAACATTTTACATCTTAAGGTGCATTCAAGCTGTGGTGGGATTTTTTTTTCTATGCGATTACAGTATCTATTAAATGATTAAAAAGGTGGTGCTTGTTTTGGTTGATCAAAGGGATGTACTACAAAGTGACGGTGGTGAGCCAGAGTTTTTAATGTCACAAAGGTGGCTCTCTTTTAACTTGGCTGCATAACCAGAGTCTCTCTTGTTGTACTCCTAACCTGCTCGGGTGGAGGTTATGGTTGGAGTTTCAGATTTAAGCACAGAGTCGTGACCCTGAAAATGAAAAACTGGTTTCACAAAGTAGATAACTACTGTTGTGATACTCATTTGCTCTGATTGGATTTAAAATTTTGTCAAGCCAGCTAATGTAAAGAAAGCTGGACTACGTTAAACTTGCTTCATACCATTCAGTTATTTCAACTGGCACCACCATTACTAACTCTATGAAAAGTAGCCACTGTTCAGTTTTTGGCCCTGAACATCACATTGAAACAGTATATCATGAAGGCCTTTTGAATATTTCGGCCTGGTTACATTATTCTCGGCCTGGGGAAAGTTGTGCTGTTTTATCACCAAGATCTCTGCTTTTTGCTGCAATAAGCAGTTGATGTAGGATTGTTTAGCAGAGCTGCGGAGGTTGAATTTGCACTGAGGAGGAGTAAATGGGAAAATTTAATCTGACTGATGAAATTTAATTTGAAAAGCCTCATTAAATCAGGAAAAAGGATTTGACTTAAAAGTGGGCAGAGTCAAACTGGGTTTAGAAAAGGAATGAAATTTAAAAATGAAATCCGAAAAGGAAGTCTTTGCAACTTCACACAGAGATCTGTGGAGGTCCGATAATGTTGTTCAAACTGGAAGGCGGGTAGTTGAAGAAAAGACCTGTGTGATGAAAGTTTTCTGAACTGTGTGTCGCTGTGATGCTTTTCTTCTGGATCTTGCAGCGGTCCCATGCAGACTTCTCCTTCTGGTGTGTGATACAACTCTGGGAGGACAAAAACAAACAAACTCCATGAAATTAAAAAGAACCTAACATCCCACAAAGCACTGTGGTCTAGATCAGGCAATTATAATTGGACATAAACAAATACACTTGAAACAATTTGACTAAATTCTGTCTCTAATTAAGGAGATCAGGCTCAGAGATGTAACACAACTGCTATGAGGTTTGATCTGTCGCACTGTATCCTTGCATCCCGCCTTAAATTTCACCCATCTACCTACTATTTATCGGTTTGTTTGTTAACATTTATTATTTCAATATCCTGAAGTCAGATGATAAACTCAGTAACATAATTACAGAAATGCCTATTCAATCAAAATTTAAATAATTTATTAGATGACTCTTCACAGAAATCCAGGATGAGGTAAACTAAGGAGTTTTCTTGGAACAATCAATCAACCAATCAAACAACTTTATTAATCTCACTAGGGGCAATTAGTTAAAAGCAGCATGTTCAAAGACTAAAACAGTCTCACAAAACGAAAAGCTGACCAACTCTAGACTACAGGTGTTCAGATGTCTGTGGACCTGCCTGTTGCTGTGTTGGGTCCTGGTTTCCAATACAAATCACCATCACGTCTCTCTCTCCTTCTTGACGGTGACATCTCCACCTCCAGCTCCGGCTCCACCGGCGGATGCACTTCCAGTTCCAGACGCAGGTGCACCTGCAGCTCCCGGCCCGGGTCCGGTCCCAGCTCCAGATGGAGCAGCCGATGCAGCTCCGGCTCCTCCAGTGCCGAGTATGGTGGAGACTTCACCCTGCATGAAGGCCCAAGGTGGACTGTTGGGAGAGTTATCCAACGGACAGCGCTCTCCGCTGGGGCAGTACACCTCACCATCGCCCCGCCGGCTCTGGATGTACACTCTGGTGCAGGGGAAGCAGAACCTAAATTTGGTGGAGGCAGAGAAGACAGGTTATTAAAACTTTCAGTAAACTGTATTAATAAATGAACTTTTTTAAAAGATTATTTATCAAAATACGATTGAGGTGCTGGCTTACATTATTTGGTCTTTAGAAAAATAAACAAAAACAAAAACTAAGCATGTTCTAAAACACAACAGATAAACTCTTTGCATTGAGGAGGTGTAACATAAAAATGCTCAACAACCTCTTAAATAATATGTCAGTTTTTTCAGGCTACTCAATACATTACTACAATAACAAGGCAAAAGCAGCAAATACACAAACCTATGTCCTGGCACTGATGGACACTGAACAAAGTGTGTGTCTTCCAGCCTCTCATGACACAAGGTGCAGGACAGAGCGTTTCCGGTTGAATGGGTGTTGGTGGCAGACGCTGATCCCAGCTCAGATGCACCACTGTGGGGTAATGCTGCAGCAGTGGTGGCCCCCTCTGCTGAGGAGGTGGAACCCAGGGGCTCCCCTCCGGACCGCGAGGCCAGGGGGCGTGGCTGCCTGGCTGGAGATGAGGCAGGCTTGGGGCTGGTCTGGCTCACGCCTCCAGCCAGCGACGAAGATACCGAAGGGAGACCTGTGCTCTTGCTGGTGCTGCTTCCAGCCACAGCTGTGTGGACCTGCGACTGTGTCTTGGGCTGATTCTGGGACGAACTGAGCTCTCGTTCCAGCTCAGGAGTGATGAAGGGGCCAATCCCCATCCCTATCCCCAGCTGTCTGCGGCCCATCTCGGCCAGCACTGGGGCAGGGAACATCAGCGGGCTGTTCATGGGGGCTGTCCTGGCGGTCAGACCCGCCGGCATGCCTGCAAGCAGCCCGTGAGGAATCCCTGCAATATTCGGAGTTACAAGACTAGGCGGGATGGCAGCACCTATCATGGGTCTCCGGCTGCCGCTGGGGCTCTGACGGTTCACTTCTTGAGGCGGCTGGCCGTCACGGTGCAACCCGTTCGGCGGCACGCGAATAGCTGACCCGGTACTCTCTCCCCGTCCTCCCCTGTCGTAGCGGTCGGTGTGCGGCCTGCCATCCGTGGCCGCCTCTCCTCTACCAGATGTGCCGTGTTTGTTGGGAGAGGGACCGGGTGACCTGACGTTACCATCCTGCATTCCGTGAGTTCTTTTCAGCTGTCGGGCGCTCGCAATCAGAAATTCAATCTGATTCGCTCCCTCGTAGTTCACACAGCCGCGGCAGACCACCTCGCTGAAGTCCCATACCACGGTCCACGGCATCTTTGGCAGGTCGCACAGGTAGCACCACTGGCGCCTGGAAGAGGAGGGGGACGACATGGCTGGCTAGCAGGCTAGCTAACCTGAGCGGGTTCAACGAGCCAGCTAGATTGCTACCGTGCTAGCACACGTTAGCTTGTTAACCTATTTATCTTTGACAGGTGCACGCCCCGTCTTTACTTAAATCTTTCTACTTTAACGAATTTAAAACAGCTATAGAACAATGCTACACATTCAACAGATATAAAATTAGATAAAACTTTTCAGTTGTTCTCGCTCTTTTTTTCATTTGTTGGTTTTGTTTACCCACTTCGGCCTGTTCTTGACTGCTGTCAACTGCCTCCCAAACGGACGCTGAAACGTTACGTAACCTATCGAGGTGCATTATGGGTGTTTGAGTTTTCTTATCAATAATGCTACTGCATACCTTTACGCCGCAGCCGGTTTAGGAACTACAACGAAAACTGGAACGGAAGTGAAGCAATTAAAGGTCAGAGTTCATTTGGTGTCCTCACATGTGCGTCCCCCGTAGCCATGCGTTTCGCTGTACAAAACTTTTAAATTTAGTACTTAGTGGTTATTTTTGAACATAAAAATGCCGAGAGACATCTCATCTTCATCGAGCGAAGATGAAGCGGACAATGCTAATACAAAATCACCTGTAAAGCAAAAAGAAACCGGTGAGTTCAGAGGCATTGATTGCACAAAGCTGGTGATGTTGGCTAATACGTTACTTTGTTGAGTTATATTACATTCATGAAGTCAGTTTTACTCTGAAATACATGTTAGCAAGCAGTAACACACAGCACAGTTTGTAATGCAGGGCTAAATTCCAGATTTCCTGTTGTAACTGCTTCGTGCTAATGTGTAGCCTGTGTATGTGGAAAATTAATGGAGTAAAATATTTAAATTTAACTTATGGAGGATTTCTAAAATTATCTTTTTTTCTGATTTCATTTATTTAGAGTTAACACTCTTATTTTTACCCTGTAATGTTAGATTGCAGCCCTACAGTAGTCAAAGCCTTGTCTGTGTGTCATTCAAATGTCTGTGTTTAACAGAACATTAGAAAATCATATTATCGTTTGTAAAAATAGAGGCTCTACACACAAACACTGAATGTTAATCTTGTCAAAAGTGAGCATGTAAGCTTTATTCAGGTTTTGTGTTATTTATAATGATGAAATAATGAAGTTTACTGTTTGGATCAACAGAAAAGAAGACCGCCAGGTATCAGTGTCCTGCTGACTTTGTGTCTTTCTGCCATAAACCCTGCAGCAGCACGCTGACACAGAGTCTGAAAAACAGCAAGAAAGAGTTGTGGCTCATCAAAGCTCCTACCAACTTCAATCCAGAATGGTTGGTACAGCCTTTCCTTTCATCTGTTTTTCCTTGTTTCTGTCTCCCATGCAAAGTCAGATTTCATTCAGCAATATATTTTTTGTGTCTAACACTTTTTATTTTTAACTCTGTTGATTATGTATCCACTAAATCGATTATTGATTTATCTACTACAGTATGCTAAACATTTTACTGCTCCAAATGATGTTTCAAGTGGAATCATAAATCTGTATTGTTGTACTAGCAAAGATTCACATTGCAAAAGTTCACTCAGCTTCTTTTTTTCCCTCACAGTTTTGAGGCTGCACAAATGTTGCCAATAAATTAAAGTGAGCCTAGATAACATAACATTTACTCAACACAGACAGTCGTGACCTTAAGTGACAATGACAGAATAATGGTAATGTTAAAACCTTTAATTAAGCAATATCTCACAAGAGGGAGTTCTTTTGTCCTGAATATTGTCACTGGTGATGCGGTCATCACAGTTACAGAAGGACCCACTACTTTACTTTCTTGCGTGCCTCTCCTTCTTTTTGTCCTCTCTTAGGACAATCTTGGAAAATGTCCATCTTTTCAGCGCAGTTTGCCACAAAGTAACCTAGCAACCAACAAATAGTGATTAGAACACCTGTCAAGTGGGGTCATACATTAAGTTAAAAGTCTCAGTGCTGTTGCACTTTTTATCAGCACTCACTGAATGCCTCTTGTCCAATCAAATTACCTTTTAGGGACTAGCTGCTATATAATACCAATTGTGCACTGATGTAAAAAAAAAAAAAAAAAAAAAATCCCACCAAAATAAAGATGGAAGTAGCAGCACTCAAGAAGATAAAAATTCACAAGACTTATAACTGATGCAGAATTAAAAAATGTGCATGTGAGTCCTAAGTTTTTCCAGTTCTTATCCTTCTCATTCTTGTATGGAGATGAATAGACTTTGTTGCTATAGCTACATTGACGTGTCGGACTGGAAAAGGGGTGAAAGTTAGCGAGTACATCACTTCTGATTGTATTTATAAATACCTATGAAACTGCAGAACCATTTGACCAAAGAATAAGTAATGATTGTACCATTTTTTTATTCAAGACAAAAGTCAGATGTTAGTGGGGGTTTTCTGTCTAAAGTCAAAGGGGTGTAAACAGTGGTGTAGTGCAGGTATACGGAGTATACCCACTTATTTTTCAGTCTACACTGAATATACCCACTTCAGAATCCCCTCTGATCCCATCTGTTGCAAGTCAGCTATTCTAAGAGACTGTTTACAAAAGAAACTACTGGCCCACGAACTACTTGCAAGGTTTTTTCCATGTGTGGACTGACTTAGGAATAGGAACAGTTCACTCAAAATGCCCAATTATGTATTTATCTCAACCTTTGGTTTGACTGTGGGCCAATATTGATTGCAAAATGTTGCGGCCAGCAGATGGAGCTGGAGACAAACTTCATGGAGAGGTTTTAGAAAACTCCCTGAAATTTAATAGCAGTGTGAGAAAATTGTGTGTGTGTATTTTGTTGTGAGCCTTTCCCAAGATGCTGTGTGTGTGTGATGCTTAAGCCTTGTCTCTCCTCCCTCCATCCAGTTTCAGTGGTATCAAGGTTCCTCTCTCAGGTCTAAAGACCATGAAGGTTCCTGCTGCTGGGAGCGGCCAGCAGATCTACAGCGTTCTGGCGTCTGCACACATGACCTCAGACTTCTGCCTGCTCACTAGTGACAAGCAGTCCTCCAGTGACGTCACCCTTGGCCCGTCTTTTTCAGGCCTGCTAAATGTGTGTGAGAGCTACGGAGACAGCAGTGCCAACAAGGCCCCTCAGGTCATCCCTGCTGCTCCAGCACCCTCCATACCGCCAGGGCTGAAACAGCGATTTCACCCCTTTGGCAGTAGGACCCCCACATTGACCTACGTGGCAGAGAGTGAGATGGATGGAGCTGCCTTTGGGCCCTCTTCTTCAACTCTGCGCCCCCTGGTAGTCAAACGGTTCGCAGAAGAAACGTGGCAGGAGGAGGAAGGAGAAGAGGAGGAAGGGAGGAAGAAGAAGAAGAAAAAAAAGAAGGAGAAGCGAATAAAGACAGAGCGAAAAGAGGAGTCGCTGGAGGTGGTGAGAGTGAAAACAGAGCCTGTAGCTGAAATTCAGGACGAAGTGATGACGGAGCAACCTCTCGAGACAGGCGACGCTTTGGAAGAGAAAAGGAAGAAGAAGAAAAAAAAGAGAGACAGAGAGCGAGAGGAGGTGGAGGAGGGCGTGGAGCCCAGTGTGAGTGTGAAGATGGAAGAGGTAACAGTGAAATGTGAACCAATAGACACTTTGTATGGTGACGTCACGGAGGATTCTGGAAAGAAAAAGAAGAAGAAGAAGAAAAGCAAACCTGACGACGACTAGCCATTTGTCACTTTGTTGTCTGATGTTTACTTTTGTTTGTTTTATTTTTTACCTTATGAAACCTTGTGAGAGCATTTTACGACAATTTTACTCCAGTTCATTGCATAATGTGAGGCTTGGTTGGCAGGACATTGCATTCAGAAATAAAAACACATCCTGAATCAATTGAGTAGTGACACCAGTTATAGAGTGGATTCATCGCCGCGTCTTTAAGGCCAATGTTCCATCATTCTGGGCTCAGAATGTGACAGTTTTACACACAAAGAATGTGGGCAGCCGCAGGCATCTATGACTACATTAGTAACTCGACTGTACAAATGGGATATTTCTGTGTTTTCTGCCAGTGTCTGTCAAGTTGCGGCAGATTTTCTGAGCTCATTCTCTCTGTTGCTGTGTTTGTGTACATATTTTCACTCGCAAGCTGGTAATGTCACTGCTTTGGCAGCAGGTTCAGAAAACCAGAAGTGATGAAGTGACGATAGAATAATGGTTCATTGTCACGCAACATAGTTTTTCTTTTCAGGATCTGAGTCACATGGAGACAATATTTGTCTGCAGGAAAACACATGTTACAAAACCAACTCCAAGTGATTAAAGGAAATGAAATGAAAATACACGGGCACACACAAAAAGAAAAAGTAAAGAAAAAAAAACCCATGCTGGCGTTAATGTTTTTGTCCAGCAGTCCGAGGAAGAGTTCCCGTGCAGCACAACATTTTCCTTTCAGGCCTCGTTAGAGCAGTGATTTCATCCTGAAGGAATGAAACTTGAACTCATGTTGTAACTCACACTGTGACTTTAAATTGTGCAACAATAAGAAAGGGCACAATTTACAGATAAGAAGTTTTCTAATTTTCTAAAAAGGAAAAAAAAATGTCAGAAGTTAAGTCATTGGAGAAGCAAAAGTGATTTTAAAGAGGCTTCAATGTAGGCAGACAGAGTTGACAAAATTATTTTCAAATATTTGGCAATTGATTGTATTGCAAAAAGTAATACTGGGTATATTCAGATTTATTTGTCAGAAAATAAAGTGATTTTCATGTCATCACTTTTGATAATATTAAACTACCTCCCTGAAAAGGTCAGAACACGTTTTAAATG
>JAQLOL010000024.1:27309091-27320840 GCA_029783665.1 Naso thynnoides | reverse complement strand
GATGTACAGTACAAGATCAATTTTTTTCAACTTTTTATTAAAAAGACACAGCTGCGATAGAAAAAATGAATTTAGAATTTGTTCCAGTCTCTTTAATCTGCTCCTGGACACCTAACACTCCCCCGACATTCCACCTGCTAATTACAAATACCTTTCCAAGACAACAGGATGTAGAATCTAATTGATCGGAACTCTTGACCTCAATTGATTGATCCTCTTCATCGACCTAGTCTCTTTCTCCTCTTTCAATATTCAGATATGACGTTCATTTCTGGTGAAGTTCTTCATATGCATTCTACATATATTTCATATATGTGTTTATTTTTTTTTCCCTGCCATACAAAAGCCGTCCAATCACAATGCCATCTACAGCACATATCCCTGACCTCATAGGCCGAGAGAACCACTCCCTCGCTTCACAGTGCATTAAGACAAAAAATTCAGTGTACTCCGATTGTAAAAAACAAAACAAAACAAAAAACAATAACACTACACAAAAAAAAAACAACAACAAAAGAAACAACAGCATCTTCAGCAGCCTACTGGGTCGACAGTGGGCGGTAAACCTGTTGTCATGGGAGACCTGCAGGTTGCCAGAGGCAGAAACGAGCTCGACTCCCTGGACGTATGTTGAAAATCCCTCATATCTGCCCTTTAGCTCATCAGCAGTCGGATGGATGCTTGATAAGGGCAAAGATCAGTGAGGCTATTCATCTCCTTTACTGATATGCACGCTGCCTTAAAAATAGTGACTCTACGAGCGCTGCGTGCAGATTTAGCAGTGAACCCCAGACGAACAAAGCTTCCCTCGTCATGTTTCAGTGTTTCGTCTCACTCATTGTTTGCATTTCTCAGTAGTACGTTGAGAGTCTTAAGTGCTCTTTACATGATGATCTTGTCTGTGGTTTGGGTTCATCTAAAGGTTTGGAAGACCACAGGCTGAGCAGTAGCAGTTCATCTGAGTCTCACTTCATCTTAATTATTCATTTTGGTTACAATTTTACATTGTAGGCAAATTGTAACAGGGTGTTTTACTACAGATATACAGTAGAACAGCAGGGATATTTTGGGGCGGCGTTTGGGGTTAATATAGCTGCTAAGATGCTGCATTGCAGCCTGTGGCATGAGTGCTTTACTGATATTCTCTTGCTAATCTAGAGGTCGCACTGCAGTCTGCATTATAGATATGGTGAATTCCCTTTTCTAGCACCAAATATGGCATCGTAGTGTTTTTTTGTTTCAGTGTTTACATGTGTGCATCTGTGTGTGTGTGTTCCCTGTTCTGCTCTTTGACTGGATATATAAGGTGATCCCTCACTGAAATGATCTTAATGCCTGGGGCGGCTCTCTTACTGGACTTAAATAAGACATATATTACACTATGTGACATTACTATTCATCTTCAATCCACTTAAATTAAAACAAAAAGATTTAAATCAAAAATAGTCTCATTTACATTCATGTCAACCTGAATTCACAGATAAAAAAAAGAAACAACTGAGCTTTTTATGGGTGAACTCATTAATAAATAATAACGATGGTGATGATTCCTATCGTAATAATCATGACAATATCATTAACAGAATTATCACAGCAGACTGCAAAAAATGCCAGAGATCCTGTGTGTTTGCCGCAGCTTGCACAGTATCACTCTTGTCGTTTTCTAGCTGTCGCGCTACGTGAGGTCATCAGCGTGCGCCTCGGCATTCTATCTCAAACACTAGAGCTGTGTATGGGGAGGGGGGGGGCTACGTGCCGTAACACCCCTGCAGTGCTGCACTGCTTGTCGAATACATCACAGGGTATACAGGGGTTTGGTGGCTAGTGAATAAAGAAACGCCCAGCTGATTCTCTACCCCCACACCTCTCCCCTACTTCACCTCACCCTTCCTTCATCTCCCAGAGGAGAGCGAAGGAGGGGGGAGGTGAGATCATAGGTTGAGAGAATAAAAGGTGCTGAGGGGAGCTGAGGACGTTTCCTCTCTCACACGCCAGGCTGAAGTTTGCAGTCTTGCTCATTATAAAACCCTTATAAAAGGTGGTGGGGTGGGGGACAAGGTTGGGGGCAAGTAGTGAGAGGGGCTTTGGGTAGAGGCGTGGCAAAGGGGCAGAGGGGCAAATCAAACTAAAACCCTTTAGGAGGGTGACGTTGTGAGCTGCAGGGGGAGGGAGGGATGGGACTTGTTTCCTTAAGAATTTTGTTTGGGGGGGCAGAGGGTTGTACCCTGTAAATGCAAACCCTCCCCCTCCCCATGCCCTTCCCTCCATCCCCCCACTTCCTGTAGCCTCTCAGGCAGTCGGCCTGTCTACATGGCATTCAGCTTTGTCCACACAATACACAAACAAACAAATAAACAGACAGCTTAATTTACTAAACAAACAAAACAAAACAATAAAAAATCCAGAAGGGTCAAGACGTTAAGTAATAAAACCTTATTTACATGTTACACATTTTTTCTTGGTTTTTCAGCGTGATAACTCGCTCCTCTCCCTCCTCGTCTTCTCAGCACATTTTTGTTTCGCGTCAAAAATTTTTTTTAATAGAGAATACTGAAAACACGCAGAAGAAAACGGCGTGGACGATTCCTTCTGACATTCTTGCTCTCCTCTCCTTTTTCCATTCTCATTCTCACTTTTTTATACTCCTCCCCCAAGCCCCCACTCTTTTTTTTCCTCTTTTCCTCCTCATTTCTCATTGGCTGTCAGGTTTAACCCACCTTCTGTGGGTTGGTGGCACGTACCCCCTGCTCATAGGTGATTCGCTGGCTTATCAGGTACTGTGCAGCCTGTGTGGCAGCCTGGGAACCTGTGATGGTCACCTTCCTGTTCCGAGTTCCAGGGATGAACTCTCCTTTCTTGGAGATCTGGATCCTGGCGCCAGTCAGCTCCTGGTACTCCACTAGCGTCTTCCCTCCTTTTCCCAGGATGGCTCCTACCAGATTTTCTGGCACGGCGATCTCAACCACTTCCTTTGCTCCCTCTGCTAGCTTCTCCGTGGCCAGTAGAGATGAAGCCACCAGTGGTGATGCAGCGCTTAGGTAGCCGTTGGTGGCGCCTGTAGCAGCAGCCAGGGATCCCAGGGAGAAACCTCCAAGACCAGCTGCTGGGTGAGCTGCGCTGGTGGATGCATCACTGGCATATGATGCTAATAAATTGGCTGCAGCAGCAGCTGCAGGGTTAGCATTAGCTGCTACAGCAGCTAGCACCCCTGATGCCGCAGCAGGATTCAACCCGAGGCCCAGGGAGTTGGTGTTATAGCCATAGCTGGCCAGAGTGTTGAGGGCTGAGGTGATGGCCAACAAGTCGTTGCCTGAGAGGCTGGACATGGTGGTGGGGAAGGCTCCGACCCCCGCTAAGCTGGCCTGGCCGAGAAGAGAGGAAGCTGTGGCTGCTGCAGCAGCTGCCGCAGCTGGCATGACCTCAGTTGAGTTGGCGTACGGGGAGCCAGTGGGGTTGGAGTTGGCGACCGGCCCTGTGATGTTGGAGTAGGAGATGTTGAGGCAGGAGGAGCTCTGGGGGTCTTCCTGGATCTTCTGGACGATGATTTCCACGGCTTTGCGGTTCTGCTCGGGTTCCCCACTGATGGTGACCACACGCTCCTGCAGATTGATGCCCTCGGGCTTTTGGGATAGCTGAACCCACGCCCCTGACTGCTCCATCACTGCTTTGACTGTAGCTCCACCTTTCCCGATGATGAGCCCTGCCGTGCTGTTTGGGACGATGAGCTTGGCCTGGTGGGAGAGGCAGCAGGGAGGGGCAGGGAGGTTGGAGTAACAAAGGAAAAAAGAGAAAAAAATCAAAAGTTATTCCTCTGTGAAAGATGCCTTTCATTGACTGATTCAAATAAAGTAATGAAGAGAAGATGTAGAAGAAAGAGCAGAGGCAGTACAGTGAGCCTTTTCCACAATGACATTGTATAAGTCAGAATTAGAGTTTGTTCAATAAAGAGAGACAAAAAAGACAATGTACCGCCAGTTCTGTTACAATTGAACATGCGTGACAACAGCGCCCCTTTGAATTCAAAATACACACCAATGAGAAAATGATGAAGAAGTATGCGTTGGAGATTAGTGACGAAAAATGTTTTTGTCATGCAGAACACAGTGCACACTGCACACATCGTTCAGCTCAGGAGAAGACTTTCAAGACAAGGTCAGCCCTAAAAAAGACTTTGTTAGGTACTGTTTTTCAGAGGTGTCCTCGAGAAGAACGGGAGACAAAAAGAGCCAAAGAAAAGACGCAGACACATAAGAGACTGAACCGTGTTTGAATACAGAGAGAGTTCCTGATGTACTCGGTGTTTGTGTGTATGTGTGTGTGTGTAGCCTATGTCAGCAGTGTAATGACATCCTGAAGGAGAAAAATCGGAGAGAAATGGACAACATTATAGATTGTGCAGTGACAGCGCCTCCACCACCTAAACACGTAACCATTAAAGAGTCTGTATTTGTTTCTTTAGTTCATAATGGAGAGAAAAGAGGAGGAAGAGATGAATTGCAAGTTGCTAAGAGAACAGGAGACGAAGAGGTAGAGAGAGGTAAACAGAGTGGGAGGGAAGGATGAAGGAGAGAGACAGAGAGAGAGAGACAGAGAGAGAGGGAGGAATTCTAAAGAGGCTACTTGTGTGAAAAAATAACATTGACTCCCAGGGGTCAGTGTTGCCATGGAAACACAGCTCCAGCATTCAAAGGGTAGTGAAAGGGAGTGAGCCGATGACACACACACACACACACATGTTCACACACTTTCCATGTGTACATACAGTGGTGTATTTTATCTCACTTTTTTTGCATTATAACACTATAGCATTACAACACTGATGTATGGATCCATTAATGGACATGTTGCACTTTGAGAATAAACCAATTGGTGCCCTGCTTGTCTGTGGGAGGTCACTGACAAAAGCTGAATCAAATGCAGCATTTTCACCAAATCATGCAAAAAAGTAGATATATATATTTAGTTGATTATAAATTAGTCGTTTAGTCTTTAAAATGTCAGAAAATAGTGGAAAATTCCACGATTACAGGACTCTTGAGAAACTGGAAATCATTTTTCTTGAGTGAAAAAAAACAAAAAAACCCAAAACATTTTCAGTCACTTATGATAACATGTCTATCCACCAAGAGCTCCAATAAGGCGAAGACAAAAAAGGGTCTAGTCTTCAAAAATTCAGATTTTACCCCATTTATGTACACATTCCTGTCAACTGCATTGCAGTGTTTTGTTTTTCATAATTTTCCTGATTTGAAACAACACATTTCACATCAAAGTCAGATGGAGTATGCAAGTTGTGGACCCAAATGCAGAAACAAGAGAGTTTGACAGTGGAGTAGATCTTAATATGATGGAACAGAAAAACAGGATACAATACACGAGTAGGCCGACACACAAGAGGAACATTAACAAGAAGCAGATTCTCTAAAAAACACACTGAACTAGAAACACAAACTTTTGCAGATGATCTGACACAGAGCAAAGACAGGAGACTGATCCATGTTGTTCGAGGTTGATTACTCAATGCGATGCAGGTGAGGAGAACTCAAAGGACTGCAGGGCTGATGATCAGTGGAAACAGGTGTGTAAATGGGTGGGGCTGACAGGTAAATGGAAACTGAAGGAGAGCGTGGCTTAGGAGAAATAACAAGAAGCTTGAGACAAGGCTGAATAGAGGACTGTGACATTTGTCGTAATTTTGCGAGTGAAAGTCAGAGAGGGAGAGAGGGCTCTTTTTGTCAAACTAGCTCTAAAACACTGTGTTGCGATAAGATTCGTACAAAACCTGCATCAGTTCAGGAGAGTGCGGTTTTGCCCTTTAAAGTTTCATCCTGATGTCTACAGTACATTTTCCTATTCCATCAGGTCACAAACACAGATGTGAGGTTTGAATGAAGCTGGTGCGCGAAGGGGTCACTGTTGCTCTGATGACGCAGGCAGAGAGTTATGCAGCACACTGCTGCAGCACTGCACAATGAAAGCATCGCTGCTGAATGGAAGAGGAAGATGTGAAAGAGCCAACATTTGACAAAAAAACTTCTGCAGCAACAAAACATGTCAATTTTTGTGCAAACAAAATGATAGAAGGCGCCTTTCAGGGGATGCTATCGACTTTTGCTGCACATTCGCCACCTCGCAAATAAATGTGGGTGTGTGTACGAGGGCAGCGCTCTCTCCTTGGAGCATTGATTCGTCTCTCCGCAGAGCAACTCCTGATGAAACCACCGCTGCAATCTGCCGTCTGTCTGAAAGTCGAATATTCATATAGAGAGAAGAAAAGAGGGAGTGTGGGCTGAAGAAGCAGGGGGAGGGAAGGCTGAAGAGATAAAAAGACTCGGCCTTGATAAAGAAAAGAGAATGATAAAATGAAAAAGACAGGGAGGAAGAGGGAGGGGGTGATCAATTCAACAAAATGAGATGAAAGAGGAGGAGGAGCATTCCTTTTCTTGTTTGTTTGTTTTCTGTTTTTCCGTGCAGAAAAATAAAGACAGAGACAGGGAAAAGAAGGAAAAAGAAAAATCCAGAGAAAAAGGATCAATTCAGCTTACACCCTCTCCTGTCTGAACCTCCCCTCCCTCCCTCCATCTGTTTGCTGCAGTTTTAAGCTGAACAACATCTGCACGGCGGCATCCTCGATGCAGTGGTTTGTTGCCACGCCGCATTCCACGGCTCGATCTCTGCACCCCCAGCTTTCTGAGAGGCGGAAGGCGAATTTACATAGAAATAGAAAATTAGCAAGAGCCATGCAAGAGGGAGACGATAATACTTCAAACTTGCAGACGGCGTCAAATGTTCGCTTCTCACTGCTCTGAGTTAAATATTAGAATTATCTTTCCCCTGTGAGTGTTTGTTTGTGAGGCGTCTCTGTGGGATTAACAGGTGTGATTTTTTTTTTGTTTTCCCCATTCATCTTTTCTCTCAGAACGAGTGGAAGTTTGTAACCCGTTTCTATTGATTAGCGTTGTTACTGTGAGGCACAAACACAGCGAGGTCCCTTCAACACGTCTGTTTACATCCTGCTGCTATCAGAGGCTCTGCCACAATCTGCTGTCCTGTGTAGATTAATAAGAGGAGAAAAGTGCTAACAAAGTGTGAACACTGCTGGGGCTAAGCGACTTTCTGAGGAGCTCCAAGGATCCAGTCAAGTTACCTTTAAAACTAGAAGGCTCTTAGAATAAAAAGAGGACATTATTGGGAAACATTGTTCTTATATCAATTTAAATAATCAGATTTTTTTTTTATGTTGGCTGTTTACAAAGAAATGTAAATGAATGTATATATACATGAATGCAAAGTCACCAGGAAAATAAATTAAAGATATGCTTTCTGTTCCAATGTTATTCAATACATGCCTGTTACATTTTTTTCTTTTGCAAAATTTTAATGCCTTGATTAACGTTTTTTTTTTAAAAAGACCACCATGAAGCCACCAGAATAGGTATTTATTTTAACGGTCATGTGCCTTGGATTGTTTGAAGATAGAGACTTGCATTTTGCATTTTAATTGAGACAATATTCCATCCATGAAAGACTCCCTTTACAAGATCAAATAAGCAGAGTACACCTGGAATATCCAGAGAGCACCTGTATGGATCGCCAAAAAGACCAAACAATACTTTACTTCTTCTTCTTTACATGACTGTCAAATTTGTAAAACAAAACCTTTTATAACTTCATTTAGTCATTCAAAAACAATAGCAGAACGGGGCCATGTTATTATGATTTGATATCATCAGCCAGCTATCGCCCATAAAAATCCTCTATTATTTTATGACATTACAGTGTTTTACAACTCACTCCACAGCTGCAACAAAAAGCACTGAACTTCCAGCCATGGATCATTTCTGAGACTGTGTGTTTCTGCTGGTTGTTCTATGCTGCACATTTTAGCAGGTGATGTCCCTACAAACTGGCTTTTGAAACAAGTGACTTGCCATACGTTCTAAAACTGGCCTCTGGAAACCTGACAGCTGAGTTGCCGGCAACACCGTCAGCCAACGTGAGTCGAGCTGAGACGGACTGGTTCACACCGCTTAACTCTCCTTCAACTGTTTCATGTCCTATTAAATCTTTAATGCAAACTGGATTTAAAAGAGAGAGCGACCGCAAACGAAATGAAACGTGAGCTAGAGCAAAAACAGGGAAGGTGCAGTGGAGTTGCTTCCTTAGGAGTCTCATGCTACAGCTAGCTTGTTTTTCAGACCGACCCCAGGTTTAAGACATTTATACTATCAGTAATATGTAAATGATTGACTAAAGTCGACTCTTATTGTGGTAATCAGGCCTGTGCATATGTGTCTGATTCTGTATGATTGAGATTAATGTAGCAGAACAGGGTTTAATGAAAAAAAAAAAAGAAAAAAAAGAATATTTTTGCATAATTCTGTCTTTAAATACAGTTTTGCATTTTGCTTCTGGATTCACACCGAAAAAAAAAAAGGAACCCACGTTTCTTAACCCTTGTTCTTTTTTTCCACCAAGAATGAATAAAAATCTGCACATTTTTTCAGTTAACTTCCTAATTAACTAATAAACACAGCACACCACAAATACACAGACATCTCAGTGTCTGTATCAGACGCCCTTCTTCCTTTTATTTCCAGGCTAGCACTAAATCCTCCACTACAGTATGTGGGATGATTGGGGATGACTCGTTTTATTCAATAAGTGATAAAGGGGAACTTGTTGCAGCTTAAAGGATTTGTAATCTTGTCACATTAAACATGATTTACATACAGCAAAATGTTTTCCTCTCTTCACTCTGAATGGATAAGGAACATTATTTTTCACACTATGCTAAATGTATATGAAGTAATCCAACAAATATCCGATCTTTGGATGTTGTTTGCTGAAAACATTTGTGAAGATTCTCATCTTTTCCCCTTGATTCCATTCTGTGATTACAGTCTGTGGCATAAAGGTTTGCAAACAGAAACGTCACTCGCTGTCGTTCATCACTGTCTTAAATTTGATTCATGAGTGTAATTTTACATGTGAAAGTATTTTGCAGACATTTCTGCTCAAGTGGCGACATTTTCGGGATGGTTGTTTTTGCGGTAAGAGGCTGAGTGGGAGCCAGGGCGGGGATGGGGGGGGGTGGTGGAAACGAGGGATAAAAGAAATTAGTGACAAGCAGCAGAGCGAGGGAGGGAGCCAAAAAGATTTTACCCATGAGCCCTTTCATCCTCTGCACTCCGCACTGAAACATTCTCACACACATACATGCAGAGAGTGTTGGTGTACAAGTGGGAGGATAAACAGTGTTGAACAGCGATGTCTGATCCCCCCCGGTCCTAATGATCACATCTACCATCTTTATATCCGACTGATTCTTTGCTAATGAGCTTCCCTTTTCACCTCCACTCCTCCTCCGCCCGCTCGCCTTCATCCCCCACATTTTCCTCCTTCCATGTTCCCGGTTTCTCTTCTTCCATCTCACTTGTGCAGATTTTAGGATGTTTGCACCTGGCATTCCATATACAGCCTCACAATGCTGCATTAAAACCTTTTATTTCTTCCCTCTGTTTTGCCTTTAAACCTCTGGGCTCATTGAACCAAACCTCTTTTTACAAGGACAAACACACACACTCCCACACACACACACACATCCATTCCCAATTTGAAGGGCGTTTTAATGTGAAATCATCATCTTCGTTGTGGTTTCATTCAGCTGACGCCGCTTGTTAGGCTCGCTCTAATGGCCGACTCAGTCACACAGCCTCCTACCTACCCACAATCCTCTGCTCCCAGCACCTCTTTGCACAGCCGCCACAAAGAAGAAGAAATGTGACAGTTGGCAGCACGCAGGCGATCGCTCCTGCAGTGACATCTCTTTCATGTTTTTTCCCTCAGCTGCTCTGCTTTAAGGCTTCTTTTTTGGGTGAAGTTTTCATTGTTTCCCACATTTTCTCATTTCTGGTGTCTTCTCCCTCTTTGTTTTTTTTTTTTCTTTTCTCCTTGAAGAGCTTTTTATCTGTTGGGAGAAACTTTTCCACAGAGGAGAGGAGAGGAGGGCCTGGCTTTTATCCAGCTGCTGACTGAAATGTCCTGTTGCTGCAGCTGCTGGGCCGAGGTCGAGGGTCAAAGCCAATCTCCTGTTCATGAATACACTCAGGCAAACACTGTGAGGGAGCAGGGATGGGAAGTGTTGACTTCAGCAGGGTTGCCGGCTTAGCAGATAAGTCCAAATCAATGCCAACAGCAAAGTGGGGTGATCTGATTTGGGAGCACTTTGGAACAAGTTCAGGGTTTGACTGTTCCTGAATGCCAAAACAATCCAAGTGCTAATTAGAGATGTAACGATATCAAAGACTCACTGTACCATAATACCTCGATATCAAGTCCATGGTGTGATATTTTTTTGCGATGTTTTTTTAAAAAGAGACAAATCAAGCCTTGGAAAAATGCTGCTTATTATTCTGATTATCTGATTGTCTTCGGCAAAGAAGAAAATTGAACAATGAACAATGACTGAACAATCATTTATAAATGACCCAGCTCATGTCCCGTGCTACGTTTCTTTATTTTGCAATCACAAGTTAACTGTCTACTTTGACTGACAGTCATTTACTGTTTTTTTGGTCATTCCATGAGCTAAACGAGCGTCTTTTTTGTTTCATTCTTCCTCCATGAGCTGACTGTGTGTGTTTGTCTACTGAAACTGCTACTGGAGATTCTTCTTTCTTTCTTGTCACAACCGAGCATGCTGCCACTAAAGAGAAAGTGAAACTGAACTCCAGTCGGCTCATTCCTTTTTTTCTTCACCGCATCTGAGTCTAAATCGACAGTAAAGTTTTAGAAAACGGTTCGTACATTCAATCTCTTTCCCTGCAGCCTGCCTCTGTCTCATTCAAAAGCAGTGACAGTTAAGTCATTGTTTTCCCTCTTCAGCACGTGATAAGGAAGGAGGTCGATGATATGTATAGTTGCCAATTCCCTCCACTCCATTCCACTGTGGCTGAAACCAAACAACACTTTTTGCCCTGGAGACCTGTCGTTTAATATCGTCACATGTCCATGACGGTACAGAGGCACTTCTGCTATCACAATTCTGCAAAATAAATAATACTGCTACATCCCTAATATATCATCTTCTAAGACAACAACCTTTAAATCTGACTGTTTTTACAACATAAACAGACCAAAAAGTTCAGTAAATTCCACTGAAAGGGCTTCTGGAACACAGTGAAACTCCAGATTAATGATTCTTTCAGGGTTTTGCAGTCTCATCCAGGCAGCCTTAAACTTTGGCTTTGCTCATCGTGACCTGACGAGGTTGTCAGTGGAAGAAGAACTAAATTACTTTAGGCAGCATGGACATACTCAACTTCATACTTAAATCTGACTTTTGCAGCTGTTCTTCGCTCTGACAGGTTTTATAAGGCCTGCAAATGTGTTGCAAATATGTTGCAACATCACGCACTTGTGAGGTGAGGACAAAATTTAAAATATAATAAGATGCTGCAACATAAATGAAGTTTCCACAAGCAACTAAGAAGATCAAACCAACAGTTGTTGCCAAGAAAAGTTGTCCTAAACCCTTTTCTTTGTCCTGGAGTTGCCTTTTAAAGAGACAGGCGAGCAGGGCAAGTGCTCGCTTTGCCACATCAACTTAAGCATGTGAGTTGTTTTGTGAATTTGTAAATATTTATATAGTGTGTCTATGTGTGTGTGTGTGTGTGTGTGTGTGTGTGTGTGTGTGTGTGTGTGAGTGAGTGTGTGAGTGTTTGTGTTTAAAAAAAAAAAGAGTGGT
>JAQLOL010000024.1:27263662-27275678 GCA_029783665.1 Naso thynnoides | reverse complement strand
TTGTGTCTCAGACACACACACACACACACACACACACACACACACACACACACACACACACACACACACAATAATAATAATAATCATCTCAGAAGTGTGTGTCTGTAAGTGAGTGTGTGCACTGTGGGAGAGATGAGAGGCAGTGAAAGTGTTTGAGAGGGTTTATGACTGTTGTATTTCACTGGCAGACTGCATTATCCTGCTACTTCCCAAGGACACACACACACACAGAAAGAAAGATGGACACACTCTCTCAGACAGGCAAATAAGCAAGAGGTCAGATCTTGCACGCACACACACACACACTGAGTGCAGCATTGATCTGTGGGCTGGTCGGCCATATTCCTGCTGTTCTATTTACGATGGCCTCGCTGGGACCCTCAGCTCTCCTTTATTAAAAGTCTAAACACAACGGCAGCAAATGGATAGAGAGAGAGCACTCAGGGGAGGGAAAATATATCGATCACCAACTTCATCATGTCTGCTGTTTTGAATCCTGTGGGCCACCGTAAACAGTCAGAGTTACAGGCAGAGTAAGAAGAGGAAATCAGAGTTACAGAAAACAGGAAAGAGAAACGAAAGCTTTATTAAAGCGGGCGGGTGGACCCTGACACACTGTCTCAGCGCTCCATGTGGCAGATGTGGTGCAGATTGATTAGCCATGCCTGTCTGCAGGCGGCGGGAGACTGACTGATGTGGCCCTGTGGCTGCAGAGGTGGGGAGTCCCTGTGTGTAGGAGGAGGTGGGGCAAGTAGACCGCTGCTCTGCATATGATCACATGACATCTGTCCTGTCTCACATCCATATGTTACTGAGTCAAGGTTGTAGATAATGAGTATGAAATCAGATTTATTTAAGGCAAGTGAAGAGTGGCTACATTGTTTGAAAACTGCAGTACTGATTTGTTGTTGTTGTTGTTTTTTTGCTTTACAGCGCTGTACACTTCATATCTACGCTTTACATTTGGCATAAATTCAATGTATGCTTCCCCTCGTGCTTACAGGACTTTTGTTTTCAAACTGGCTTTCTTCTACAAATTCATGCTGTTCGAGTTCTGGGTCAAAGACGCCACAGGGACTATCGCTCATGCGCAGATTGCTTAGGCCAGTCCGGATCTGGATGAGGTGTATAGTAAGTAAGTAAGCAAACTTTATTTATTAAGCGCCTTTCAAAACCAAAGTTACAAAGCACTGTACAAAAGGAAGCATTGGATTACACACAAAAAATATGATTACAAAAACAATAAAAACAATAAAAAGCAATAAAAGCAATAAAGAAAATAAAAACAACAGTAAAACAATTAAAAACACACATGGGCCAAACAGACAATGATACCCTAAGAACTAGACAGGATTAAAGTGCTTGTGAAAAAGGTGAGTACACATGCAGGACAAATTTGACTTCCAATCACGATATCTGAGTGTGTTTGCTTAATTTTGAGAAATTCGATTTAGTATGATTTCAGTCGAACTAACTTGCTTCCATGCATTTTAAAAGTCTGCTTAGCCGGACTAACACAATAAATAGATTTTCGCTAACATCATGTAAGCGTACTGACGGACATATTTAACCTTGAAACTTGTGAGCAAACAATTGCATTTTCACTGAAACCAATCCATCAAACATCACTCCCTTTTAGTTCTGTGTTTGGTCTCTACCTACTCCTCATGGAAATACCTGGCATATACACTATTTTCACCAGTTAGACACCACATTTGTCTGCTGTTTGCTGCTTTTAAAGATATATATCTGAGAGGAGCCTCCCGCTGCGGTTGAAAATGATGCTATGAGAGCACAGAGAGGTCATCAAAACAGTGACATTGCAGCAGGACAGCTGAACAAAGAACTCAAACCTCATATAAAGCTCTGGAAAGCTGAGAAGAGCTGCAAGTGATAGTTCTCTGTGATTCCCCTCTACCATTTCTCATGATATTCACACCATTTAATTCATTCTTATTGTGAAAAATCTTGATAATAGTTGCTGTAAAGGTAGATATGGTATGGTTTAGAATGATTTGGTGGTCATTTGTGTGACTCTTGCTCTCAGTTTTGGTGTTTATGACAAATTTCTACTTGCAAAAGTAATTGTAGAGGTCATACTGCTGTGTTTTTGTGCCATGGGGAAAATTTAATACATTTCTCTGCAACAATGCAATCAATGTGCTGCAAGTATAAAATGTTCAGCATTTTTAATCATGCTGTCAGAGAGGTGATGATTCAACAGCTGCGGTCATTTCCGAGGCTGCAGTTTGTTGCCCTGTTTTAATAATTTGCTTCATATTCAAAGGTATTTTTTAAATTTTAGGCATTTCATATTTAAGAGTCAACATTTAAAACAGCTCTAACCGTAATGCAGTCAAATCCATATGTGAATAAAACCATATAGAGCTACAATGTATTGCAGTAGCCTGCTTGTTTTTCTGCAGCTCAGGTTGGTGGTCTGGGTGTGACTTTGACTGAGCTGTATGTCAGTGTAGTATTAACTCTGCTCGGGCTGCCGGGTCTCATTCTGCATGAGTTCATGTTGGGAACATCAGTAACCCTGCCAGGGTTCAAGGTTCAGCTCCCACTGGAGCCTTGAACACAGAAACACACTCAGAGAGGCACTTTACAGGGAAGCAACAAGCTTCCGCCATATTTAATTTGACCTTTTCAACTACGGAGCTTCTCTTCTCTAAAACTGAGCCTCTGTTTGAGGAAGAACACAGTAAAAATTTTAAAAATGTATTAGGTTTATGAATATGTGATATGTCTGTTAAGCAAACAAAGACGTGTCTGATTTGAAAAAAAAAACAGTTGTATTTAGCGTAGTAGTACGATGGATTTCATTTTTAATTACTATATCAAATAAATGATCACATGAAAAAACAAAAAGAGCTGCTGCTGCTGTTCAAATCTAAACAACACTGCTGCCTCTCATGGAGCCTGTGAGACTATTGGAAGTGTTGTAGCTACAATCCGCGTCTTTCTGAGTGCTGGGATATGATGGTCTGTCTGTCAGCCTGCGTGGCACTGACTGGTACTGAGGCATTACTCAGCCAGTCTGCCTGCCGGCTGACGTCACACACACACACACACACACACACACACACACACACACAAGCTTAAAAAAAGCTGCTGCTGTCAGTGTTTCATCACTGTTTCTTCAGCTTCAGCTCATTTGCATGTTTTTTATACTGCACTGTAGTAACATCATGTATTATTTTTATTTTTTACGATGCCCAATCACGTCAGTCAAAGTGACTGCCAATGAAAAACAGCCTTCAGTGTTGGATTTCCATTTGTTTGAATGCTGATGTATGCACACTGTCACACCGTTTCTAACAGATAAATAAATTAACTCAGACATTGACTCATACTCATGTATGTATTTTGTGCTTTCAGCAGAGAGGTAACTGCTCCCTCTGGCCTTTTTAAATTTAAGGTTGTCACTTTGGAAAATCACTCCTATCTAAGTAACTGTCCTCTGCACCAATAAATTCACTACAAATAGCAAGTAAATTATCATTTTTTATTAGAGTTCTTCGTAACACTTTGAAGCCTGTCTCTATAATGCATTATCACACATAATGAACATATGTAACACATTATATACGTTATGAACACACCTAGGTGCATGATAATGTATTATATGTTTATAATGCGTTATAGATGGATGCTTTAAGCATGGGGTTACCGAGTTCTTAAACAATTAGTTGACAAATTTATCTATTTAAGAAAATGTTATCTTAACAACAGTTTGGCAAGTTTTAGTTTTTGAACTATTAGTATAAAGGAAAACACTGATATGTCTAAATAAAAATTTTAACTCGACCTCCAACAATCTGTAATAATCTCTGATTTTAGTATTTACACTGTATATTAGTATAGAGGACACAACAACAATAAATGGCACAGTCACAGTGGGGGATTTTAACTTTTGGCTGAGCTCTGATCAGCCATGACGCTCGAGCTCTGACAGACAGCAGACACTTTAACTGGCGTCAATTTGCCGCAATAATTTAACAAATTCAGACGCAACCAAAGCTGGAATCTAATTTAGCGGGAATCATCTCGTTAAAACTTACAAACAGCGGACATTTTGTAATGAATAAGTGGCTTAATGAAGAGGGGAAATGGCTAACAAACAGGAAATTCATTACAGTTGCATATGTGTGTGTGTGTATGCGTGTGTGTGATATGCAAAATTGCAGTTTTCCATCGCTCTGTCTGAGAGCTTAGAGCTGCATAAGAGGCTTAGGGCGCTGAAATCAGTGATGTTGATAAAGGCTGCGGGCAGTGTGTGTGTGTGTGTGTGTGTGTGTGAGAGAGAGAGAGAGAGAGTCAGGTGTGTGTTAGTATGCTAGCTCATGTGGCCTTTTGTGACAGATGTGTGCTGGTTTTGTGTGTGTGTGTGTGTTTGTGCAGATGGGATATTAAACACTGAAAATGCAATCATGGCGTGGGATTAAAGACAAAGCTCTAAAATGGTGGAACGCAGTGACAGAGTGCAGACAGAGGAGACAGAGAGTGAGAGAGACAGACTGAAGAGAAAAAAAAGAGAGAAGAAAATCAACAAAAGAGCAAAAAGATGCTGGACGGAGAAAGAAAGAGGGTAGAGATTTTAGCCTTGTTATTCATGTTTCCCATAAGTGTCCAAAATTGTGTGGGAGCATATCATGTACAATTCCAGGTGGCATGTGCCTAAAATTTTGGCCACATCAAACTAAGTCATGTTATGGACTAATAATCAACATATCAAGTTCAGCTCCTTTCTAATGTGACTCAGTGGCGCGGCTATGTTTTTTCAGCTGCTAATGAGAAAATAATTGTCTCTGTCCTCTCTGAATGTGAGTCAGATCTGAACATGTGACCCTTGTCCTGCAGGGCAACTCGTTAACAGATTCACTTTAAATTGGGCTCATTGAGGTGGGGTATATGTGGTGATGAAGTCAGGGATGCAGGAATGTGTCTGTGCTCTGGGAGGGAAACACGGGCGCAAATAGATGTTGATGCACACACATGGAAAAAGGGATTCATTCCTCCCATGTGTTTAGACTCCACAGATGATGACGTCATGTTCCTTTATTTTATATCACAGTGGAACATTTTCTTTGCTAGATTTCTGTGTTGTTTTCGTTAGAGTTCACATTACAGAGTGTATGAGGTGAGTCTTATAAAGACTTCTGAACGGACACTTTTACTGGATGTTTTGGGAACTTGTCATCCTGTGAGGTCAGAAAGTCTTAAAACGAATTTGGTTTCAGTTTTTTAGCTCAGTGACAAAAAATGCACTTCCAAGGCTTTAAGACTATCACTTCGGCTTTAATGAATTTTCCAGCACATTCTTACTTCCTGGCACATAGACAGCTGCTGGGTCAGGACCCCCTTGGTGTCACTTTTTCAATGTCAACCTCTTTCTAACATGTAGATAAAGGAACTGCAAGTGATTTACACTTTGTTAAAGTAAGTATCAAATGGCTCCACATTCTGACAGCCAAAACTTAATAATGGCATTTGGCCAGTAATGTGGGTCTCAAACTCTCTCTGTTCTGCAGTAAACCAAAAATACATTTCTGGAACTCTCTCTCCTGATTGGACGAGAGTGAGAGCAGGATACCAGAAAATGTCTTTTCTGCGCACGGCAGGGCAGAGGACCCACACTACTACCTTACTTATTACTACCTACACATTATTACCTCTTTATTCAGGATGGCTTTTAACACCCAGTAGCACTGTGACACTCTTATTGTATTTTATTTTATCTTACTCTGCTGTATTTTATTGTTTTTATTCATCTCTTATTGTTTTAACTCTTTGTTTTTAAATTGCTTTTACTTGTTCTTTTATTTACATGTTGTAAAGCACTTTGGTTCACCGTAAGGGTTGTTGTAAAGGGCTCTGTAAATAAATTACATTTACATTTACATTTACAACAAAAAGAATTTGTTTTGAAAATCAAAAGCTGACCCCCTGCAAAGATGCATCTGAAAAGTTTGTAGTTTTTTTTGCAAAGTATGCTTTGGTCCTCATGAACTCACAGCTCTTACAATGAAATCTAACAGTGACCCATTTGAAAGGTAAAAAAGTTTCATTTAAACCTCTAATATGGCTCTTTCAGCAAAGTACACACCTCCTCTGTCAATTTGTATGTTTGCTATCCATGCTCTTTTTAAAAAATCAGTTAAAAAGGCTTCTCAAGAATGAAATCCTTTTTCAAAAATGGCCAAGAGAATCATTGTGCACTGTACACAACAGCATCAAGATGGCAACCTTTTTACATACTTTTTTAAAAATACAAAATAGTCTCAGTCCTTCCAACAGTTGCATAACTCTGCAAAGTTCAACAAGACGCTCAACCTTGAGCTTTTAAGCTATTCTAAGACACTGTTAAGAAGGACATTGGCTTGTAAATCCTGATGTGGTCCCAACACAGAATGTTTTAAAGGATTTCTGTCCTTATATAACCTGACCTCTCACACTCACTTCATCTGGTGCCTCTGTCTCTTTCTTTTCGCTCTTTTCTATCTCTCTCATACACACTCACACACACATGCACACACACACACACATTTAAGATTTGGTCTCCTCCTGTGTCTGAGCTTGAATTGGCACAAGAAATCGCTCACTGATTACAGCCTGTACCTGTCGTGCCGGATCCCAGCGGAGCCCACACATTAGTGGCATTTTGTGTGTCCAAGTTCACCTAGAAGCAATTTACTGTGATCGAGCTTTGTGGTCATCGCAACTTGCCCTGGATGTTGGCGTGCGGGCAGAAATCATAAAGCCTCAAGCTTACAGGACTAAACTGCTGTAAAACTACAAGCAGGCGAGCAGCTGTTCTGGCAGAAAAAGTCCTGATGTATTGAACTTAAATTCCCGTGAAATCGAAAAAAATATGTTCCTTTTGGTGCCTTGTTTCTTTGACTGTGTCTTTCTGCTCTCTTTTTTATATAACATATCTAGGATATATGTAAAAAATAAGCTGCTGACCTTTTTAAATCAACAAAAGGGAGAAGAAGAGGACAACATTTTATTTTTGGAGAACGTTTTTAGAGACAAAAAAGCAGCACAATGTGCTTTACAAAAGCAATGCAAGTAAAAAATGTGAGCGTACAAGAAAAGACAGAAGAACAAACAGTTATACATAAAAGGAATTAAAGTGTGTCGTGGTTCTATTAAAAGTAGGAACAGTCACTGCATGTAGTTCAGTGAAATACAATAGTAAAAAGAAATGTTTTAAGTCTACTTTTACATGAGCAAGGTGTTGGGACATCTCTAACATTCCACCTATTTGGAGCATAGTGACAAAATGCTGCTTTACCTGAATTAGATCACAAGGGACAACAACATCAGCACGTTATGTATTTCATCTTCTTCTTCTTCCGTTTACTGGTGTGCATGCACCCTGCGGTTTACTTGTGGCATGTATTTGATTCTAAAATTACAGAGTGCTCATCTGAGTCTAAAAATTACACAAAGTGATAAATAAGTCACAACAAACACACAGGATCGTTTAGAGTTGCTGGAAAGTTTATCAGATGACTTTAGGTGGAGGCAGGCTAACACTTCCCATTGACTACCAGTGTTTGAGCTAAGCTAATGAGCTAATGAGTCAAGCTCTGCCCATCTCTTCCTTGTTACTGCACGTACAGAATGGTATCTATCTTCTTGTCTGGAACTCAGAAGGCAAGGCAAATATCAAAAACAAAAAACAAGCCAACTGGAAGCGCATTTTTATCTCTTTTCTGCTGGTAGGAAACAGGAAACCGCTACAGCTGTTGGACTAAAGGGTGCGTTAAGTTCAAGGAACAACGTAGCAGCATACAATTAATACACAAAAAAAAAAAAACCCAAAACATTAATAATGGCCTTTTTAAATCGATCTTGATTAAAGCATTAATGCTGACAGCTTTAGTTTATACACATGCACTTTAAGAGTTATAATAAAAAAAAGACACTTCTGTGCACAAGACAGAATTATTTCTCTTAAATTCTGTTGACTTATTGTAAGAATCTCTGTTAGTGAGCACTTCTCCTTTTCCAGGATAATTCATGTATCTGATAGGTGTTGCATTTCAAGATGCTAATCAAACTGCATGATTATTTCACAAGTGTGGGCCAAGGCCACTCAGTGTAGTTTTGTCCCAGTTGGCATGCTGTTGGCATGTTGACAGCAGGACTTTCCACCACAACTGTTGCCTGTGAAGTGAATGTTTATTTTACTACCATAAGCAGTTTTCAGTGTGGTTTTCCGAGAATTCTGCAGAACATTCGATCTGCCTCACCAGTGCAGACGTGTAACCGCAGCAGCTCAGAGCCTCCACACGAAGCTCGTTCAACTGCGAGACTGTCTGAGACGAGCCACCCAGACAGTTGATGTGACAGTTGGTCTGCACAAACTGTCAGAATCTATTTTAGGGTCGCTCATCTTAATGCTCATCTTCCTAAATGGAATCTGAACCAGACTGCTGTTTGTTGTCATAACCTACTTGAGTGGGCAAATGCTCGCCTTTGTCATAAAGTGGCCTTTTATTGTGACCACCCTACAGCCTCTTGTACAGTAATCACACTGTTTCAGTCAGCTTCTGCATATGCCACACGTGGGGATCGGTCCTGTGTAGATTATCTTGGCAAAGGACAAGTGCTCACCAAACCCCCCCCCCAATTTTTGTGCTCAAAATTTTGTGACAGACACTTGGGTTCCTATTGGCTGCTCTACGCAGCGCTTCTTAGCGACAAGTGATGTCGCTATGAGCTAATTGGCTGTTAAAGCAAGTGACGTACCTTACGCTCTAAAACTGGCCTCTGGCGACTTGATAAGCTGAGTTGCAGGTGACACCGTCAGCTAGCTTGAGTCGAGCTGAGCAGGACCAGTTGGTCAAAAACAGACGGACCACTCCGCCGCAACTTTCCATGCAATTGTTTTGTCTTGTCGTAAATCTTTGGTATAAACTCGACTTAAAAGAGAGAGAGAGAGACAACAAGCGAAATAAAACATGAGCTGGAGCAAAAACAGGGAGGGGAGGGTGCAGCAGGGTCTCAAGCTACAGCTAGCTTGATTTCCAGACGTTGCCTACCCCAGCTTTAAAGTTCTTTATGGTTATGTTGAGGCTCTCAAAGCACATGATTAAGGTAAGGAAGAGATTATGGTGCGTCCTCAGTGACATGAACACGATCAACATCTCACCAGATCTTTTCTTAACCTCCAGCAAAAGTGCTTTTGTAGGCTAAACCAAACCACAGGCCTCAGAATGTAAAACACCGACTTTAGTATCAAAGTCCTGCTCTTTGGATGCCTTCCCTCCACCCTGAAGACCTCTCTACAAATCCAGTGTAACCATGATCCAGGCCACAACAATGCTTTCTGAACATACTGTACAAACACTGAGGTGATATATAAGTGTGCTTTTTCGGTGAGAAGGTTGCAAAAAGACGCAGTCACAAAATTATACAGTTCAGGATTTCACATGGCATCGCAGCTGCAGCCCCTCTGTTTTGTTGTCAAAATAAGTAAACACCATGATCACTATTCCTGTTGCTCTATAACATAAACCCACTTGACCAAAAGACAAAAAATGAGAGTAAACAAGTGATCGTGTTCATATTTTGTGTGGTTTGTTGAAGATTTTTTGAAAAACATCTTAAAAATTCAATATCAATATGAGTGCATGGCTGAGCCTGTCTGTGTTTTTGTGCTTAAAGCGATAGTTTGCATTTTTGGATGTAAAGGTGTATGAAATAGTTGTTGGTAGTGGATGTGAAGCTGCTGACTTGCCTTCAGAGTCCTGTGGTCGAAATTTCTAGCCAGTTCTGAACGTAGAGTACTGTATTCTGAGTATTTCTGGCAGGCTGCTGGGGTCACAGCATTGAACCTGTTGCTCCAAAAAACAACATCTGTCCAAAACAGTAACCTATTTGAAACATAAATCCATCGTCAGACCTTGCTGTCACTTGGCACCGTTTTTTGTCTCTCACATTAGTCTGGGCTGTAGCTGCTGTCACTGGCCTCTTTGCAGGTTGATTCTGCTGAACTTAAAACAATCAAAACATTTTTTTTTTTAAAGGTGCATACATGTGATTTTCCAGGCTGTGAAAATAAAAACTTGACATGTTCAGCACATAAATTTCACCATATTCCTGTTGCGGACAACATTTTCATTCACTCGCCCACACTGCAGCGTCACGTTCAAAGTCAGCTTGCACAGCTTGTCTCTCTCTCTGCCCGTTCTAACTCCATCAACAAATTTCCTCATCCGTATTAAAAGAGAAATATGTTTTTTTGCGCATTAAGCCTCACAATGAAGATATTTAAGATAAGACAACCCAAAAGTGGCTCTTTCAGCTGCTTCACAAAACAAACAGTCATGTCCAGGTTATACATCTGTGTTTAGCTTCGTGTTTTAGTGTCGGTACATGAGAGGACACCACTAAACATTGGGTGAGTTTCACATCTTTTAAACTGAGTGTTTGATATATTTTTGATAAATTGTTTGAGTGCACATGCTCCCCTGCTGTTTTCAGCTAGCAGTGACTTCAATGAGCTTCAGCTCCCAGGACTGCGCCGGTTGTCATAATGATGCTGTACAACATTGTATATATCCGTAAAAGTCTTATTACGAGGCTTGATGTGAAAAAAAAAACAAAGTTCTATTTTAAAATATCAAAATAAACCGCGGCACACTGAGCTGACTTTGCTGTGGATTTACTTGGAGCAAACATCGCCTTGCGCCTTCTTCACGCTCACTCAGCCTGGTTGTTTTGATATTTTACTAAAGATGTCACAGTGACTGACCAGCACCTGATTCTTCATCCTGGCTGTGCAGAGGGAGTTCTGTTTACTTCCTCATCTGTATATTCAGGCTTATAGAAGCCAGCTGCAGCGCGGACTAATACAAGAGACAAAAAAAGGTGCCAAGTGACAGTCAGGTTCGAGATACTCGAGGACAATAGATTTGTGTTTGAAACAGTTACTATTTTGGATGGATGTTGTTTTTCGGAGTTGAAAGTTTTCATGCCGTGACCCCAGCATCCCGCTGGAACTACCTGCTCTACGTCCAAAACCGGCCAGAACTGGCCTACACTGCTGACAGCTATTTCATACACCTTTATTTTCAAAAGTGCAAACTATCTCTAAGTCTGTCTGTTCTCCTTCAGGTCGGGGCGTCCTGTCAGTTTCATGGTGGTCCTCAATACTCCCAACCCCCTCAGTAAGATCTCCTGGGTCAACCGTCTGCACTTGGCAAAGATTGCCCTGCGTAAGCAAATACACACACACGCACAAACACACTGTCACACACTCACACAAGGCATACATGCACAGAAAGGATTACTATGTCATTTCTATTTAAACAGAATGATGTAATGCAATGAAATGTAATAACAATGTTTTAAGTCAGTGGCTCAGACACACCATCTGTGTTTGCTTCACTTTCTGTTGGCTAAGTGCACAACTGGTGCTCGCACTTACATAATCAGAGACAAAACAAGACTCTTAACAAGGTTATCAAAGTTTATGTGCTGAGGAAGGAGGAAAAGTGTTTGAACAATGCTAAATTAATAAACTCTGCTTTAAAACACCATCTCTCTACTGTGAAAATAAGCATTACTGATCAATCAGTAAAGATTATGTTGCTGCAATACTTGATGGACCATCCCAGTGCTCCTACACGTCATTGCTCTTTGTCAACATCTTCCACATAGGCTACATGAGCCCCACCGATGATTTTCATAACAGCTTCATCTATGAGATATGGTGTTTGTTTACATTTTGTCCATATTCAATAAACGTTACAGAAAGTAGCTGAAAATGTCCTTGTGTGACATCGTTAGTTAAAAAGAGCGTCTGTGTCAAAATCCGTCTTCACGCTGAAATTCCAGTTAGGAAGGCAGCACTTGGAAGGAACTATTTTTTTGCAGGTGGAATAACTTTGGTCCCTATGGCTCCCGGCTTCCCTCTCTCTCTCTCTCTCTCTGCACTCAGGGATTTTTCACCAAAAAAATGCAGACGTTCTCCTTAGAGGGAATTTCCTATACC
>JAQLOL010000024.1:27240358-27257304 GCA_029783665.1 Naso thynnoides | reverse complement strand
GGGGGGGGGGGGGGGGGTAATGTAAGCTCATTCAAGGTCCCTCTGTCCCTCATTGGACAGTGGAACACAGGAAGATCATCAGTTCTGAGGGAAATCCACTGAGATATGACACATTATATTTATGTTATATGAAAAACTGATGGGCAAGAACAGAGATAGTGAAATGTTTCCTTAATGGGTGGATTTATCCTGACATATTTCCTCCAAACTTGACTTCTTTTTAAAGGATAAATGGATCAATAGATGTTTAACATCCATTCATTTCTCTTCATATTTCTATTTAATTTTTGGCTGATAAAGAAAACTTACACCTTTAAACATTATGACACTGTATGTAGTTTGTGATGCAGCCAGCATTTCTTGTGCCTGTACTCTGATATTTGCCAGCATTTTCTGATATGTTTGTGTGTAACTGATAGGGCTGGCTATTGGCAAGGAATTCATGATATGACACGCATCAAGTTACGCCGGTCACAATACAATTATACTCACAATACACTGACATATGATGCATATTGCGATATATTGCAATATTCCATAGAGTTGACTGAACATGTGAAGACTGAGCTGAAATACAAGTTGCTGTGTACATACTGGCCAGTCTTCATAGATCACATCACATTATGTTGATAATTCAGTGGATAAATTGAGATAAAACAATTTAATTTAAAATTTCCTTTTCCATTTATTTCAGTTTAGGCAAATTACTAAATGGTGTAACTGCCATAACACCAAATTGAAAAATGCAATTCAAATGCACTTTTGCATTTCAAGCGGTGATCAATTTTTGGAGCTGGATATTGATACAATCTTGCGATGCATTGCCATATTGATTTTTTAACGTGGTCCTAGTAACTGGCCAAGTGTGTACAAAATTATCTTCAAAGTATGTAACTTGATTTGTGCATATTTACATATATATGTCTGTTTTTGCAAATTTATCTGTCCGGGGACCAAGAATCATCTTATGTTGTAATGAACAGTATTTTGTTCTTCTCTGTTTTGCTTTGTCTTTGTCTTGTAAAATATTTTTTTTTTTCTTTTTGAGATGCCTGAAAAAACTGAAAACGTTTAAGAGTAGCAGTAAACTGGTAGTTTAAAAGAATCTATGTATGAAATTTTCCTTCACTTTTTACAGTCTGATCCATCCATCCATTCATCTATCCATCCATTCGTCCATCCATCCATCCATCCATCCATCCATCCATCCATCCATCCATCCATCCATCCATCCATCCATCCATCCGTCAGCAGCAGCAGAGGTGGGCGTGTCTTACCGGGGTAGAAGTCTTTGGATTTGGACAGTTTGATGGTGGCTCCAGTCTCTTTCTGCAGCTGGACGATGGTCTGACCTCCCTTCCCGATGATCGACCCCGCCGCATAGCTGGGAATCAAAACCTTCAGGAAGTACTCGCCTTCCTCTGCAGCAGGAAACAGGAAACAGGAAGTCAGAGAGAGCTACTGCAGTTTCTGTTTTTACTTTAAACAAAGCTGAAAAAAAAATAAAAGCTACAGTTTGCATTAATAGTCTGTTTGAACCTTTGCCCTCATGCCTGCCTATTTATTTCTAAATTCTTTACAATTTTCAACAATTAGTAAGTATTATTAGAGTTGGAGAAAAAAAAAACTCATCTGATACAGGGATCATCTGACTGGAATGTGTGTAAACTGTGAAGTGGAAGCAAAGTGTTTGTCAGTAATCACAGTCTGACAGAACAGATGCAAGCTGGTGCAGCATCACTACGCCAAAGCACAATAATTTGTCTCTCCACCCCCCCAACACACACACACACACACACACACACCCACACCCACCCCCCACCTCCTCTTAATCAACCATCCAAGGCTTCCCAAAGCTGCATAAATCCACCCAATCACATCAAACAATGACTGATATCCATGACAACTAATTATTTCCATAATCAGATGATTCCCTGTCGGCGTTATCTCTCCCTTTTCTCTGCACATCCATTTGGGCGAGCCTCTAAACACTCTCTCCAGATTGGTCTGATCTAATTTCAGCGTCAAGCTTGAGGAATCTGGTCCTCGTCACCGCCGCCGCATGAGGGGAGAGAGCCCGTGAAGATGCTGCTCCTCGGTTTTCTTATGAAAGCTAATCAGATTCAAGCGACGCTTGTGGATGCTACGCCTTGCGAATGCATAACACCACATGGCCGCCATCACACACACACATGCACTCATTAGCATGTGCTCGCATAAACAAACATAACAGACAGACACAGATATTTTAATGCTGCATGGTGCTGCCGTGAACGAATATGCATAAACTCTACAAAAGACGGATGCTGTTGCTTTCATGTGGCCTTGTGCTTTGTTTTGAATGTTTTTAGCACTGAGCTCAGCTAATTGCCCTGATGGGATTAACATGCCTCTAAATGTGTCTGCACAAGCTGAAGTCAGATTTAATGGAAAATACATTTGTCCGTTCGTCCCGATGGAGGTAAAGGAGGAGCTTTGGCTCAAACAATCTTTTATTCTTTGGTTGGTTTAACATTTTTCGTCTCCCTTTCCATATTCCTGCACTGATAACTTCAACAAACATGTATGCCGAGGCACTTTCATAATGTCCTAAAGCTGTGAACCAGCTTGTTGCGTTGCTACAGTGAGCGACAGCTTGCTGCACTTAGCTGCATCTTACGAGTTTATTTATATGCTTTCATGGTTATTTAGAGCTCTTGAAATAACTCATTATGAGCATCATTAGTCAAGAAAACTAGACCTCATGCTGTATGTAATGAATGCTGTGCAGCTTCACAAACCACCCAGGTTGATAAACATGAGTGAGAAAATGTTAAATTTGCATGTGAACTGAAAACAACCTCTGTAAAAGGTGTGCCGACTAAATTCAAAGTAGTTAAATTCATAAGGTCTGACGTTTTCAAGTTAACGATCGATATTTTTTAAATTTTTTTCTCCTCTGGGAAAACATTTTCAGGGCTTCAGTTTCAGTTTCAGTACAAAATTTCAAAAAGGAGTTAAATCATTTTGGCTCAGGACTGAACCTGCAACCTTTTGTTTGTATCCTGCTGCTTCTCTGATGAAGCAATGAGGGAGAAGAAGAACTGACTGAACCTCACAGGCTACTGTAATCCTCTTCCTCCCACTGTCTCGCTCAGCTAGACCTGACCTGCCGATTGGTGCACCATCACAATAACAGAGATATGGAGGCGTGTCAGAGGTTTCATCAACAGATGTGTGTGCATGTATGTGTGTGTATGTGTGTGTGATACAGTAAGAATTCCTCCCTTGCCTTTGTTTCCATGGTGAGAATATCAACAACTGTCAACTAAAGCGCAGCACCACCTCACACTCACTTCTTCATTCCCTCTCATTTCAAGGGCTGTTTCAGCTAAATACTAAAACTGACACCAAGTATGAGATAATATTAGGCCCAAAAACTGGCTTTAATAATTGCTGTCAAATGAGGTATCTTTCAAAATAAAATGCCATTATGCTGCAGTTGCAACTTACTTTAAGTTTAAAGCTGAAGAAGACAGCTTGAACATATATAATGCAGAAATCTCTGTCTTTCTTCCACCAAATGTTCAAATACATTTGGTCTGAACTCAAAGTTAGAAATTGTGACTAATTAGTAAACTAATGTCTGCTCTACTCCACCAGCCCAGTCTCATCCCAGTGTGTCAAATACTGCTGCTCTGTCATCACATAACGCATGAGACACACCAGGGTTTCATCTAACTCCAACCTGTATCAATATCACTAACTGCTTCATTCAACGCTGGACAAAATCCCAAAGAGTTTACATGTATATCCTCAGTAAACCCAAAAGTGAAATCAGTAACAAAAGTCAACCATCTTTGCCTAAACTTTTCCTAAAAAACAAACTTGCATAAAAAAGAGGGTGTTTGGCGACAAAGGAAGAAGAACAGGCTGACTTGGCAAGTTATGTCAGACTCAGGTGTGTACTCTCTATAGCTTATAAACAACAAAGGCTCAGTTCACATAAACTCACAAAGAAACTGATTTTGTTTATTTTAAACATATTTTTCAAGGGCTTTGTGTGGAAAAACTAAATTCAATTTTCCCCCAGTTACAGACATCTCAGAGGTAAATTCCCCCCAAAAATTCTTTAAAAAATCTAACCAAACCAACCTTCATGGCTCTAACTGCTACCTAAATCTTGAACTATTGTGGGAAAAAATGCCACCAAAACAGAATTTTAAAAAATGTAAAAAATTAAATTAAAATTAAAATGTAACTAAAAGTGACCAAGGTTTGCAAAAATGGGCTTTTGAAGCATTTTAGCTCTCAAGAAATCTTTTCCACTGTAACATCTTCAGTATTTTTTTTTTCAAAGAGGACTACATTTCTACATATCTTTATAAAGAAACTCTGAGGTTGTGAATCTAATAACAATAACTCCACGCAGTTTCTATCACGGTTTTGCAGTGTTGGGTCTCTTTAAACTGATTCATCGTGTCTCAGCTTCCTTCTCTAGCAGCATTCTTCATATTTGATAATCCGGGACACGTAACCTCAGGGGGCAGATTAAAATAGGATTATTATTACAAGGACGAACTTCCTTACAAGGGCGAAGCACCTTGTAACATCACTGATCTCTGTCGGCTACGGGTGGGCAAAAACAAAAGAACAAAGACACCGAACTACAAAAACACTCACGCGCGCGCGCGCACGCACGCACACACACACACACACACACACACACACACACACACACACTAAATATTACTGAACCAACCAGGTACAACTAGGTGGAAGATTTATGATCCCATTTAGTTGCACTGAGTTATTAAATACCTTTTATGAGCAATAACTCCATTAAATCACACTTCTGTTGCAACAAAGTGGAACTGAGGTGTTTGTGACACCTCACTATAAATAAATCTAATTAGTGAAATGCCCTGCACACTTACACTCAGATGGGTTCAGTTATTCGGGCTCATCAGGCTTCTGCTCAGGTCAGAGTAGGAATTTTTTAGCGATGAGATGCTTCGAGTTTAAGGTCTCAAAAGTCTGCACAACTGAAACTGTCCTTCAAAGTGGCTGGAGTTAAGAAATCTCTTAAATTAATGATTTTAAAGATCCTAAACACCCTAAGTTGCACATGCACAGGTCTTTTCGAATTTATTTTGGATGATTAGATAAGACATTTTCTCAAGCCTGATGAGGGTTTGCACAAACTGGACTCGACTGGGATAATTCCACGTTCACATCATGTGGGACAGACGGTCAAAATGGAAAAGATCCCCGACTCAAGACAGTTGAATGATTGCAGGATAAAATATTCCACAGTGCACTATAATTCTGGACAGATTGTGAAGATTTGTTCACACTGAGACGTCAAAAAATAATTCAGTGTGGACAGCAGCATAACGAGATGATTGATCGGCCCTGGTGCAATTATTTTTCTTGGGTCGTCCCTTCAGCCACAAACACAAGCACACACTCATGCTCCACCATCTATGTGACCAACAGTATAATAATTGAGCGTCAATAACTGCCATCCTTCACGGGCCACTGAAAACTTCTGGACTCCTCATTACATTTCATTTGTTGTCTGTGCTCCAAACTGTTCAAGTTTATGAAGGATTTGTAGTAAAACAGCATTCAGAGTGTGAAATACTCGGCAGGATCTGTTCTCATCTTTGAGTGTTCAGCCAAGTCAAAGCATGAGCACACAGACAGGAAACCCGACACTCCCTGCCCTTCCTCAGCGCTGCTAGCGATGAAATACAAACTGCAGGAGCTCCGATGTGGATGCAGAGGAGAGAAAACCTAACTCACCAAACTTTACCAAGTTTGTGATTTGCCAAAGAGGCTTCAGCCATTTTTATTAGAAATCAGAATCAGAAATCCCTGATGTGCAATAACGAATGAGTTGTTCGATTC
Organism: Naso thynnoides; assembly: GCA_029783665.1. Taxonomy (NCBI): domain Eukaryota; kingdom Metazoa; phylum Chordata; class Actinopteri; order Acanthuriformes; family Acanthuridae; genus Naso; species Naso thynnoides. The sequence goes on along the minus strand of JAQLOL010000024.1, from coordinate 27,251,412 downwards.
GCTGTCTTCCTCTCTGACTTCCTGAAGCTCCAAAGAGACTTTTCCAAAATGAAATCACCTAGATGATGATGCTCTCCTGGACCATCGCTGCTATTTCTCCTCCCTTTTTCCTTAATGAACTGTCATTCCTTTTTTCATCCGTCTGTGATCTCTCTGCTTCAAACTATCAAATTTGTAAATAGGTTTGATCAAAATGCCAACAGCAGAAAAAAATCTTTATTTTTGAAAAGTCAGCAGCAAACTAACCTAACAAGCTAATACTGAGCTTCCTCCGCAGTGCAATGCCATTGCTGTACAGTTAAACATCAGATGTTAATTTTTGGTAGTGATTCAAGGATGTTTGTTGAATTTGCTTCAACTCATTTTTTTCATTATTTTTGCCGTTTGGTTGCAGCAGACAATCTTCTCCTGCTAACCTGGTGCTCTGGATGGATGTGCCATATTTCAGGACCCAGTCTCAGCATTTTAAGCCAAACTTCAGCTGCATTGCAGCCGGTCAGCAACCTTTTACAATGTCCTGATGAGGAGCGTTACTTCATTTCAAAACAGGCTCCAAATGATCATACTTCAAGTGCGTGCATGGTGAGTAACTCCTTTTTATCTTCAAGTTGTTTTAATTTAGTAACAGCAAGCTTATCTTAGGAACCTCAGGCAAGCTGGCTATTCCTTATTGGCTGCATAGTATCAACAATGATGTAATGTTTATTGTGCAGATAAAGTTCTTGGTCACTCTAACAGCTCACAGCAGCACTTTGTTTTTAAGCTTGAAAAATGTCTCACGGTTGTGGCCTAAATCTGTCTTTCTTGTTATCTCTTATTTCTTTCCCATCCTTTTCTCTTCCTTTTGTCTTGATTCATTCCTTGTCAGTCACCGTCTCCTCTCCTCTCCTCTCCTCTCCTCTCCTCTCCTCTCCTCTCCTCTCCTCTCCTCTCCTCTCCTCAGTCTGCTGCAGTGACCCACTTTGAGTACGAAGCCTTGGACTGACCTGCTTTAGATACAGGGTGGCTAATTATAACCAGCCTGTATTAATAAGGCTGGGGAATTGGTAAATACGAAACTCTCGCACACACACACACGTATGCACACACAAATACAAAATTGTGTGCAGCAAAAAAAAAAAAAAAAAGACAGACACAAGCGCACACACTCACAAACACCTCTTCCACAAACAGAGCATTTCCGACGTCTTCCAAACAAGCCTCCACACCTTGATGGCATGATTCATCACATCTATAGGAGGACGTAATGGGTGACTCACTTCATCACTTGTATCTGTTGCATGGTAACACTTGAATGTGTTGCCATGGCAAACATTACAAAAATGTATTTAGATATGCAGGATAAACCCCATTCAGGAGCAAGATATCCTCAATTTTAATTAAGATTTAATTTTTTTTAAAAAAAGATCACATGACCTTGTGCATCCATGAGAATAATTTGAATACACTGGGACCATATTTTGGAACACAATAGCTTGTGCTACATCACTAAACCAGCTGTTTTCCACAAGTTTATGCACAACAAGCCTGTAAAATTCAGCACCAACCAACATATCATTAACTCTTCTCTATCATCAAACAGCACTGCAGAGCTCCAGTGTTGAGTTTGTTATGTAACACAGATGGAATTACATTTGGAAACAAGCTTACAGCAACTCAATAACTGCCATGACTCCATTTTTTTTTTTTTTTTTTGCAAGTGAACTTACTTCCAGATTTTAAAAAAAAGCTTGAAAACTGCGTTGCACCGTCCGCCTCCTCCTCCCACACTGCACTACGCTGCATGACACTGTTTACAGTGAACATTCCTCAAGTTTTATCAGGTTTATCTGCTGTTTTAGAAGCCTCCGACATGTAACAGTCCACAAGGTGATGCATCTTTCTGAGCTCTCTTTGGAGTTCTCCCCGGTTACAGAGTAAAAGCTCCTAGCGTGGACCACCTGCTCTGTATCTCAGGATGTGTGTTTTGTGTATTTAATAGAGCAGTTCAGTACAAATGCATCATTAAATAGTTTAATCTTAATCGTTAAGTGCAAGTTTTAACAGTTTGGAGTACTCTTTGCAAATTTAAAACAATTTGCTCTTATTTGCTTATTTTTTCAACAGAATTTTATGAGTCTACATGGTCAGTTTTAAAAGTTAAGACACATAATAGTTACATTCTGGACGGAAACAACTGACTTATTTATTGTTCACTATTTCACATCAAGTGTACCTCATAAATGTCACCGTGAAGCACACAAATGTAAATCTGAATTTTTGTGTAATTACCCAACAGCTCATGTCAACAGTGTCATCCTGACCCGATGTGTGCCCCACCAACAAGGAGCACAGTCGAGTTAGGTTTTTACCACGATTTCAGAAAAGTCAAGCCACATTTATCTACCTGTCACAGTTGGAAATTCTAATTATGTGTAATTACACCCCACGCTCCCTTCAGCGTGTCATCCTACGTCCCACGGGTGCAGGTGATTCTCATGCGGGCCGATCTGCTCAAGCATAATAAGCAGCCGGAGGCTCTGCTGGCCACGTCTGACCCATCAATGTCAACGCTAACCTCAAAATCCGATAGAGGTTACACATCACCCACACGATGTTCCCTCTCACTGCTCGGCAAATTTAAAAGTGATGGTAAGAAACATCTCCACGCGTGGGTGTTGGAGCAAAATGTCTTAAGGTGACTAGAAATAATTAATTCTTTGGAAAAAAGATGGGCAGATGAACAGAAAAAGAGCAGACATCCAGCAACGAATAAGCATTAGTTAACTGAAGTCAGAAACATGTAACTTACACGATAACACCACATATTCATGCTCATGCTGCTTAAAACAATACCACCCTGCAGAACCTGATGTCTCAGCACGATCACGATCATTGTTCTCTGCTACTATTTTTTGCACTTGTTAATATGAAGCATCATCAAAGACGCTGCTTCTCAGCCCCCCCGTGTGCAGCGACGCTTTCATGCTGACAACATAATGAGCATGTAAACTTTCAGTCCAAATAGGAACAAGAAAAACACCATAATTACAGATGTGGTGATTGTTACTGATTACTTCTTAATGTTTGAGCTGTCAGACACTTTGGAGGGAGTATCTGTGGGTTTCCTGAAAGGATGTAAGATGCGACAATGACCTAAAAGTCATAAAGAGCAGCAGGATGTTGTTAAGGCAATGCTTTGATTAAATATAGTGCGGCCGCAAACTATGTTTCTTGGATCATCGACATAAAACCTCCTTTCCATCAGTGGAATTATGCGTGTCGAACATTTTTGCAACTTTCCACAAAACATTCAAAACGCCACGTTATGCATTAACTGGCCAAGTGTGCAGAGGCCTGAATTTCTGCAGGATTTAAATTTTTCTCTCTGGTTTCCATTTGATGCAATGTCATTATTTGTGTGTACAACCAAACTCAACATGGTATATGCCTTTAAAAAAGTGTGAACTTTTATTTACATTTGTATGATTCCTTGTGTCAAAACTACAAAGACACTCAAGGCACAGATGTCCAAATGGGCAGTGTTAACTACAGTAATTAGGACAAGCTAGCATGCCTTACTTTCTCTTCTATTAGCCTATCTGATTGTAATTGTTGTCACCTGTTCGTATTTTAGTGCAGTTTCTTTCTTCTGATTTATTTGAATGCCGCTTTAGATAAAACGCCTGCACCTTTCATCACCGCACTGCTTTACAATCATGCAAGTCTGCAACAGCTAAGAAGTGAGTTAACTTAAGATGTTAATAATATAAACATGTTCCTATCTATTTTTTATTACAACTTATTTGAAACAACAAAGATGATAATGAAGTGCATGTTTCCTCTGTATTTTCCCAGCTGACTTTCCATTTAAACCTCAACACTCAATCACTTCCACAACAAAACCACAAACACACTGAGACACAGTTGAAATGTAACGAACTGAAACATCTGGGGGAGAAAATCGAGGGATTACAAATTTAAACCGCTGGCGACTACAGCACAGAGTACTCTGTGTGTGTGTGTGTGTGTGTGTGTGTGTGTGTGTGTGTGTGTGTATGTGTGTCTGTCTACAGCTGAGTAACTAGGGTTCCCTACTGGTTGCTGTGATGAGGGTCTTTGTTTTCACTCCTCTAAGCAACAAACTCTTAAACACACACACACACACACACACACACACACACACACAAAATCCCTGCAGTTACAACACACACAGGAAGTGCGCACATTTCCTTTCACATTTAAAAAGATTTTAAGAAACACTATCCATTTTTTTCTGTGAATGTGTTCATACAAGGTTTGTGTGTGTGTGTGTGTGTGTGTGTGTGTGTGTGTGTGTGTGCATGTTATCTTTAAGGTTCTGTAGGTCAAGAAAAGGGGGACTTGATCTGGTGTCTGGTGTGAAGACATAGAGGTCGTTCACAGTAAATAATAAATGGTCCTCCACCACGACATAACTGGATGAGTAAACAGTCCAATCTGTTGCTAAGGCCTCTGCGGACCCTCCAGGCCCAGAATAGGCTCTCCATGCTGGGGGATTGGAGGCTCAAATCCTGGGATCTGGTGTCCACAGGCCTGCAGGGGTGGGACAAGTGGAGGGGGGCTGACGATCATTAATCCTTTCTCATATTCTGTTACTTTTCCTTACCCACTTTACCCTGACAAACACACCTAAAGTCACTTCTTCAAGGCAGAAATGGAAGATAAGCTCTAAGTATGTTTAGTTTGTGGTGTAGTATTAAAGGTCCAGTCACCTCATTATAATGTAATGTATGTTAAAAAGACCTTTTTGCAATATGTGTAAAGTTCTGCATAATTCTTCATAACTATAGCTGGTGAATCTCCAGATATTCCGAACCACATCAGAACTGACGTTGCATAAGTAACTGTCTCAGAGTTGTAATCTAAAGAGATCCAGAAATTGAGATTGTGGACTCAGTGTAGCGAAAGCATGTTTAGACATCAATAAAATACCTTGTAAAGTAAAAACTGGTTGTTTAATATGCTCTCGAGCAGTTTTTAGACTTCTATTCGATTGCCTTTGACAGTTTGTGTTCAACTTTGTACTCTGTTAAAGTGTTGTTACTGTTGTTTCCTGTTTGGCTGTCGTCAGAACTAAATTTCTCTGAAATTATTGTACATTAATTTCTTCTTCTGTCTTTTACATTTAAGGGATAAATTGGTAATATTTACACGTAGACGAATTAAAAAAATAATAGTAATTTATTCACAGAGTTTTTAGAAAGGTGCAGAATAAAACAATTTCTTTCTCCAAAAAATGATTATGATTGACATTTAATTATTTACAAAACAGATATCAACCTGTTGTTACAGGTGAACTGTGTGTGTTACAGTTTTGATTATCATGAGTCAATACACACAAGCATCACAGTTAAAACAATCCCGGTATTCCAGTGGATAGTTTCACTGTTTCATGAAGGTTCAAATGTTCCTTTATGAATGTTTTCACCTTTAAAAGTCTTATAAATTTGGGAGAACACTTAAAAATCTACACTGATCAATATCAGAGATCAGTTCTAAATATGGTTAATCAGCAGTTAAATGTCAAAATGTGTCCTTTCAAACTGAAATGGGTCAAAAGCACCCAAGCGGTCCAGACCAGAATCTTGCACAGCTCTGTGAGGAAACATCAGATGTGTTGGTGCCACACTGAAGTGCAGCAGTGTGAACACGGCCTCAGCTGGGGGGGGGGCTCTGCTAGAAAGGCTCTGACCTCTGGGGACTTGGAAAATATTCATCTCCCCAAAGCAGGGAGAGTAAAGGGGGGCAGGCTTTGTCTAACACACCCCCTCTAGTCCTCTGCTCTTTTGTTGGGAGGTAGCATTCACACACACACACACACACACACACGCGCAAACACATGTAAAGCTCTCCAGCAGTGAGCCTCTGACCAGCTGTCTTCATTCTGAAAGATGGCCGCCGTCACTCATAAACACAGAAAGCTTGCAGAGGAAGACGAGCAGGAGGAAACATGTTTCATTTCATCGATTCTCTCTTCTGCAGCGTTCCTTTTTTCCCACGGTTCATTCAGTTTAAATCTGACACATAATTTCCAGGGTACAGAAGAAGCTTCAATTTTTTAAACATTAGAATTAAAAGCTGCCAGAAGTCGCCATTACACGTTTAACACTTCCGTGACCTTTTAAATAAGCACATATTTGGAGAAAAAAAAAGAAGAATGAGGTTTTTGTAACCTAATTTAAAGATGCACAGGCACACAGCAATTACATTTAAAAAGTTTTTTTTTTCTCTCTCAATTTTAAAGTCAATGTTGAGGAATATCAGAAGAGTCTGTTCTTCCTCCCCTAAAAGGTTTCAAAACAGTATCAGCAGCATCTTAAACTGTTTTTGTTTTCAAGCCAGCAGTTGTTTTCTTGAAGATGCTCTACTAAAATGGAGGAAATTTCAAATAAAAAAAAGCCACTCAACTTTCAGTGAAGACAAATAATAAGTGGCTCCTGGTGTTTTAAAACAGTTTGAGGCAAAAGTTAGAATAAAGTATGAAATTCTAAACCCTATTTCTGATTGAGTCACCGAAGCATTACAGAAATGTGAAAACTATCGGACACAGAAAAGCTGTAAAGTCCTGCTCACTAACAGACAAGCTGATGCCTCTGTAAATTTTCCATTAATAGAGACCTGTAAGAGTTATTTGAGAGAAGAACAAAATCCTGATACAGATTCTGTTTCAAAAGAGGTTTAGAAAAAGCCAATCAAATGCCTCCTTACTGAAGCGACCCCCATCATCGAGGCGTCTGCATAGAAATCGAAGCGGACACGGTGGCTACGCTAACAAAGATAACTGAAGCAGCCGCCTCCTTTCTCTCCCTACAGTGTGTGTATGTGTGTGCGTATGTGAAAACCGGTGCGCATTGTTCACAGACCAAGGCTATTTCAGAGGAGGGGGCCCTTCCAGTCGTCCTCGCTGCATCGGCCCTTTCATCGCTCCCTTATCCATATTCATCGACGCCTGCTCTCCGCACCTATCAGTGAGCAGCTAGCTGTGACCGGCATCTTGCTCCACCAATCGCAGGCCTCCCTTTGTGGGAATACTCCCACCTCTCTTTCCCGTCACCCCACCCTATACAATGGCTTCTTTTTTTTTTTTTACTTTGACGCAGTGGCTTGAAAAAAAGAGGAAGAGGAGAGGGTGGAGGAGGAGAAGGAGAGCCGCAGCTACCGCTGGCAGAGTCCTGCCGACGGCGGCTACGAATCGATCGACAGCCTCGCAAATGGTTGCCGATTGAGCGTCGTCAATGGCAGCCTGCGATTGATGAAGGGGGTGGGTGGAGGACGAAATGATGGGAGGACGAGGGTGAAGAAGGACAGAGGGAGAGTGCAGTCGTGATGGTCTGAAGTAGAGCATGATTAGTATGGATGAGGAGGAGACGAAGATGGAGAGAATGGAAGAGGAGAGGGAGCAGCTAAGAAACACACAGGCTCACAAATGAAAAAAACAGGCGTGTCACAGAGGAGAACGCCGTGTTCCACAAGATACACAGAATAAAGCCGTTCATCCAAACGTGAGATAGAAACACGACTGTGTAACATCTCGTTATTTCTTTGCATTAGCATGTTTGTCGGTTCACACTGTTGCAGTTTTAGTGGCATTAATGAACAAACCGACTTTCCCTGGCGTCTGTTTTTCAGCGTTCAAAAGCCAAATGTGGGGCGTCTTCCTTCTCAGCCGATCAATGTGAGGAAGGCAGCTCTGCTTTATATGGACGACCCAAAAAAAGATGCTCCGCTGAGCTCCAGGAGCCACAGAAAACACTCGGATCAATAGCATCAAAGGCCCTGCCTCACACCGTCAAGGTTCAATACACAGCATGCATGTGTGTGTGTGTGTGTGTGTGTGTGTGTGTGTGTGTGTGTGTGTTGAGCATTTGCATGCGTGTGTCCCTCTGAAGCGTAATTCCTCATTTACACATTTTTTCATCTTTGCGCCGGTTAAACTGCATCTCTGCTTTTCGCAATAAAAGTCAGACAGAACAAGTGAACACAACTGCACACACACACACACACACACACACACACACACATGCGTGCACACACAGAAATCTTCCAGCCTACTGCTCGTCCCCTCATGTCACTTGGCAAGGGCATTTCAAGGCCCTCCTCCTCCTCCACAACATCAGCTTGCCAGTTCATCCATTTACTAAATGAATGCATTAAATCTTACAGACAGGAGAGGAGAGGAGAGACAAGAAAAGAAAAAAGAAAAGAAAAGAAAAGAAAAGAAAAGCAAAGAAAAGAAAAGAAAAGAAAAGAAACGCGCATCATGAATTATGATGACAGGACTAAAAGGTCTGTTCGTCCAGGTCAGCAAACTTTCCCTTCCTTTTGAACCTGTGGGCGTCCCCACACGCATGTTCATTTTTTTGACCACCTACATGAAAAATCGAAAAGCAAACATCCAATTTATTTTGTTTGCACTTACATAAGACTTCTTAATGGCTTATACAAGCAGTTTTTTTCCCCTGAAAGCTGCATTTGTTTTAAGGACGGAATCTGAGTCATTTCTATTAGGCTGAGAGGCTGCCGCTTGGTTCTGCAGTATCAGTATTCGCTGCATGCAGCACCCTCAACAAATATCACCGTGTCAGCGGAGACTTTCAGTATCGTGTGCTTGGGGTGCTGTTTGTTTTCCATTGAGAAGAGACAAAAATTTGTGATGAAAATATTACTTTTTTATCATTTTGAGGCTTAGAAATTCTAAAATTTATAATTTAATTGTTTCAAAATACCGCAAATGCAAATACAAATGCATGCACTGCACAAGGTCAGTGGTCAGTAAAAATACATGCTTTCAGGGCGTGTCATAAATACTCGGACTGTTTGAACTTTTGATGCACTTTTGAGCCACTACACAATGTTTTTTGTAAATGTGTTGTACGAGGGAAAAAAAGGTAAATTATTTAAGGTGATTTATGTAGCTTTAATGTCATATTTTCAGCTGAACTGCAGTTGGCTTAAATATCCTCATATTCTACATAAGTTTGACCATTTTATACTATTAAAGCATTTAAATGAACTCTCTCAAGCCTACTTTTTTATTTGGTTGCTAAATACTGAAAAATAAAACCTTCTTTATCAAGTTTTTTCTCCAAAGCAAATATAGCCTCGTGCAAATTAAAAAATATAAATATAACCATACTAAAAATATTGAACCCTGATTGGCCAACAGCAGCTGATCCTTAAAGTATGAAATTACTGGAAGATGGTTTGTCAGCCACTCACGATCAAGTTGGGCTTTAAAAATGATCTGAGTCTGAACTTCTGAAACTAAATCAAATATTAACAGTGACCTCGTTTGACGTCTGTGATCGTGTGTGCCCATGATTAGAGGGACATCTGAATTCCTGTAATGTGGGGAGGGAACCCTGCTGGGTCGGGGTGAGGGGTGGGGGGGCGTTGTGCAGCGATAAGAATGGGTCCGGTTTGGATTGTTGGATTAAAGGGGGGATGGATGAGCAGCAACTCACTGGTCTTTTCTGCTTTAAGACCTTCAGATTTTTCTATGATGGGGCAGCTTATGACCCCTGAGGGGTCACAGTGGTCCCATATCATCAGGTCCCTCCTGTCTGAAAGCGGACCAGCTCTTTCTCTCTATTGTCACTTCCTGTTTCACACACACACACACACACATTGGTAAACCCTAAAAACAAGTCTTCTTTATATTCAGTGTCTATTTATGTCTCACTCATACAGATCTGAGTGACACGAACAAAAAACATTTTTCATTTCACGTCACATCTGGATACACTTCCACGCTGCAGCTGTTGAGTAAAAACAAAACTTGACTAAAAAATTATAATTTTTTTTTTGCTTCATTGAAGATTTTCCAATTTCAAAGCTTCTTTCTTTTAGAGCTCCACACATCAAGTTTTCTGTGAAAAAGCCAAAACAGTCGTCATGTGATTTCTACTCAACAGCAGCTGCACGGTGCAAACTGTAGCATCAAAAATCACACTGTAAGCACAATCGGTGAATGCACATTTCAGCAACACATCATCAACCCCAATGCTTTGATGGCATGGCTAGCATGAGGTCAAAGGTCATCAGGACTCATCTGTGCAGTAATGTTGGATATCATGACAAAAAAAACACTGAATTTGTATAAAAAGCATGATAATGGATGTTATGGGATTGATCACATACAATATAAACAATATCAGCATGCATTATCCAGGATCATGAGTAGAATATGAGGGTGTTACATGTTACTTTAAATCCTATTTAAATGTCAGGCCCTGCAGCAGTCAGACCTCGTGACCCTAAAATTTAGATTTCACTCTGCAGTGTGGCCTTATAGAGAGCACAACATGTTCGTGTTATCACTGCTGTATCAGTCCTGCATTGAAGAAGGTTACAGTAAAGATTATAAACAGGAAGAAGATCAGAATCAAAGTCTCTCTTACCATGAGTCTCAGTTTCTTGGTGAGGGAATACAATGCCTTCAGTTTCAAATAGGGGCTGCAGGAAGGCCACTACAGAGAGAGGAAGCACAGGGGTGGGGAGTGTGTGGCGTAAACTAATCATACAGAGAAACAACCATTATTATGATCTCTTAGCAGCACTTTGACTTCTATAACCTTAAAACTGCAGCCTGCATTCATCTCAAAAATATCAATACAAAAACATGATCTCAGAGAAAATATGCGGCTTCTGTTGAAAGCAGTTTGGGTAAAATCGGCCTCGACAAAATGCCCGTTTTCTTCTGCATAAAGGGCCAGAAATAAGAACAGTTTCTGCATCTTTAGATTAGAAAATAAAGGACTAATTCAGGCGAATCCCATCTGTTTAATTCAACCTGTAAATATCAGTTACAGTGGAGATTATCAAGACTAAATTCTTCAACCATGTGTTTGGAAAAGAAAGACATTTTTTTAAACAGAGTTGAATTAACTGTCAGTGAAAAGACCTGCAGCCAAGCTCTGATTCTTCTGTCTTGTTTATCTTAAGGGGCTGAAGTGATGCGTACGTGTGTGTGTGTGTGTGTGTGTGTGTGTGTGTGTGTGTGTGTGTGTGTGTGTGTGTGTGTGTGTGTGTGT
>JAQLOL010000024.1:27228242-27240258 GCA_029783665.1 Naso thynnoides | reverse complement strand
AGTGAAAAGACCTGCAGCCAAGCTCTGATTCTTCTGTCTTGTTTATCTTAAGGGGCTGTAGTGATGCGTTCGTGTGTGTGTGTGTGTGTGTGTGTGTGTGTGTGTGTGTGTGATCTTAAGGGGCTGAAGTGATGCGTGTGTGTGTGTGTGTGTGTGTGTGTGTGTGTGTGTGTGTGTGTGTGTGAGCGACTTGTTCTTTTTAAACCAAATGTCATCCAACCATCAACCAGACGTTGCCGGCTGAGGGAGCGTTGACCTGGCGGCAAGGCGGCCATCCTCCGTGCCCGAGTAAAAGCCTGGACGGCCGTGCTCATCATCATCATCATCATCCTCATCCTCATCCCAACCTTTTCATTTGTCTAAATGGACAAGCTGACTGACTTACACAGGCAGGAGGATGGTTCCCTGAGGGGAAGCCTTGGGACTTTATACAGCGTGGAGGAGCCTTTAGTGCTCTGAGTGCTGCATCGATCTGCAGTTAAACAACGCTCACTAACCTGCAGCTCGCAGCCAAACACTCTCTCTGTCTAATTATTCCTCCTGAGGACAGCTGTCATGTTTCCTGATGGCTGAAGGAACTGTTAAAAATGACTGTCCTGGTCTTTTTCTGTCAATGCTGAGAAAGGCCCTTAAAATGGTTGTGTACATTTACAAAAATTTGAAACCATACTGATTATTAGCAGTTGCACTAAAGTCTGGTTTCTTTTAAATTCCACTAGCTGTCACTGTGTACTGAGAGGACAGGCCGCTCACACTCTGTGTTATTAAGGCTGTTCTTAAAAAAAAACAAACAAACAAGCTGTGATGATCACACTGAGCTGTTTACATCAGTAGAAATTAGAGTTTTGTAGGTGAAAACTTGCAGCGATTTCATTCAGTATCAGGGCCAATGATGCCTCGCTGCTGTGACCTCCTCTCATGTGATGGAGGTTCCACTCTGATCAAACCTGCAGTGAAATCAGGTTTCTCTTTCACATTTTACTCATCAGTTTATTTACTTTTTTTCTCAACTCATTTCACATTTCGCTTATAATACAGACTTCGCACATTTCATTCATTCGTGTGTCTGTGGAGAGTTTTTATGTCTTACAGTCTAAACACCGTTTTTGGGGAAAATATTTTGGAAAAAACGAATGTTTCCTTACATAAAAATAATCAAATTTAATCACATTCAGTCAGATATTACAGCTGCATGCAACTCCATTCGAAGAATATTACTATCAACCGTCTAATATTAACATTAAAGGTGCAGACCCCTAAAAATAAAGCTTGGTTTTGTTTTTGTTTTTGTTTTGTTTTTTTTTACCTGGGTGGCCATCTCATTTCTGTCACTTTAAATCTGAACATTCTTGCACTAGACACATTTCTCTTTTTTCTTCACAACAAGCATCCTAAATATAATAACATGTTCACAGCGACAGTCAGATTTAACAGTCTGCTGAAATGTTTGGTCGGCTAAAACCTGCAAATTCCAAACATAGAGATTTCTAAGGAGTCTTATTCACTCAGACTCTTTAGCTGCATGTTCAGATTAATCACCATCTCTTCACTGAGTGCACGTGGCACTGCGTTGCTGTGTAAATAACACATTTAAAAGTGTGTATGTCCAAATGTCCATGATGGGGTGCATGGCCAGGAGAGGCTACTGATGGTTGTAATGCCGGATGATGGGAATGCTTGGCGCATGACAGCATGTAAACAAAAACCAAATGGTGATTGCCATGGTGACATATCCATATTTCATCCAACCAGAGAATAATGAAGAAATATGATTGGACGATTTAGAGGACAAATATCTTCCTCGTAGCTGCAGGTTATAAGAAATCAGGACAGCAAAGCATGGTCAAAAAATATACAGGCGCTGACATGCTGCAATAACACAGAGACACTGTCGCATTCTGAGCTCCGGGTTCCCCTTGTTCCCTCTGCCTCGCCGCGGGCCTGCTGTTAATATGAGTCCGCTTGTTTATCCGCTTGTGTAATTGCACACAAAGCGGCGATGGTGGCTGATGTGTGAGATTATCACAAGGTCATCCGACGACGGGATGAGAGCCTGCGATCACGCACCAGCCTGATCTGGCTTTCACTTGTTTACATCCTTATTTTGGCTCCAGCATGGCCGCTGCTGCTGCGCTTAAATCTTAAAACGCAATAAAAACACCCAATTCGGCTGATTTGAAAACGGCTAAATCATGCGGGATGTGCGCGAGGGGAACCGGTGGCTTAACTCCAAATGCCCCCTCAGCTCTTCACGTTGTTTTCTTTCCATCAAAAGCGGCGGCCCGTGATTATTTTAATGCTGATGGAAAATGACTGTCGCTCAATAGAAAGCACATAGGCTAAAAATAAAAATTAAAAAATCGTGCTCTCTATATTTATATCGCTGCGTAACTGAAGCGCAAATCTATGAATCTGTAGCTGTAGCATGCCGCTGTGTACGTCTAGAATCAGATCAACCTGCTCCTCTTTCTCTCTGCCTGCCTCAAGACGAAACAACAGTCACCGAAACCCGAACAGCTCCCCGCATCCCCATCGCTGCTCTTACCTCCCGTGTTTGTGCGTTTGGTGCTGCTGGCCTCCGTCGGAGTCTCCAGGGGTCTTTTACGTGAGTCCGGGGGATCGGACTCCATGTGTGGTTGTTGATTGTGATGGTGAGGATTTGAGAAAATCCCGTTTTGTTGTACTGCTCCGCCGGCCATCATTTTCGAGCTTGCTCTTGGATGCTTGGGCTGCGTTTGCGTTTAAATCCCCCTTTTCCCGTTTTTTTTTTTACGCAGCGTAGCCGTAAAGATGAGTCCTTGGAGAAGGCGAAAGCGATTTAGGAATCGGAAAATACGCCTGTTTCTTACGGACCGGGAAGGTTAGCTGCGCGTTTCGCCGCGCTGCGCCGTGCGTACAGAGATGCTGCACAGGGAGAGAAAGAAAGAAACGCTGGAGCGGCGGATGATCGGCTCAGAGGGGGAAAAAATCCGAAACCTCTGCAGATGGAGAATGATCTAGGCTACTAAAAACGTGCAAGTGGAGCGTCAATCTTCCATCAACCTTCTGATATGCTGGCTAGGATATGTGTGTCATTCCGCTGCAACCGGATAAAAGAGCGTACTCATGTCAGGCGGTGCAGGATGGTGGCGCTCCTCTGCAACAACCGGGAAACGGACAATAAATAAAACAAAACAAAAAACACCACCGAAAGACAAAGAGGCGAAATCAAACGAAGAAACAAAGACCGCTGAAGAAATAATTATACAAAAAAATCCGTTGCGTTTCTGGTCGGCTGTTTTTTTTTTCTTTTGTTTGTTTGTTTGTTTGTTTTTTTTCTTCTTATCCTGTCCTGGCTCCGATCATGAAGACATCCGGGGGTGACGGGGTGTTTGAGGAGGGTCCGACGACGCGGAGCTGGAGAAAACACGCAGAGAATGAGACGTTTTTTTTCTGCTCGTTCTCTCGGTGAAGATGCTGCAGTCTTGCGCTCAGAGCATCCTTCTCTGACTGGCTGCTAGAGGGAGCGCAGGGGAGCGGCTGACGTCACAGGGCCCCGCGATGCCTTCAGTGGTATTTCGTAAACTCAAATCTCCAACTTTTTTAACGGAAAATTGGGCTTGTCTGTGCATTTTGGGTTCGTTTTTGATTAAAAAGAAAAGCACACAGTATTTTAAAAGTAGAATCTGAGATGTTTTTGTGTTCAAGATGTGTTGTAATTAAGTAGCCTTAAAAATAGACAAAGCATTGATCTACATAACTATCTCATGGTCCAACATTCAGGAGGTTGTCATGCAAAATATTTGCCAAAAATCCTTTGAAAACGCAGGAGGCCTGAGACAAAAAAAAGTCTAACATGTTGACGATTCTTACTAGGTCTCCTTTTGGTAAACATTTCATTTCTGCTGCTCAATTCGAAAATAAAATCCGGGCCTCGCCGTGCCGTAACCGCTCACATGTGCACCAACTCGTGTGTTCTTCATTTTCAACGTCACGTGAAGGCCTCATGAGAGAGAAAGCGAGAAAATGAGAAGGAGAGAGACGCCTCTGTCGAGACGCGATTGGCCCAGACTGCATCTCTCCGGCAAAACGAAAAGCACACACACATATTCGCCCGGTGGAGTCACATGACGGTCAGGAAAGGATGCGGCGGCGGGTTTTTACTCCGTTACAGCCGCGGCAAATGCAATTATGGTTGAACGGGAGCCTGAAGGTCCCGCTGCGGCTGTTTGAAGGTCTGTGTAGCGCTGCCAGGGGAGCCTCAAACATACCTGGAGATTTGTAGGAGGAAGTCGCCCTCAGTTTTCTTCTTGAATTTTACCAGAAATCAGCAAGTGAATGAAACTGGTGAGAGTTTAGTATTTTTTTATTGATTTTAAAAATGCACAAATTGGCAGCATTTAAAAAATCCGACAGGCCTACATCCTATGTCTCTATTGTTGGTTGTGATACCAAAAAATCTTAAATTTGATATAAAATTTTGTTTCCAAAGCACCTGAACAAACCTCATGACCCTCAAGATAAATTGCAGGCCTGTTCAGTCTCTACCTGCACCGAACAACAAAAACAAAAACAGCTTTGGTAGTTTTGCATGACCGTCATGCAGTTCTGATACTGAAAACATCCCTTTAACACAGGAAGCGTGAAGCCTGAGCCCGTCTCACCTGCTGTGTGACCCACCTGTGTGTGTTGAGCCTGACATCTCTGCGTCGCTCCGCCTGGATCTGAAGAGGGATCCTCCAGCACTGTGAGCTGCCTGAGAGAGAGCTATACCCGCCTCAGTCTTCCTCTCTCTCTCTCACACACACACACACACTCAAACATTTGGGATATTCTCACACACACTCCGAAACCACGCAAATACCTTCTTCTTCTCCTTCTCTCCTCTGTCCGATGCCGTACAGATGCGTTGCACCCTCAATGCCTCCTGTAGATTGTAGTCAAGGTGACATTGTGCTTCGTGTGCACACGCACACACTCACACACGCGCACGCACACACAGTCAGACAGAGCAGCTCTCTCACACTATTTCACATCGCCATGAGAAACGCACCGGTGAGCCAGTCTCCCGCTCTGGAAAGACGTGGCAAATCCGAGGCAGATGGATCCCGAGCTGCAGTCTGAAACTGATTCTGCACCACAAATAGCCGGCGCCGCTCACAGGGACAAAAGGCCTGGACGCCAGCACCTAATTGTATGAGCTGCTTTGCATAGCCTGTAGAGCGTAGCACAGTTTCAGCTGGACACATGCATTTGTGCATTTGGAGCAGAGACAAAATCAGTTGGAGGCTCAACTGTGAGGGTCCCACACTGCCAGACCATCCACGCCGCTGCAGCATATGGAAAAAGTGAAGTAGCCCCAGAAGCAGTAAAGCACACAGACCAGCAGCATTCTTGAGCTTTTTATTAGGCTGGAGCTATGAGCAGATGTTAGTGAGATGTTTTTTAGAGATTTGGTTCTGCAAACTCCTGTTCTGCTCTGGACGTTGACCTCAAGCGCTTTCAAGCAGGCTTTCAGAGCTGCCACAAGTTTTCCTGAACACCACATGCAGTTTGGAGGAAGCAAGGTTACAGTAATAACTCAGTTTTTCCCACTATGTCATAATGTGAAAGCAAAAGCTTCAGTTTGGCCAACAGCAAATGTTATTCACATGGGTTTTACTCTCATGGAGTCAGTTAGGAAGTCGAGATTTTCCAGTGATGGATTTTTCATTTTGGAAACAAGGTCTGGAATTCCCAGTTACGTGACAAAAATGTTTGGTCGTCACTCAAAAGCGAAAGAGAAGAAGATCCGAGACACGAGCCAGCTGCAGTGTCAGAGCTCAGATGTCAGATAGTAAAAGTTCTTTTGATTTGACCTGCTGCACAAAATGAGAAAAACTCATCACCAAACATTACATCACATCCCATCACATCTAGTTATCCTCAGCTCTGTAATTAAACAAAATCATTTGTTACTATTGTTTTACCCTCCTGTTATTCAAATAAAAGCTGCAGAAAGTCTGTAGAAATGAGTTTTCTCGAAGAACAAGGTCGTTCTCCGCAGGTGTCGCCTACTCACACCTGTTTTCCCTGCAGAGTTCAGTACTGTACGTACAGTATTTTCCAACACTGGGTCAAGGCTGGCTGCAGCTTAATGGATATTCAAGCTGTAGAGGCAGTTGTTTGGTTCTCAGATGTTGGACCTCTGCTTCTCTCTGCTGGCAGCCTGGTGGAAGAGCAGCACACTGCCTTCTTTGTGCTGACATTTTTCTCCGTTTTTGGTCCTTCTTCATTCAAGTGCGGGCAAATAAGACATTTCAGCTGATACTTGCTCATCACAGATATACTGGTTTAGACAAGATATCAATAAAATGTATATAATGTAGGGCCAGTTTGAAGAGGAGGAACAAGTACAGTAACCAAAAACTTTTTGAATGTACCTACCAGCATGTGAATATTGTTTGAGGACAGACTTAAAAAATGTGAACCTGTCGTTTTAATTCAATATAATTTTCAGGCACACTGCTTAATGCCAAAAACTAAAAAAAAGAAGGTTTTCTTTGCCAAAAACAAGGATTTGTAATGAATATTGCCACTATATGGGTATCGAATATCCAGACTCAATTAGAATTAGAATTATCTACTCTCTGAAGCTTATATTCTAAAACTTTTTGTCGCCTCCTTGTCAAAAAATCCATAACTTGAAGGTCTTTGTTCATCTTGTTTTGCCAACCAGCCACCGATAACAGTGCAAGTCCCCGTCAGTTTTCCTCCACTTCATCTCCTGCATCATCGTCTTCTTCCCACCGAGCACTCATTTAGTTTGGTCCAATCAATACAAACATCGATGCAGAAGAGGAGACTCGCCCACTCTGAGAGATTGGAGGGAGATGGATGCGATGGGTTCTGTTAAATTTTGTTGTCGCTGCCGTCATTCATGCAAAAACACTTTAAATTTAGACTGAAACAACAACACAACCCAGCTGCACCAACAATAACAACAACAACAACAACAACAACAAAACATTATTACAAATGTATGTTATTTATGAAGTCATGGCTACTCTTCAAGTGAGCACATGTGTATTTTTAGAAACTACTGCACCAAAATGGCCAGCTGTCCTGATCATTAACCCAGATGTTTTCTAAAGAGAAGGGGTCATTGTGACGACGTTCTTCATTCAAGTACAAATGATTCAGTGCTGAGACAGGTCAAAACCTAAGAGGCCAGTTCACTCTTATCCTAAAAATTATGAATGAGTTTGTTGATTAATTTGAGAAACATTAGACCCACCCACAGTAGTGGGACACGATAAAAACAACTTCATGACTTATGTTGGTTTTCAGGTCTCAGTCTCTGAAATCTCTGTTTCTGCTGCAGCGACACAATAAAGGTGAGAGCTTTTCATCCCGCTGTGCTTATTCCTACAAAATAAAACAGCAGCATTTATTTCCACCAACAGTGTCCCAATAACTCCAAGTAAAACACAAAACAGTGGAAAGCCAGATTGTTAAATTTTGTCTGTACGTGTGTGTGTTATGGTAATTGTGGACAGATGGTGGGGGGTCGTCTGGGTGAAAATCTCATCATTCCACCTCCTCTGCTGAGGTTTATGAGTTTTTGCATAAATCCAAACTGTTCTCTGCATGCTGCCTTTGAAACACTGCTGCTGGTGTCTCTGTACACACACATACACACACACACACACACACACACACATTGACAGAGGTGTTTCTCCACTTTGTGTTTCTCTGCTGTTTTGTGATCATTCTTTGGATTCCACAGACCTCCACTTTGACCTTCAACCTCATAAACTGTAGATCGAACGTTTTATGATCTTGAAACTTGCTGTTTCACTAATTTTAAGCTCCTCTAGCTGTTTAAAACATGTCTGTCATGTGTAAGTATGTGAGTGTGTCAGACAGGGAGGCTGTGATAATGTGGTGTCAAAAAAGGGAGAGAGGAGGATAAATTATGTTGGTTTCTTAATCCTTTGGGCTTAAGATCCTCAAATAGAAAGTTCTTTCTCCTTGTGACCACCTGATGTGATGCACATGTGCTGGACAGTGAACTGTGACAACTGAGGATTTGTGTTGTTTCACTCAATGAGTTATGGTGGAAGATGAAACAGGCCTTATTTCAGAGCCAGGTAGGAAAGAATAGGACGTGTTCCCATAAAAAAATGATTTTCCATCCCCCCCCCGGGAGCTGTTGATGAAGAAGCTCCTGTCATTGTTTTGCTGCTGCAGGCTGATGTGCTCAGACTGACACACATCTGGTCAGCAGTGCTTCTCTGTTTTGATATTACTCCTTTTGTGCAGTGGCAGTGAAGTTCAGCCTGTGCTGACCTCAGAGCCGCTTTCATCATTTACAAATCACTCAGCAACCACAGCTGTGCAGCACCTTGGAAATCCATCAGAAAACTGTCATAAATGTCTGTATACAGCACTGAGATTTTAAAAGGAGATATCTGAAAAAGACACACGTGTGAAGACGCTGCTAACATCAAAATCTACATTTCATAATTTAAAAGAATAACTAAAAACAATTGTGAACACTTAAAAATGAACAAAGTTATTATATCAGAGAGTATCTGTTATAACAGAAATCCAGCTGTTCTGTTAATCCCTCAACATGCTGATAAAATGCTTCAAAATATCTTCTGTTATTTGCAAGGGAAAGAGAGAAAAATGTTGAACTTAAGCAAACCTGGACACAGAACTCTATATATTCAGTATTCTATATTATTATTAATATTAATATTATTTTTTGGTTTGTTTTATTTTTTGTGCACCTTTATATAGACTACTTTACAACAAATGCAGCTCTCAAACCAATATTTATGCTTTAAGTAATTAGTGGGTGCAGCACCAGTGATTGGAACCTCTGTAATATTTGGAAGAGGTACGTTAACATAAACTGCAGTGGTGGGTTAAAGTGGTCATTGCACTCTGCAGACAATAGATGGTGCTCTTGTTCAAGTTACAGTGTGTAATGTATATAAACAGCAAAGCTGAGTAAAGCTGTACACCCAAGATGTGTGAACAAAGTTTTCCAACATGACAACAAATACAGAACATGGTGGTTTATTCCATATTTACATGTGTGCTTTTTTCCAAGAGTTATTTATCTAAAGTGAATGCTAAACTCGTGTTAACTTCCAGTAGAACGTATTACCTTGTCATTAATAAATTCCATTTATTTTCTTGTGTGAAACAGATTTTTTTTTTTTTTTTTTGTGATGAAGACAGAAACAAAACAAAAGCAAACGATGAAATTCTGTTACATGTTTTAGCTGGAAAACACAAAATTCAAGGCCTTATTTTAAACTCTAAACTGTCAGCCCTTTTCTGTGTCAGTACATGTAATGTAAAAAAAATAATAATGTAGAACATGTTCATCAGAACAGCAGTTGGAGCAACTCTGTTCAAGGAATGTAATTATTTGATGTTTGTTGGTTCATTTGTCAACAGTTTTATTTTAAATAATAATTTAATACACTAAACAGTCTCGCCCAACTTTACCCTGAGCAGGATTAATCACCAATTAAGTTGTTAGAATTGTATTTTGGTAAATTATGCTTAATCCCTGGTATAAAAATCAGATTACAACCTTCAGTCTGCTGTAATGCCCTTACATAAATGCAGTTCACGCAGTGCAGTGATAAAGCTTGTCGGCCATCTTGTGGAAGGAAGGTAAACATGACAGTCACGTAGATGATATTCTTTGACCGCATCAGTTTGTTTGTTCAGCATCCATCCCGTCTGGGTATCGTGAGAAAGTCTTTTCTTATTGGACTTCATAGAAACAAATAGAAAACACACATTCGTCCTATATGAGTCGAGTCTCCTGCCTCCGCTCACAAATCCTCACAATCGAGAGGATACGATGAATGTGTTGCATGTTAATTGCCTTTTATTGTAAGTCACATATAGGAGTATTCGATCCTATCCCGCAGCTACACAGATGAAGTCACAGCTGAATCCACATGCTCAGATAATTAAAATTTCCAAAAGTTTTTTAGCCATTAAGTGACTCATCATTTCTGAAAGCTTGTGTTAGTGTTACGCTATACTTTTCTGATGACCTTTTTGTAAATGTGATTTTTCATTTAAATTTAACTCTTCTCCTTTTTGCAATTTTGCACAAGTTAATGAGTCAATCCCCCTGTACTTGTAAGAACACTAAGAAATGTGCAGTACTGACAGGAAGTGCAGGGAGTCGCAATTATCATAAGATTACAATAAAAATATGTCTGTTTTGTTTCACATTGTTGGTAAAACATTATACTTATATCACTTGCTGAAAATAATCCTGGTTATTGATTTAGTGATTAGATCATTCTGAATAGAAAATAAACCAAAGCAAAATCACTGATCTGGAAATAGATGGCTGAAGAGAAACAGAGGCAGAAAAGGGAAATTGTGTTTGTAAACAGCGAATGGAATGAGATTTTTGCCCGTTGTTTGCAGATGATTCCGGCTGTTTGTTTTCTCGAGCAGATGCAGTTTACTTTGGATGCTGTGCTCCGTGCCCACTGGTTTACACTGTTCCATTCTGAAAGCATTCATGATAAACCCTCTGCTCATAAACAAAGAGTGCAGCTCTGCAGATTTAAAACATCCTGGGGGGTTCCCTCGAATTCTTACAGCAGAAAGGGGCAGCTGGGGGTTCCCAAGTGAGATGTGGGCTACGTCCGATTATCCGCAAGTTAATTCAGACGACATCTGACTGTCTGGGCTGTTTCCTGCGTTTTCTGTGAGTTTGGAATCGTCAACTTAAAGTTGAAGTTGGTAACTTTGGGGTAAACATCAATAACTTTTTGCGTTCTATTTGGAAAAAGTGTAATAATACCCATAGACAGCCATTAATATGTGACGTGGTGTGAGAGTATCAGATCAGATCAGATCACTGTGTTTTCCCATGTCTCTGTTTTCAGGATAGGTAAAGATCCTGTCACTCCTGTTTTATTTGCCCAATCATTGACGCTCTCTGTACTCTCTGTCCACGCTGGCCACACTGGCCATCTACTAGTGTTGCAGTGCTCGAGACCGGTCTTGGTCTGGAGATCGGTCTCAAGAGCACTTTTTGAAGGTCTCTGTTTTGTCTCGGGCTTAAACCCAGACTCACTTTTAATCAAGACCAGTCAAGATCACAACAGATGTTTTGTTAACGTAATGACTGTGATCGTATGCAAAACATTCTTCCTCAAATGCAGCCAATAATGTGAGTCATTTGTACTTTGATTTTTTTTCATTTGTCTAAGTTTGGCTGGCTTAATCACAGAAAAAAATTTGTAAGCGAAACAGCATACAAGAGAACACACTCAGCAGAGGGCAGGTTCTGCAAGGCGGTGCTAACTGAGACGGCTGGGAAATCAGAGGCAATTTTTTTAAGGTCTTGCTCTTGACTCAGTCTCGCCCTGCTTTGGTCGTGGTCTTGACTTGGTCTTGGCCCCTGAAAGTTGTTGTCTTGTCTCAGTCTTGGCACATTCTGGTCTCGGTCAAGTCTTGGTCTCAGTTAGTGTGGTCTCGACTACAACACTACCGTCTACACTGTGCTTCTAGGGCGACAGGTGATGTTGGTATGAGCTGATTAGCTATTCTTGCCTTTCGCTCTGACTCGCCTCTACTCAAGCTCGAGCTGAGACTCTGTGACAACTCTCCCAGCAACTGTGTCATCTCATTTCAAACTGGAACAACAAACAGACAATAAACAATAAAATGTGAGTCTGAGGCACTAGCTGCAATGGAGTTGCTTCCCTAGCGAGTCTCATGCAACAGCTAACATTGTTAGCGCCTTAAATGTTAAAAATCTTGCATCACTTTTGAAAAGAAAGCAAGCAGCCTAGGTCAAGTTATTATTATTATTATTATTATTATTATTATTATTATTATTATTATTATTATTATTATAAATTCAAAAATGTTGAATCATGTAGGCTAATTAAGGGATTATAAGAAGTAACCCAAGCCAGCTATTTCCCTCTGTCAACAGTTCTTAATGAAGCTAATCATTTTATATGAGATATATATAAATGTTCTCAAATGCAAG
>JAQLOL010000024.1:27198235-27214273 GCA_029783665.1 Naso thynnoides | reverse complement strand
GTCTGTTTGAAGTATTATACTTCACTAAATTTTAAATACAATAACTGATGCTGCGTCTGCGTGCCAGTAACCGTCCATCTGATTGGCTCTGGCTGACTAACTGCAGCGCCAGAAAGTGAACTACAGTCAGTCGCACACAACCAGACAGCAAAGGGGCATTTTTGTGCAGACGTTGAGCGGGATGAAGGTGGAAGGAAGATATTAAGACCCTCCGCCACCCCAGAGAAAGTAACTAAATAACTCTTACTCTGAGTACAGCTTAAATGAGCTACTTTTTAATTTTACTTGAGTACATTTTTACAACAGAAATTTTACTTCTACTTCAGTAAAATTTTATCAAGGCAACAGTACCTCTACTTAAGTAGATCTTTTTGTACTCTTTCCAACCCATTGCTGCCACAATATAAACACTTTTCCTTACAAATTGATTTTCTATTTGCGGAGTTGCACATCTCACAGTGACAGAGCACAAGTGAATAGCATGATGTTAAATGCGCCAAGAGAGAGCTGGAAAAAAAGGAGAAAATGAATGTGTGTGAGTAAGTTGGCAGCAGCAGCTCAACATGAGCATTGCTGTTGCACCAGCTGCATTCTTAAAAGTGGAAGATTCAACAGTTAAATCGTAGCACCTTGCTAACAGCACAAGCTAACGTTATCCAGCTAACAGCTACACTCTGACAATGACGCTGCAACCTCTTTTTGGTCACTTGGCTGTTGTCAGTATTGACTGCGCATGTTACATTAGTGGACAGGCATTACAGTCAATTTTATACTGTGATGTTTTATGTTTGCTCTGTCATTCAGATGAGTATTGGAAAGTATTTTTGTATTGCAAACAGATTTCACAATAATCTGGTTAAACCCATCCTGATCACATGAGTTTTTTTTTTTTTAATCAAAGTATTTCTTAGTATTTTTTTTTTCAACCAAACCTTCACTTAATTAGTGAAGAAAAACAATCAGCAGATTTAGCCATAAGGAGGGAACAATTAGCTCTAGTCCATTAGAGAAATAGTTCAAAATGCAACAAGATAAAGCTGACCTCATGATAAAATATAACATAGTGGAAAAATCACAGGGGACATTTGTTTGCACCGAGTTCCTTTTCTTTTACCTTGAGTACATTTTGCAGTTTACTTAAAAACAAACAGCATAAGAAGAATTTAACCTGAAAGAGGGCTTTTTTTACAGTGTGTTTATAGGACTTTTTCTTGAGGAAGGGATCTATATGCTCCCTCAACCACAGTTTGAAACCACGAGATATGTTACTTGCCACTGCTTATGGCTGTGTGTTTGTGTGTGTGTGAGTATGTGTTCATTCTACTCACCTGCATGTAGGCAGCCCACAGGGCCATGCAGTTGGTGGGCAGCCCCAGAACAATGACAATGATGTAAAGTGTGGGCTGGAAGAACTGGTCCACCTTACTGTCCACATCACAGAACGAGATGTTGCACATTGTCCTGTGTGGAACACTCTGGGTGTGTTTGTCCGTGTGCGGGCGTGTGATGTGTGCTCAGCTGCTCTCAGCTCTGAGTGTCCCTCTGCAGTTTCATTATCTTCCAGCTCCAGCAGTTTGACAGCCACATGCCAACTCTGGGTTTCTGCTCAGCGACCACACGGCTGTCCAACATGGAGCAGCAGCACAAAACAGAACTGTCATGTCCGCGGCATTTCATGGTTCCTGTTTAAAACACTGTCCCTCTCACCCAGGGGGCTTGATGCGTCATAATCCTCTCTCAGGCTTCAAAGCCAGCCCCTCAGCACGAAGAGAAAGAGGAGAAGAAAGGAAGGAACGAGGGGAAAAATGTGGTGAAATGAAAGCTGCCTTATCGACACTGTGCCAGGCCTCCTGCGCCTGAACAGGTCCTCATCAATCTTTTAGAGATTAGAAGTCTGCCAGGTCCACTGTGAGGAGGACAGGCTGAACATCAGTGTGTGTGTGTGGGTGTGTCTCAAGGCTCCGATGACACAAAACTCCTCTGGGATGCTCTCACTGAGGACAGGAATGACTTTACAGAGCTTCACCACTCTGAAGCCAAGAGGCCACCCATTTACTGTGGACTCCCGGACATCTGTAAGAGAGAGACAGGCGAATTATGATGCTATAAATGAAATGTCTTACAAAACAATAAAAGAAGAAAATAATTTGCTTTTCTGTTGTTGTTTTTGACAGGATTAAACTTGCTTTGGAAGTTTATGTTCATGACTGGCCTACGAAAATGAGCTTAATAAAAGAGTACCAAAAATACAATATCATAAAAAGATTAAATCAGAAAAAAATGGAAGGGCGTGTAAAATAATTACTATTAGAGTTACTTGAATATCTTCATGGATGGAGTTCAAATATTATTTCCCCTGGTAGTCTACTGTTTGAAAAAAAGCAGTGAAAGTGCCCTCTTGGATGTCCCTATTGTAGATAAAACATAATGAATTGCCTTCTAGGGTGCCCTTCCAATGGACAAAACATGTTAAAATGCCCTCTACAGTGCCCTTCCAGTGGACAAAACTAGTAAAGTGCCCTTCAGGGTGCCCTATGAATGGGCAAAACGTGGTTAAGCACCCTCTAGGGGCACTTACTATATGATGATTTTGCGCGCTGGTGCCTCAGCGCTTATAACAGGTGCCATTTTACTATTTTTGCCCATGCCTCTCAAACATCCTGAGTCCACCAGTGGTTTGCAATATTAGGTGCAATGTAGATACACAACTTAACAAGATATATAACACAGAAAATTTCACAGTAAATTTAATTAGAAAATGTTAGATGTTATACCTTTAATTTACACATACACTACTGTAACAAGAAAGCACTGATTTCCTGTAACAAGACTGAGAAATGCAGTTTTTTAGGCATTTGCTTTGGTTATTTAAATTAAACAGAATCCCTCTTGAGATAAAAACAAACCACTCAAAAAACTGCCTGGGATGAACACACCCTTAACACGTACAGTCAAACCCTTCTCTTCTAATAAACTAAATTTTGCGGCCCTGAAGGACTCAGATTGAAGAAAGGGGGACAAAGAGGGAGACTTGGTCAAGCAGATGCATTAAAGCAGCACAAGTTTATCACGGTGACATTGGTACAGACTTCCTTATATCTGGTATGATAACACAGAACATGCTGACACATGGAAAAGTCACAAAAAGACTGCACAGAGTGCAGACAAAAAAAATCCAGGACATGATAAGCATTATGTAAGTCATCATGTAAACATGACCTGAATATGTAGCCACAGTAGAGAGGAACAGGGAGAGAGTGCAGGACGGGAAGTTTCTCAAGTTTCTGTTTCACTTGTCCATCTCTAGCATTCACCCGGAGCTCAGCGTCTGTTTATACATCTTGGACCACTGTGATATTTTTGCATATGGCTGATGTGAGTCCACATGTGCTTTCAATCACTGTACTTGAATATGTTCTCAGGCACTGTGAACTACCTTCCTTCAAAGTTTATGTATGTTTCAGCTTCATTTCATTCCTCTTAGATCTATAGATTTGAGAAATAACTTCATATTTTTTAGCTTGAAGGGGACACTGAATATTGCAGGTCTTACATGTTTAGGTGAAAGTTTAGTCACAGAAAAGCTTGCATTTACATTAATAATTATAATCTTAACTAAGTAGTACTTATAGAGGCTGATTTTCCACTTTTAAAATGACCAGTCTGTGGGATTCAGTAGCATCTAGCAGTGAGACTGCAGATAGAAAACACTTCAGTCTTCCCCCCCTCTCTCCTCCCTTTTAAGACAGGAAGAACCTCTTTTACATTAGCTTTCATTTCAGTAATGTGAAAGTAATCCTATACATCCCTCTAAAAATATATAAGGTTCATTTTAAGGTAACAAAAACACAACAATTCAACAAAAATGGCCCTGCGATGCCATGGTCCAATCAGCAAGAGACTTAGGATAGACTGCGAGGGTAAAGGAAAGCTGGGTTTGATGACAGCAGATTAACCTATTTCCAAAGGAAAATGAAAAAAATCTGGTACGCTGACTTATCATTCACTTTCTCATTCAAAGTCTTCGCAAGAGGTCTCAGAGATCTGTCACCACACATCTGAGCAGTTTAAAGATCTGTGGAGGAAACAGCTTCAGTCTTTGATAATGTGACGTTCACTGGTGTGGAAGAGTGACTTTGGACTGACTGAGCCTGAGCCACAGTCAAGTCCACATGACATGTCAGAAAATAAACACATGAGGGCAAAACAATGTCAAAAAAGTTGTTGAATAAGTCTTTGCTGGCCAAATGCCAAAACTACTAAGTTATGTTTAGGTTAAGATGATTTGGCTTACAAAGAATACTTCCATGATGAAGTCAGCTTTTACTGTTGGTTTACTGTGTGAAAGCCCTTTGTGCCCCATGTTTGACCCAACACTCTAACCTGACCTCCACCCCATTCTCCACTCTCGCTCTTTACATGTTCGTCCTTTCACGTCTAGTCGAGGCCAATCAAGACACTTCACACGCTATCCTCTGGCGGTTCAGTGGGTTTGTAACACAGTTTGGCACAGGACCGGGC
The DNA here is from genome assembly GCA_029783665.1 of Naso thynnoides. NCBI lineage: Eukaryota > Metazoa > Chordata > Actinopteri > Acanthuriformes > Acanthuridae > Naso > Naso thynnoides. Next base: position 27,209,752 of record JAQLOL010000024.1, on the reverse strand, counting down.
TGCTAATCCTCTTGTGTTTGGCAAGAGGATAACGATATAATCCCGTACAAGTCCTGCAATAATTCTATTAACAGTATAATTAGTATTGAGTATTAAAGAAATTCAGTGTGGAGTCAACTTGTACTCATATCTCTGGCTTGGTTGTGCCTGAAAAGATCAAAGGACTAAATAAAACTGTAATAAAATATCAATTTATTTTCAATTAATTACATTTTATAAAGATACTCCCTAAGTTTAATTTGATGTTTTATCCTGAACATAATCAAAATCCTTAATAGTGTCTCTCTGCTTCACTCTGCAGTCATAGGGCTCCACTGTCGAACAGCTGAGATCACATCTGTCAGCACAGAGCGCCACACAGAGCGACCGCACTTCCTCATTAGATAAAACAGCATGGCCACATGCCAGTGACAAAATCACTGCCAGTTAACCTTATCACTACTCAAAGTGTGCTCTCAGTGCCTGTGTGTGGAAGGCACGGTGTGATTCGGGCTCTGCAGTCACATCAAACTATGGGAACTTTTTGATAAATCACAAATTAAGTTAAGTAAGCGATAGCGTAGAGCAAACAGGTCCCTGTAGAGAAATAAACCTCGGCAGGTTGGTAAAGTGGTGTCCACCCTGAGGTTTATTTCTCAATAATGACCCTCTCGCTCTGCATTACCCCGCTGTTACATGGCTACTTACTTAAGATATTAAAAATCTGACACAAAACATAAATCTGAATATGATGTTATTGATCAATAAATTATCAAAATGCTTCAGCTAAAAAGTATTCCGCTACAGAGTTGCAGGAACTACGTCCATAGCAACGGTGAGTCAGTGGCAAAGCCCATTAACTGAACCGAAACTTCTGTGATGTGAGACGGTATGGTCGGGAGCATTTCCCGTTTTTGTCAACAACCACTCCTCATGTCACAACACTCTGTTTCTGTCGCTTAGCAACCATGACATGGCAGTTAACATATGTGCATATATATGGAAGGAGTCACAAATTTTGTTACTTTAATACTTACATTTAAAAATGTATCCTCTAACTGCCACTGCTTCATCTGTTATGTTCGTCTAAAAAAATTTTAAAAATCGTCGGCAGCTCACAATGAATCTAGACAATGAATCCACCAGCTGGATCCTTCACACCAGGGGATTTGATGACCGCATTTGTCGGCCGCTTCAAGGAGCTGATTAAATGGGACAGCCTTTGATGCACCGTTGTGATGCAGTCGATTTACAAATACATCCTCCGGAGGACGTAGCCACTGAATTGGGACACAGCTACAGTCTGTTGACATTTTCTTTTTAATTGCAGTCTTTAAACACTGTCACGGCCCGTACCCGTGTTCTGTTTAGTGTTAACTTCATGTCTCTTCTCTTCGATTTTATCAGTTTCCCAGTTATCCAGGTCCTGCGTCTTTTGACTGTTCTTTCTTTGTGCGTCTCTGCGCTGTTTTGCTTTTCTGTTTTGGTCTTAAGGCCGAGTGGGGACTCTTCAGCTATTGGCCAATAATCTGGAGTTCCATCCTCTCCAAATATATTACTGTTAAACTAATATTAGAATAATATTCCATTGTTTTTCCAAGGGAGTAGCCCAGGGGAAAGTAACGGTTTCTCCCCCTAGGTCTTTCCATGGAATAATGTCACAGGATCTGAACCTCTGAAGGCGATCAGAATGGCATCCCTAACAACGGTCTGCTGTACAGGGTTAACAGGCCTTAGAATGCCGTGATTAACCAAGTTCAAGCACAATGGTGGACATTCCTTTCATTCTCATGGAAAATACAAAATTTTAAAAAAGTTTAGGCGTTCAGATGTGATTTGATAACATTCCGAACATTCCTTTTGGGTTTCTGTTGTTGCTATGGATGCTAATATTGCTGTCGCTGACATAACGTCCGCCCCGAAGTATTTCCCTCTTTTCAATTTTGCACAACTCTTCATACAAAATCATAAAAGCCGTTTGTGAGAACAGGTTGCACTAGAAAAGTGGTCCGTTCTGTCAATTCCAGATGTTTATTGCGCAGCATCTGCATGCGATGGCCCCGCACACACTGTGTAAATATGTGAGAACATGTGTGTGACAGTGTGTTTGTATTTGTCTCCCTGGGAGGTTCCTTTGCACAGTCAGGTCAGTTAGCATCAGCTGACTGGCTCCTCAGCAGTCAAACATTCAGCCTCTTTCTGAGTCATTACGCTCAATCACAGTCAGTTAACACACCTGCAGAGTGTTGTGGCTGTACAGACTCTCACTGCTTTGCCCCCTTTAACTCAATGGCCTTTTGTGTGACATAAAAACCATTTGTTACAGGTTTCATTGTTATTGCTGCTTTTGTTTGAATTGTTTTATGAGAAAACCTTTCACACTTTCATTTAACAAGCGATCATATCATCATCTTCAGGGCCAACATGCATGTTGTGCTTTTACAAGTGGGGCGTTTGTTTGCAATGTGCACAACTATGTGTGCTGCACGATTCTTATCTCTGTAACACTGATGGATAGTAGAGGCAGTAATGTAGCAACGCACCATCAAATGCAAAGAATTTTATGGTCTTAAAATCATCTTATGACATTCTGCATTATGCTGTAGGTCAGTTTGGGAAATACTGACTGCTGCTGCTTTCTTGACATCATGTCTTTTCATCATTCTTCTTGTGCAGCTTGCATGACTGCAAGGCTTATTTGCCAAAACAAACTGTGCTTCTGCAGGGAAAAAAAAACAAAAAACAAAACAGTTTGTATCACATAATGTGCAGTTCTGCATCAATGCACTGAGGCCAAAATTCACAGCTGGGAAGCTGTTCAAAAGGTTTATTAGTTGTTCAGAATTAGGATTGTGTGTGTCTGTGTGTGTGTGTGTCTGCATGTACAATGGAGGCCTATATCAACCTGTTCTATGCTGGCCGGTGCAGCACAGCGTCTGATCTGCTGCCAGAGGAGATTAGGTCAAAGTAGCCATGCAAACATCATGCTGGCTGCCAGCAGTCACATACTTATTTTTCTCCTTTGTATATCACAAATAAATATATGTTTTCGCCCCCTTATTATTATTATTTATTCCAAATGCACATGCTGTAGAAACTCTACACCTGCTAGAGGACACAAGTACTTTTCCTTTCACTTTCTTTTTTGACTCCACACAAATTTTTCAGAATTATGGCCCTCATGGGTTTGACCAAGGTGACTAAACTCTGAATATCACAACTCGACTTGCGCAGATTATATTTGCCAAAACAAAGAGGAAAAATAAACAATACATCATGAGATATGCAAGTCAAAACAATCAAAATGTTTGAGAGATTTGCAGTGCAGAATTAAAAGTCAAAGTCGACCTGTTATGTCATCGTTAGTTAAGTCAAAGTCCTTGGAATCATTGTTTTATAAGGTTCATTTAAAAATAATGTGACTCAGCACAAGTCATATGAGAGAGAGATTAAAAGTATTGCCTGAAAAGAAAATGCACTTCATGAAAAATGACAATAACATAAAAAAACATGTCACTGAAAGAACAAAATGTTTCGTTTTATTAATTCTGTGAAGTCTGGATCTTCAGGTTTGAATTAAAGCTCAAAGACACGGTAGCACAACCTCTGAACCCTTACAAGTGGAAGGGTCAGAATCCAAAATGTTATGCAATACAGGACATTCAAGTTTGTAATAAGTAATCTGATAGAGTACTGGCTTTGTTTTCTGATAGAATTTGTAAATAGTTATGTCGGTGCAGACACACTTCAGATTGTGGAGCTGTGGAGCCAGGAGGGAAGAGGACACAAACAAGAGCATGACCTGTGTCTTACAAACGTAAACATCAGGGTCAGATATGATGTCATTTGCCCCGTCAGGGAGATTGAAAATCGACTCTCTGTGTGTGCATGCATGTGTGTGATGGTGTTGTAATTCTGTATACCCGCTCTTGAGAAGTAAGTGTACCTGAAATGTAACTACTATTATGCAAAGGAAATCTGTGTGTGTGCTTTCGTATTGCGTATGAAAGCAGGAAGCTGGTCTGTAAACTGTGATGGCAGTTCCCAAAGTGCAGTTTAGGTCAAAATTTTACAGTTTTCCTTTATTTTCTAAACAAGTTTATCGAGTGTGAGGTTTGTTTGAAACCCCTTACAATTATAGTTTGACCACCTGTGTTTCTTGCCCCGTCGTCAGTGATGTAACTATTTCTGTCATAAAGTTACCATAACATGTAAAATTTCTATGAAAGTATGTAAACAGGAACCACTACTAACTACTTTAAAGTAAACTGGAATTATTCTTTAAAACTAGATTTCAGGGGTTCAATTCAAATTTGGGATATGCTCAGGGTTTGTAGCATGGAAATGCAAAATTTACCAACCTATGTGTGTATCTGTATGTGTCTTTGTGTGTGTGTGTGTGTGTGTGTGTGTGTGTGTGTGTGTGTGTGTGTGTGTGTGTGTGTGCAGTAACTTCATGGCTGTTGGCCAAACATTCCCGTTGACAGTCAAACAGTGGAAGCAGGTAAACAGTAATGCTACACTCTAAAACATGTCAAGACACCTCTGACACTTCACAACTCGGTCACTTTCAGGACACACACACACACACACACACACACATACACACAATCCAATAACCTCACTACACTTCAGCTTATAAAAACCAGAGAAAATGATCAAAGTCAAAACCTTGATAACCTTCAGGAGGCACAGGAAGTATGACAAACAGACACTGAAGTCACAGCAGAGTTTAATTAAAGGAATGATCCTCCCATGAAGAGGCAGCACATCTGTTTTCCCACTACAAGTGCTGCCATTAGTATTGACCTTCATCAGTCGGGTTCAGGACATCTTTGATACAATATGTGAGAGCTGATGGTCGAACGATTGATGTCATTTCTGACAAATCCTCATCAAAGAATCAGTGACATCTGAGGGTCGATCCCAAGGGCATCATTACGCCTACACATCATTTTTTTGGCACAAATTACAGTGGAAACTATGCCTGTGCTATATGTTTATGTTTATTTTGTTTAGATCTTTAAGGAAAAAAAAAAAGAGTATTATGGAACCGTATCTAACTTTTTATGGGAGTTTTGGAAACCAGTCAGATCTGATTTCAGTCATTTAACTGTACATGTTGGACACATCTGTGCTGTTTTTAATTTACTTTGTCTCAATATTTGGACGTGAGCGTCTATGATAAAACCTCTCCATTTTCCTTCACTCTCTTTTCAAGTCTCTGTTCCCTCCGTCGCTCTTGCTCTCTTAGAGAAACAATACAGAAAAGAACTTGAGCTCCAGCCAAGCAGTTACTAGAAAACAGGACAGCTGTACCACCCCTGTTCCTGACCTCCGCTTCCTAACATTCATCACGTTTCTCATATTTTTAACAGGAGTCTTCTGGCAGAGGTTTGTTAGGTTCATTATCACTATTCAGCCTTGAATGTCAGTAAAAGACACCGCTGACTGTCACCTCGCTGTGACCTGCGTTCAGTCAACAGTGCACAACCTGCTGAGGAGGCATCTTTTCACTGCTCTGGGGATTTAAAGCAAACCTGGTGATGACAAACTTTACGAACAGAGTCTAAGCTCATCCCACTGCATTGAGGTCCCGCCTACTGTCAGCCATAACATTATACCTCTGTTTTATAGCATCAAACAACTAAAACCAAATTTATTAAAAAAGTGAACTCTGAAACAAACATCAGTGTGTTAGGAAATACCTGAAATGACAGAAACCAGGGGAAGAATTCTTATGACATACGCTGTTAATGCCAGCATGAACAGACTGTAAAAAGAAATTTATGTAAAATCCAGGAGGTCCCCCATCAATTTCTGTCGGGATCTCTTATCAAACTCGGACTTTAGAGGTTTTGCTCGCCCCCATTAAATCAAAGAAGCCAAACCCTGACTGGAACAAAGGGTCAGCAACAATCAGCAACAATGGACTAAAACATTCTGCCATTGTCTTTCTCCAGCTCGCCCTGGAGAAAGACAAAATTTGGGAAATGCACATTTTTTAGCGCTATTATTATTTTGGTGCAATTTTAGTCTGGCCAATGTTTCTCCCATGTGAAGTGGGTGTGAACTGATTTGCGAGCTGCACTGCTGTACCGCCAGACAAACAACTGGATGAAGGATACATTCTGATTAACTTCCAAGCTGTGTCCGAGTGCATGTGTTTTTATTTAAAGTCATTTCCTGCAACACCCTGAGAATATTTAATTTCCATTTAAGAGGCTACGTTCGAATAGAAAAGCCTCACCCTTGCAATTCTCCGCTATTTATCTACTGGTTGACAAGTGCTGGAATTTTCCACAAATGCTATAAAATGTTTTTGAGTGCTGTGTAATAAACACACCCACAGCTGAGATTAAGGTACTTTAATTCAGTCAGCACCCAAAGGAACTGTTTCAAACTGCTCTGGGACCTAATTAAACATGAATTCACAGAGCTCTGTTGTTGTTGCGGTTTCTCAGTTTATCGAACTCATGAAGATAATTCACTTCCTGAATTAAATGAAATAATAACAACTGACCCCGACCTCAACACCAGCCAGTAAAACATATACTGCACACCAGAGACACAGACGCTGCAACGTTCCCACCAAATGTAGGATGCAGTTTTCTGTCCATCAGTCTGACAACCAACCATCTCGGTTCCAGTCCTGCACAGAAAATCGTAAATTTCCATTTGTAAAACACTGCATGTCTCCACTCAGCAAGATGTCCTTGTTGAGTTAAAGTTAGAGCTGAAGGTAAAGTGAAGCTTCAGAGTCAGAACATCCCAATGAGGCTCCACACAAAAGACTTAGTTAGAGCATTTTCTTTTCATTATGTCTCTGTTTTCCCTTAAACTTTTTAAAATCTGAGGTTAATTTGATATTTGTCATGTTTGCCTTAATCACATTTTACTTTTTAAATTTGTGTTTTTCATTTAATTATTTCCGTATGTGTGTTTTACATTTCATATTTAAGACTGATTGTCTTTCTTTCTTCTTTGTAAATTTCAAAAGACACGTTTTATTATCCATTTACTTTGTTAGTTGTCTTTATCTAGATGTAAAGCTCTTCTTCTTTCAAAAGGAGTAAATTCGGACTTAAAGTCGCCATTTTCTTTTCTAATTAATCAAGAGATCCCTTTCATTTGTAATTCTGTTCACAAATATGCAAACTAAGGGCTTTAAAATACATCAGAGCCAATGGGATGCATCTGCTGCACTATTTGTTTTGACGACATGAAAAGTCGCGTAAATTTGCCCCATACAACTAAATAAATTGTTTTTGTCTGCTCAAATAGTTACGAGTCTGTTGTTTCCACCCAGCTGCACCTGGTAATATTTAAACTGATCACCAAGATAGCAGTTCTCCTAGAATGGCAGGAAAGACAAATTGTTTTATCAAAAATGGCACTTTAATTACAGTTTTCAATTCTCAGAGAAGTTGGTTATTTCATTAACTCCTCTGGGGACTCAAACTGGCAACCCTTTGGTCACAATCTTGCTTCCCCCTGAGGAAGAATAGAAGACTAAGATGAGGAGTAACTGAGGAGGGATTTGAAGGTTGGGAGGGCATCGAAGGAAAATGGGACACATTTTGTAGAGAAATAAGATCCCAGGGTCTCTCCAAAACTATTGTATTTCCATCAGACCCCAGAAGGATGGATTATGCAACGATGGTGGTGGTGAGTGACTAAAATGTCAGAGAAGCCAAAGAGGTTTTCAGTAGATAATTGATTTCACAAGAGACAGACACAGAGATTTAAAGCTAGCTTCTTCTCTTACAGTCAAACATATATTTTTTTAAAATTACATATTTAATTCCAAAGCTGCACTTTGTCTGGTTAATCTGACTGCGTGTCATGGATTATTACTTTTTAAGCAACCCATATTTCCCCGCGAGGCCACAAATTACTTCCAGTGCAGACACTTTTTCCATAAAAGTGGCGTATTTATGGTGAATGCTGACAGTGACAATAAAATACAGTCCAGTCTAATCTCATCTTCTAATGCACAGTCGATAGAATCACTGAAGAGAACATCTAAAAGAAAAGTGCAGTTTTGCATTTGCTCATTTCAGATAAAAGTAGGTCTGACGGTAGGTTCTTTATGTGTGCAGTCCATGTTGAAGGACCTAAGTTCTCAGGAAACAGTGGCTGAGAGTTGAAGTTGCATTTCAAAATTAACATACCTGAGAGTGTTTAAATCTTCGTGTCTTTGAGTTTTGAGAGAACACAGCAACTACTTAGACTGTAGCTGACAGTGGTTGACCTGTGTGTGCCTGTAAAAGCATGAATGAAAGACAAACTGTGAAGCGCATAAGATACCAGCACATACATAAATATATAAATGAAGCTATTTCATCAATTTCGGGTTTTGCCAGAGTTGTGACATCTTTGGTTTTTGGAAGGCTTGGCAAATGGACAGTAACCTATACAAGTGTATTATGGTGACCTTTAGTGCAAGTCATTTCACGAGCATGCATGCAAACCAACAAAGGCCAGGTGCTGATTTGGAAGTGAGAAAAACATAGATTTGAACATAAATGAACAACTCAGATGCTGCAGGGTTCAGTGCCCTCAATTTAATGTACTTTATACTTGGTGAATATATAATTATGATAGGCTCGAGGGTGTCAATTAACTTTTGATATACGTCGGACATCTATGGAACTCCTCAAATAGTTCCGGTTAATCAGTCTGTTCACGGTTTCAAATTAATGCAGCTGCAAACTCTGCCACTTCAGAAATAAATAAAATGAAAAGAATCCGAATATTTTACTCTGGGCGCCACAGAATGGCGTTTGTAACACAAGAGCTGCAAAAAGTAACCTACACTCAGGGTTTGGATAAAGTGGTTAAACTAAGTGTCCGCTGACTAAACTGTCCGAATGGTTATCTCACGAAGAGGTGGGTGAGCCCTGAGTTTAGGTGCGCTTACAGTCCTGTTTCACTGTCCATCTGTTCAGCCTTCTAACGGAACTTCAGGCTGCAGCCAACAATACAGATGTTCGCCAGTCATTTTGCTTGTGAAATTTCTTGTTGATTTGGGGGCAATGACATGGCTGACTGGCCAGCAAGACTTATTGTTAAACATACTGGCCAATTGCATTTACTGTTTGTCCACCATGTGCAATGTTATTGACACTGAAGCACTGAGCTCTCTAGCTAACAGCTGAGCCGAAGGGTTCAGTCAGCTGAACGGAGTAGTTTATCTCCCGTTGCTATGGTGTATCTATGGCCCATCCTATTTACTGGAGTACCAAACTACGTTTTCATAACATAAAAATCTTACGGGACTGTAGTAATTATTCCAGTAATCAGTCAAGCTCTCAGGTATTGCTAGCAAAACGAGTTGTTGCTTGTTAAAAAACTTTCTATTTTGACCAAAAACACATGAAAATATAAGTGAATGGTCTAATTCTTATTTTATGTGGTAGCTGACCATGGCAGAAGCAGGATAATGCCCTCCAAGGTGTCCAGAATCAGGAATGAATGGACTTTGCAGAGGTAACCGTCCTCCATTAATGCATCTACGTTGTCCATTCATTTTGGATAATGCACACTTCGTTTTGCGTTATCCCTAACATAGTAGTGATGTTTCTCTTCATGGGACGTGCTGTTTGAAACAATATTAAAAATGAAAATGATACATTCATGAAAATGTGCTCTGTGGACAAAATGTGCCCCTGTGTCTGTTTTCAAATGTGCGCTAAACTGTGTGAGAACGTACAGCGGTTGCATTGAATCAAAGCCACGCTTACCTTTCTCAATATTTGTTTTTAGGCATGTAAAACCAGGCAGATCAGTTCTGTGGTGTCACTTTTGAGAAGATCATATGTTGTTCTGTTTCCTACAGATATGTTGGCAGTGAACACCAGGGACGAATTAGCAAATAAAAGGAAAGGGGTGCATGTGGGTGTTAGCTTCAGCTGCCAGCCGCTGACGAAGGATGGAGTCGCCTCCACAGTTCTCACTGAAGGCACCGATGGTTTGATTCCCTTCAGTGTTTGTTCTGTGTTTACCATGGCTCAAGCTGAATGATAATCATTTCCACAGCAGCCACATATACTGTATACATGGAACAAAAATATTGGATGAGTTATTTTTTCCTACTCATCTAAATCAGATTTAGTGAGCCAGCATGTCATCTCAGCACTATAGTTCAGCCTTTGAACAGGATCTATTTATGCTCCTACTGTTGATGAAGTCACAAAAATGGCATCAAATGCATTTTGCTGTGTGCACATTTTTAATGAGCAGGCCTATCTAAGAGACATTTTTTAAACACTTCCAGATACAAAGACCAAGCCCCTTTAAATGTAAAGAGTTCTAGCCTACTTTTTACTCACACATGGACATTAATCTGCACTCCAAAGTATCTTGTTCTATTTCCTTGTACATACGTATAATGTGTTGAGTTTGAAAAGGGCTGTATGAGTGTAAAAACACGAGCGATGTGTGGGTGTTGCATAGAAAAGGAGTTTGTCCCATTCATATCAATATGACTGCAGCAGGATATCTTATCCATTGTGACAGTCTAGCCAATGAAATGTGAGCAGTTTCTGTCGCCAGTGTTGTTCGGAAAGTTTATCTCCTCGTGTACTTACTCAAATAATTTACTTAATTAACTTATTAAATAAGCCAAGACTGATGTAAGTTTCATCTTACATCTAGTTTTGCTTTTACACTGTCTTGCTGTTTTTTTTTTATTTTTCTCTCTAGCTCTCTTTCTCATCTCACATTTTTTTTTAAACAGCAAATAGCCATCTAAGGCAATAGTAACATGTAAGATGGACCTACAAGTACCTTGAGTGTTGTGGTACCACAGAGTAAATTGAAAAAACAAGTATGGAAGCGTCTCTGACACGAAAGTAGCTTTGCCAACCTTCCTCAGTATATCATCATAGGAACAAGGCCAAAACTCCAACAGGTCCTCCAACACGTAGATCTCTTGTTTAACCCTGTCGCTGAATATTTTAAGGACCATACTTGTGTTACTACATTTCATTGTCCTTAATCAGCATCACCCACATAGGTTACATAAACCCCACCCATCCACCCCCCAAATAGTCATTAGATGGCACAGCACGTACCTGAAAATGTGTAACGACGTTGGTTAAAACAACTTCAGTGTCATAATCCTTCGTCATGCTAATATTCAAGCCAGAAAGGCAGCACTTGTAAGGAACTGTTTTTCAAGGCGTAACAACTTTCAAGAAGTTTCTCCGAGTTTTCTATGAACTGGAGCTGCGTCTGCATGCCAGTAACTGTCAGTCTGATTGGCCCTGGCTGACTGACTGCAGCGCCAAAGGGTGAACAAACATCAGTTACACACATCCAGACAGCAAAGGGACGTTGGCGAGCAGAGATCAAGATGGATGGAGACCCCAGAAAAGTTACTAAATAACTTTTACTCTGAATACATTATTAATGAGCTACTTTTTACTTTTACTGAGTACTTTACACAAGTAATTTTAGATTTCTACAAACTATTTTACAAACTATTCACTACGTGGTTGGAAGTAATATCAACTTATACTGGACCAAACTGCC